>OY754971.1:9029513-9467013 GCA_963576475.1 Molanna angustata | reverse complement strand
ACCGTATGGACAATTCACCGTGCGGAAACTATTTTTAGCATCAGAAAATTTTTTCTTTCTTTTTTCGTTTGAGTTAAATAAATTGCTATGGCGACGAACCGATTGCCTTATTTTTTTATTTCAAGATACTAGGAGAAATCCAATATGTCGACAGTGATTAAAACGAAATTTTACAAAATAAGCGGTTATTATGTAGTTCTAATTTGCTATATTTTGAGATATAAGAAGACGTCTGTTTTTAGACTTCTTCTTGTTCTTTTTTTCATTTTTCGAGATGGATATCGATTTATACTAATAAGAAGGTGTTGATTTCGAAACAATTTAAACTTCTTTGTTTTCTTTTGAAATGATGAGAAACCAATATGGCGGCCGTGATTTAAGGATGAGTTTTCAAAGTGAATGATTATGTTGGGTTCTTCGAAATTTAATTTGCTACATTTTGAGATTTAAGAAGACGTCTGTTCTTAAACTTCTTCTTGTTTTTTTTTACTTTTTCGATTTTCTCTTTTTAAAAATGAATATGTCCTTGTTAAACAAGTACATATACATCTTCCTACGTTCCCTAAAATAAGCAAATAAATGCTTGTGCTATAGGCGAACGAAATCGGTCGTTTTAATAACGTTTTGAAATAATAATATAACTAGCGAAAAAAATAAATGTTTTTTTTATGTTTAGGTATTATTTTTATATTCAATATTTGATTATTATATTATATTTATGTAACCCTTACAGATGACGTAATATTTTTCTGAAATTCCTCCTCAAATTCCATCCTTGTACATAAATAATATATAATTTGTAAACTAGATACTTATTCACGTTAATGAGTTGTCTAAATAATGAGTGTGTCAATTAATTCCCAGAGTTGATGTTCACTTTGTCTTAATAATGTTTAAATTCAAATATGTACAACAATATTTTTCCTAGACATTGAGTCACCTAATCAAAAACACGTCAATTAAATATGATTTTTATCGTATGCTCAAATATAACTTGATTTATTTATTGGACGATCTTTGGATTTTTTATTTCGAGTTTTATGTCGGTAAATAACAAATAAGATATAAACACATTTTTGATTTGTATTTGTAGAAATTTTACTAATTAATTATTTATTATTTTTTTGAATTAATTTTATTTTATTTTATAAAGGACAGCATACAGTAAATGCATATAATAATTAATAAAAGAAAAATAAGCAAAAATACAAATAAGACATATAGATTTTTTAAGATTTAAGATTTTTCCATCAGTGCCGTTCTATTGG
The DNA here is from genome assembly GCA_963576475.1 of Molanna angustata. Classification (NCBI taxonomy): domain Eukaryota; kingdom Metazoa; phylum Arthropoda; class Insecta; order Trichoptera; family Molannidae; genus Molanna; species Molanna angustata. Next base: position 9,465,745 of record OY754971.1, on the reverse strand, counting down.
AAGCGCATTTTTTTACAGGTAAAACCAATGGATTGTAATATTTTCCTTAGGTGCTCCTTGCAACCGTCGAAATTTAAATCACAGCAAACCGACCGACAATAAGATAACAAAGATCTTAATGTCGGTACTTCCTTCTTAACCGTGTTAAAAAAACACAATTTTTGGAGTATCGCACAAATATTGAAATTCCGATATCTTTCCTGGGGCTTCCTTTTCTTTTATTATCAGGAGTTGTAAATATTCCCATTTTACTTGATCTTCATTTCTAATTCTTTTAATTGTGCTTTCCGATTTCCCTGAAATAAGTAATTAAAAAAAAACACATTTACGTATAGTCGATACGTAAATTTCAATTGGGTTTCATGAGAAATGCTGTGTAGAGGTTATTCAATAAAAAATAATGATGAATTGTACCGACCATGGTATCAAAAATGAGAAAAAAAAACCATCCAAAACGAGTCAAAGATGCTATACAAGAGAAAAGATATACTAGATGCTATAATCCAAAAAATAGTGCTTACATTGCTTACAATTCTATGGCCGAATTCCAAACATATGTCAAGTGTTTATAAGTGTTTGAACATAAGCAATAATTTATTGGTAAGTTTTAAAAACATTATAGGAATCTTACATAAAATAATGTCCGAAAAATATCCAAATTTGTAATACTTAATAATTTTAATATGAATTGGATATTATATTTTCCAGTTAGCATTGCTGTCCATTTGTAAACATCCGTAATGTCAGATAATAATCTGCCGGACATGCATTCCTCTAAACACTGTGTATAAAAATCACCACTCTTGCTCCACTAAGAACATTTTTGTTATTCATTTACTATACTAGATACAAACGTTACCTAAATAACACCGATTTAACCACATAATATAAAGCGAACAAACTGCAATATTGACAACTATTTTACAGAATGACGGAACAAAATAATGAATAATTTCAGTGTTGCCAGAGTGATAACATTTTAGTTCATCAATAATTAATTTATATTTATATTATAAATGTGTTTTATGATGAATTGTTTAGTTACAAATTTTAAAATGTTCAAATGTAATTTATTTGTAGTTTGACATCGATTTAGTTATTTTGTGTAATGAAAATTTGCAGCAATATTTAATTTTGGTATTCACTTACATGCTGTGTGGTTGGTTTGTTGAGACGGTTCAGGAATGCTAATGACCCATTGTCAATTTGCAAACAAATCGTGTATAATCATTATGTATGAGAGTGAAACAAGTATGTGTATAGTGGAGATGCTTGCACGACGCAATTTGTACGATATAATTATAAGTACCATATTATGTAGTTAAAAGGATTACATTCCTAAGTGAACTTGTTTTATTTGAGAAAATGTAGACACAGGGAATGAGTAAGAAAGGTTTATGGAATAGAGGAAAGTCACAATTTCACAATTTTAAGAATATTATTCACATCAATTTCTCAACACGTTAATCATCAGGATATTGTATACTATAAAAATCATTGTGATATCTTTGTATAGGTACAGGTTTATTACGTTTCGCAAAGTATGATATTTTTGTGTATGGGTTTATTACGTTTCGAAAAGTATGATATTTTTGTGTTATTGGTTTATTACGTGTCGCAGAGAATGATGTTTTTATGTATAGGTTTATAACGTTTCTCAAAGTATGATATTTTTGTGTTATTGGTTTATTACGTGTCGCAGAGAATGATGTTTTTATGTATAGGTTTATAACGTTTCTCAAAGTATGATATTTTTGTGTTATTGGTTTATTACGTTTCTCAAAGTATGATATTTTTGTGTATAGTTTTAATACGTTTCGCAAAGTATGATATTTTTGTGTATGATAATTTTGTGTTATTGGTTTATTACGTTTCGCAAAGTATGATATTTTTGTGTATAGGTTTATTACGTTTCGCAGAGAATGATGTTTTTGTGTATAGGTTTATAACGTTTCTCAAAGTATGATATTTTTGTGTTATTGGTTTATTACGTTTCTCAAAGTATGATATTTTTGTGTATAGTTTTAATACGTTTCGCAAAGTATGATATTTTTGTGTATGGGTTTATTACGTTTCGAAAAGTATGATATTTTTGTGTTATTGTTTTATTACGTTTCGCAAAGTATGATATTTTTGTGTATAGGTTTATTACGTTTCGCAAAGTATGATATTTTTGTGTATAGGTTATTACGTTTCGCAAAGTATGATATTTTTGTGTATAGTTTTAATACGTTTCGCAAAGTATGATATTTTGTGTATGGGTTTATTACGTTTCGAAAATTATGATATTTTTGTGTTATTGGTTTATTACGTTTCGCAAAGTATGATATTTTTGTGTATAGGTTTATTACGTTTCGCATAGTATGATATTTTTGTGTATAGGTTTATTACGTTTCGCAAAGTATGATTTTTTTATATATAGATTTATTACGTTTCGCAAAGTATGATATTTTTGTGCATATGTTTATTACGTTTCGCAAAGTATGATATTTTATATGCACTGTACGACTCAATATAAAAGTTTGATCGACTTTATATTGATATCATAATACGTGTAAAGTACATTGAAAATCTGATTTGTTTTCCATAGATAATAGTCAATCCATTTTCTATGTTTTCATCTGTCAAAAATTTTGAAATGCTCTATTGTTCTGGAAAAATGAGTTCTTTATTTTTTGTTTAAATAATGAGAATAATAGAAATGAGCTCCCCAAAAATGAATTCAGGCAAAGTTAACTGATAAAGGAAAATGCAAAGTCTTATGTAGTGAAAATAAATAATTTATCTGGGGTCCACTATTACCAACCAAGGCGAGTGTGATACCGAGATCAGAGGAAGGATAGGAATGGTAAAAAGTGATATGAGCAGTCTAAATAAAATATGGAAAGACAGGAACATACCCAGAAACCTGAAGATGAAGATTGTACGCACACTCGTGTTCTCAATTTTCTTTTATGGAGTAGAATCATGGACTTTGCGGGCCAGAGATAGAGACAGAATAGACGCGTTCGAAATGTGGTGCTGGAGAAGAATGCTGAAAATTCCCTGGACAGCAAGAAGAACAAACATCTCCATTCTTCAAGAACTGCGCATCACAGTGAGATTGTCGTCTCTTTGCCTGGAACGAATACGAATACCATAGAGCCGTACATATGGCAACAGACAGGACGACCTGGAGAGCAATGGTCCGCAACAGCATTGAGGACGACGACTGGTAAGGTAAGTAATATAGTGAAAAATTTAGTATCCTTTAAAAAATAGGCTATGATGTTAAGCTGTTAATGATTAGGATAAATTATTTATATATTATTTGTATGTATCAATAAAATAAGCACGTTTATATAGGAGGAATGTATGTACATAAGTAGTCTGGTATATACTTATATTACATTAGGTATACGTATACTATGTGCTTTACCACTCGGCATTCCTTTCACTGTATAGGTCATGATCAATTTATTTTTAGATTCGCAATATAATAGATTCAGCATAGAGGAATGTGGCAATTCGTTGACAGTTCGTAGAAAAACTATTATTTATACATAAAATTACCAGGAATACATTAAGAGGAGTGCGTACCATTTATTTTCCCATAGAATCTTGTACCTACCACGTTTTCTCCACCAGTCTATACGATAGCTTCAAAAATTTTCACGTCTTTATCGTTTTGTTTCGATACGTTACGTTTCGATAGCTTTACTGAAATATCCGCCGAGAATTTCATAAATCACTCTTTGATTGTCTTAAGTTGAATTTGCAGTTTGTCCTGTATTAATTGCCGAAGAAATAAATATATGTTATAAATTTTATTCCACTTATTTTCTCACTAATACCTAGAGTTATTTTTTTTTAAATCATAATAACTAATTTCATTTAAAACAAGTAATCTAGAGGACGTCGGTTCAAATGTTGCCTCGACCGGTTGTATTCACTTATAGAACAAGCATTTATGCTTAGAGATAGTATAATGAGGATTTCTATGTTCTTGTTTACATAGACATTGGACATATTCATTGAACATTTTTTTTATTCCAGCCTGTTTGATTGTTGCCTTCATTTTATTTTTCATTTTCTTTATGTATATAAATTATTATTCAGTACAATATTCCAAATTATTTATTCAGTTGATGAAGTTACAGTGTGCGATTTTATAAAATTATATTAGCATGTAAGCGCCAGACGAGTTGACGTGAATACAAATAGTATATATGTATTTCAAAATGGTTGTGCATACATATGTAATATTGTAATGTTTCTAATTATATGTACAACTAATGTACTATTAGTATCTGCAAATGTTTTGATTTCTCAACGTCTGTAGAGACATACTATCCTTTGTATCCGTCTATATGTAAATTATCAAATTTTGATGTTTTTCGATCACAGAATGGAAGTTCATGATGAATTTTTTTAGAAATTTGATAAAATCCTGGACCTTTTAGACTGGAATATCTTCATCTTCTACAATTTGGCTGTTGTGTTAATAACAAAGTTCGAGAAGCGACTCATCCTTGTAGGTATATCGGGTGCTGCGTAATGTTATTTTTTATTTCAGTATAATTTTTATAGTCAAAACAATTGACAATAAAGATTTGTATAATATATTCAGTTATTTCTTACAAAAACAATGAGGTAAACTTTTAAAAAGTTTTTCATCTTATGTTGTCTCAACGCACGTATCAGATATTCAATTGAATAAGCGATATCGGAGTAAAAACATATCGAGATACTTTGTCCATATTTGTTACAAAATCGTCCAGTTATACTATTAATTCTAGTTTGTTATGGTCACCATCACTAACCACCTGTTAACTCACGATGACTCATTTCTGGGAACGTTCTCAAAGACATGTTGGGAAAAATAAGAAAATCAAACGGAGAAGCAAGGAAACATCAAATTTTTCCTATTAATCAAAATTCTTGCAATACGTACATACTTCTCTAAAAATGAATAATCCTCTAGGAATTCTGCTTTTTAAATATCGCCAAATCATCAGTACCTATGTACTTTTGTAAGATAATATTGCTTTGTTAATTATTTTACTCAAAAATGTGTTAAATTTTAGAAATATTTTCATATCATTAGAAATTTAGTTGTCTGTAATTTTACGAATATTTATTGTTTCGACTGATACTTGGTGGAAATCCATAATTACATTTAATTGTTACTAACCATTTTATTTTATAATTCTGTAATTTTAATTATAATATATACATAATATAATGTCTTGTTTTATTGAATTTGTATTTTTCTCTCATATGCTGATTGTAATAATAATAATAAATACATCCTTGCACCCTGCGCAAGTGGGGAGTGTATTGCCATGTGGCAATTTCTTCCAACTAAACAGTGTTTCTATATGTATGTATCGATCAATTTCAATTTCACATTATAATGCCTACATTTATAGTATATAAGTACAAATACACACATACTCAGTTACATGCATATTTCAAGTAGTTTCTTTGAGGGATCGCAGAGAAATAGGTCTAAAGGTATCCTCTAGAGCAGTGGCTAAGATACTTATAAAGGCCTTCACTTATACTATACTAGTTGCATGTTACACATGAGATCCAACTGTCGATGGCGCGGTAGTTAGTTTAGTTGAATAAAACGTTTAAATCCACGTATGCTATAAATATAAATAAACTAACGTACCAATGTAGAAAATATTGATTTCAAATTATTGAATATTATAGAATATTTTATTTTACTATACAAATCACATACATCATGAGAGGGTAGTGTGGAGTTCAGACCCCTTTTCCTTCCCTTCATAGGTAAACGGCATGATGGTTTTTATGTAAGTATGAAGATTAAGCATCAATTTATTAAGAGTCTCTATATAAATAACATAGTTAACTAGTCCCTTTCTATGGCTCTGAAATAAAAATCGCGTCAGAGATGGATTTATGACAGGTATTATGGCGGACATTGGGACCTGGTTGATCTGTTTTGTATGAGGCCATAATTATGTTTGTTGAGGTAATGATTGTGAGTGCAGAAAGTTGATATTGTGTACATATTTAGTGTGGAACGGGAACAATCACCTGGTTCATAATTGCATATAATTGTCAGTAAAAATTGTAAACTGCTAGCCCTAGAACAGGATTTCCTAGTTGGGCAGCAGTAATCTACTTATTGTTGTCATTATAAATATGGTGTGATAAAAGGTAAATAAATAAATATTGTGTATTCTCCCATACAAACTGTATGAAACAATGTTGTCACCAAATTATTTTTTTACAAAAATTGTTTAAAAAAGTTTGTGGTGTATGTCTATAATGTTACTATTTTAAAAGAAAATCAAATGATCTAGTTCGGGTGTTACGGCGTTTTTTATTATTTAAAAAAGATGGAAATATAGGAAGTTAATAGCATAAATTTGTCATGAAACTATTTCATAATAAAATGTTTGAGATATTATAATCGACTATATTTATGCAAATTTTCAGCGTTCTAGCTGTTATGGTTTTTGAAATGTGGAAACATAAAAAATAAAAATTCAAATGTTCATACGCCCTGTCTGAAACAAAAATTATGAATATAAAAGTTGAGTAGAACTAAGATTTTCTATACTTTCTGAAATTTTGGACTGTGTGCATCAAGCGGATAAAAAGTTATAAGTAAGGACGGACACACACATGATTTTTTTCTACTCCGAATTCTGAATTTATTCATAAACATTATATGCTGCGAAGCCTCTAAGTTGGTTTATTTTGACTTCAGTGTTGAAAAACCTTGCAAAATGTCTACTATTCCATTCAATTCTCTCACACGTATGGTGTACTACTGTCAAAATAAATTCTCTCGAAAAAATCGACAGTTGGATAAGTGAATGCACTGATATATTAGTTATTAATTTTTATTTAAGTACAAATATGTATCCAAAGGCGTCTTTTTTGTCAAGAGACATTAAGTTTCGAGTTCCTTCGTGTCCCTTTTCAGCGAAGTAAATAAAACAATTGACTTTAAAATATGATAATAATTTCCGGTCAATGAATGTTGGCAGCCCTGTCAGGTTGTGTTGTTTTGATATTGTTGATCAATATGAAGTAAGAAGTACCTAATGGTTAGCATGTAGAAATGTTGTCTCGTTGGATACCGAGATACATTCATTGTTACCAAAGTGGGTACTCGCAGATGTTCTTGAAATAGTTGTTGTGCTTTAGTCTACAGAGATGCGGGCGAGGATCGCAAGAAAGTACAAACACGGGGACGTGAGTGCGTGCAACAGGATGGACCATCCTCACTCCTGCATTATTCATCGCTCTTCTCCAGAACACCTGGCTGCCGGAATAGCCTCCGAGGGCAGTCGATTGATGCTTTATGTCAAGTTTTTGCCCATCGCTGGATGAGCATAGGTCGCTGACAAACCGGTTGGACGATATTACTTGCGCGTACAGCAGAGTGCATCAAACTCTTCGGAGACATCTGTCCACTCGTTCATACATTTTCATGTATCATTTTTTCTGACTTTCCTCGTTATTTTATATCTGGTACAAGCAACTCGAGATGTAATTAATTTACAAAAAAAAAACTCATGTTTTATTGATGTGAGATGTTAACGAAGACAATTTTTTATCCAAGTGATTCAATCAATTTTAACAAGATATGTTTATCATATAACAAAAGAACAACGATTAGTACTGCATTTAGTTCACTATATATTGATGTAGAATATTGTGGATATTTTTTTAATTGCAAATTTAAAAATAAAAGCTAATGTTACCTACAATCCCTTTATATAATGCAATTATCGAGTCTTTATTTTTCTTCTTCAATAATATTTATGTTTCTATTTCTTTTTATACATTTTCTTCTCTCTTCTATCTCCAGCAAGTTTTCAAGTATCTCAAAATATATTCCCTTTTCCGTGTCTTTACATTTTCAATACATTCTACTTATTGTACTAAAATAAAGTCTCAATTTTTCGGCATAAAAATTAATACGATTCTGTACCTCAGTTTGCGGAATCCGAAATTGATATTACCTCTTATGTATACCTAATATTTTTTAATTATTTCTCTTTTTTCGTTTCAATTTTAGGGATTGGCTGACAGTAAAGCGATGCATCTCTTCCTACACTCGTTCTTCAGCGACTCTCTTCAACACTGTGTAGGAGGTACACTTCATGTCCTCGCTGGACTGCTCTAAATAGGGCGGGGACGCCCTCTGCCATCAGTTGTTCCTTCCAAGAAGATTTGCAGGAGATTTATTTTTTGTTTTGTTCTTGCAATTTACAAAAAGTTTTAAGTTAATTGTTCTTTGTTGTTATCGCTTCACTTATTGGATATATTAATTTATCAAGAAAGATCTTAGCTACTTCTTATTTATAAATAAGTAAATAACGATCAAGTTTATTGATGTGGAATATTAAATTATATTAGGTACCTACAGAATTTTTTGAAGATAAGTCTTTGATTGTGGTGAAACCTACAAGTTCCAGCACAGTCGCTAAGTAACAATTCTTTGCTTTTCGAATCACATCCATTTGAGATTTGGGAAGTATTCATCTCACGATATCAGGATACCCGAATTTTTTTTTGAGACAGGTTTGAAGGAATAAAATGAAAGTACGAACAATTATGTTTTTAAATTTTGTATTCTTATGGCATACAGCTGAATATATACAAGAGTGGTATTTACAACACACATAAGGCGATAACGAAACATATTTACATCTCCGAAACATCGATATTGTATGACTTATATGTACAATATGCACATTGAATAACGTTAAACAAATAAATATCCTTACATACAGGTACTAATATTTTACACAAATCCTTATAAAACTAATGACACTCTTGGCTATTTTACTGTTCAGCTTGGCAATATCATTTAAGTAAGAACTAACTAATCATATAAATGTAAATAATGTTTATCTCTATACAGCCTTACCAACAAAAAGATACCCAAATGCTTAGGAATTTTGTCAAACAAATTTCTTTAAACAAGCATCAAAAATTAAAAAAAAAGAAGTTGAAATCGTAAATCAAAAAGGCAAGTTTGCCTGCAAATAAAAGAAAATCCCAAAATGAAGATTACAATGCAATCTTTTGACGATAAAAATGAGTTTTTTTGAGACATTTTTTAGATTATATTTTGATATTTCGGAAAAACGTCTATATGTTTAATAATTTAAATTTAAACTACTATACATATTCTGATTTATGGCGACATCGTGAATTTTTTTGACTAATTTGGTAGTTTTAATAAATTGTTGTAAACAATTTATTTATGTAAATGATGACATATATATTCAAATTAAAGTGAAAAATCTACTTATATTTATATAACGTTTGTATAGAGTATTGAGTATTTTGAATCAGATGATAATTCACAAGACATATTATCATAATTCAAGAAAACACATTATATTACCATGAAATCATTTAACTTATCATAAATATTGTCTCATCTATAAAGTATCAAGGACTTCATAGTGATTAATATAATGATAAAAATGATCATTGTATAGGTACCTAATCACTACGAAGTAAATCAATTTATTGATTAAATTAAATTACTTTATGTAAAAATAACGATAATGTTATTTCGTTGAATTACAGACAGTATAATCAAGTAACTATTTTAAATAAATATTAATTTTAACATGTTCATTTAAACAATAAAAAAAGAATACAAAAATTAGAGTCTTGTAACGAAAATTCTCAGAGAGCATTATTTTTTGAACTTTCAATTTTATTAGATTTTTTTAATAAAAACATGTACAATATAAAGAGAATTATTTATTAAACAAATATATGAGATTCATAATCATTTTGATAGATATGAAAAAATAAAATAAGTTTCGGAATCGTTCTGAGATTCGAGTTTACATAACTTTATATCAAATTGATATACCTAAATTTATTACATTTTAAGCAAATAATTAATGCAATCTCAAAGTATAGCGTTCACCAAGCTAAACAGCAAAACTGCCGATAAAAATTATAAATAAAATGGTTTTCAAATTTAATTATATTCATTCACAACACAAAATGCGTTCTTAACATTTAGTAGGTATATAAAAACAAATCTTTCGTTTTACATGAATTCAATTTAATTTAGATTTAGACGATCTGTCAAATTGATGTAGCAGTGTACATTAAAATGCATAAGGTACATTATAATTTTCATTTACCAAATTCTACTAAAATATACAGAAGACTATATTAGATGTCTGCTAAATAAATATTTATAAATGTTTGTGTGAATAGTACATATGCCAAAATATATTTAGTTTTTATTTTTTATTTTTGAAAAACAAAAATTCGTCGAAGAAAGACGATTGAAAAGCTATTTTAAATATCTCCTCATTAATACACAGTTAATATCTCAACACAACAAATTTAGATATATTTTCATGGTAGTTATTTGAACGGAAAAACATCGATGAAAAAATGATACCAAACAATTTGTATATACATGATTTAAAAATTTTATATAACAACTTGATAAAAAAAAATATCATTCTGCAACTTCAGTATTTTATTTTGGACATAAACTATTCGCATTTAATTTTAAAATTAATGAATGTGTGCTTTTCGTTTTTCAAGGTTTATTTTATTCATTCTTTATATAAAAAACTTATTTAAAATAGTATCATGTATATTCCATACAATATATTTATGACAATTATAAATTAATTGACAAGAATAATGTTTAAATAACATTCAGAGAGCTAATTTACATAAATAATTTAAAAAATATTTACAGATCTTTATATTTATTTAAATTTGAAATATTATATATTATGAACACGGCAGATTTACGTTAAAATAATATAAAACTTAACTTATTCTTATATTAATTACTCTTGGTAATGAATGTACAATTTATATACATACATCAAAATGTACGTTACCTATTCATTTAGATAATTTAATAATTTATTATTGAGCAATACAAATGGTTTTTAATCACACCACTCACTACCTCTAGCATTTTTATTTTGTCACGTGTTACGATAATTTCAAATACATAACATTGTTAATGGTATAGAGAATAGAGACAATATCGACAAATTTAATAATATCTGCTGAAATCTTACACATTATATTAAAAATGCAAACTTTGGCTTTTAATAATTAATCAACTAATAAAGTTAATAGAAATTTCATCAGCACCTTCGTAAGAAATACGCAAAATTTAATGCATTATTGGTTTATTTAGTATGATTTTAAAAATATTTGCAGATACTCATATAAACACGTACTGAATTAATATATCTTTCATTGATTGACAACATACAATTAAATATATTTCATTATCACGAGAAATTTATAATAAAATTAGGTAGTCACGTGTAAAAATACTAAAAAATAAACGACTCGTAGTTTTAAGATTTTCTAAAAATATATAAGTGCATCTACATATGGTTGTTAATGCCGCAATATTTCAAAATGTCAAGAGATTTGCGCTTCGATCAAACATATTATATTCTATTAAATGTAATATTTCCATCACAGAGACCTTCAAACATCAGGGTGCTCTGGTCTGACAGTCGTAACAGATATATCGACCATGATATAACATGTCATATTCGATCGGTTCATACAACATACCTTCATATTATAATAATATTCATATTTGGTACGATACTTATACAATCTCGTTATTATTGAAATTTCCATACCAGTGGAAATACATAATGGTAGACGAGACGAAACCGGCACTCCGACCAAACCTGATGACAGGATGGGGAGGAAAAGGGTCAATCACAGGTCCGGGCAGGGTGGGATCACCGACAGCCACAACCTACCACAGCCATGTCCTGATAGTTCTTCAACACAACCTTGTTCTCCTCGTCAAGGTACAACATGGAGATGGATGACAGCGCCGTGGGCACACAACACGCTTTGGGCACGGCCATCGGGTTCATTGAGTTCACTAGTGTCTGAACTATCGCGTGGTTCGTGGAATTGAGATGATCAGCCAGAGGGAAGGGACAGTCGCCGTAGCAGTAATACGCCTCGTAGCCGTTGGGAGCCACGATCCAGTCTGACCAGCCGACGTCTGCAAAGTCGACGAAGAGTGGTCGCCTTTGGCAGGTCTCGCGGTGGTCCTTGCGGCGTGCGCCCCTGCGTGGGGCGCGGCGCGGTCTCGAGGGCGCTGGTTGAAGGGGCGGAGAGGGCGGTGTCTGAATCGGGGCTCTACCGTCGTCCGTGTATGCCAAGAGAGCTGGTTGTCTCGTCCTCCAGACTCCCCGGGGTTCCCCCGCCGCCCGCCGCAGCCGTACGTGCGTATGTTCCCGCAGGTGCGGTGCTGATGCAACATGAACCAATAGACCGTGGTTTTCCTTCGGTTTCCACAGCCATCTCTCCACTGCACTCGTGATGTCTAACTTAACACTTCCTCCTTGAGAGAGTCTCACCCACTTGGAGTCCGCCAGCCTCAACTGAGGAGGGCTGCGACCCTTGAGTCCCGGTTTCACTATATCGTACACTAACACTCTGTGTCTATGTTCCGTGGGATCATCACCAGGTAAATTGTTTATACTGTCTCTAGCTAAAACTATCTCCGCCGCCGTCAACGATTCACCGTCAGGAATTGTGACGTTGAACGCTAACCGAAACTTATGATCTTCTTTAAACCTTCTGTCGATGGCGCTCACTGAAACAAAGACACATTTACATTAAAATACAATTAATAATTTATGCAATGTTGGTATAAACAAAAGGACTTAAAAATTATATAGGTATTTGATTTTTGTGGAACATGCAGTCCAGGTAGGTAGGTACTATTACATAACAAAGCATGATTGTAAAAACAATGTTCATCTCATCTCAAAGACAAGAAATCATCAATTGTCTTATAAGTTTGTTTTATTTTCCATTGCTCGTCGGGCAAAAGGTGTTCCTACTGGTACCATCTACGACTATGTTAAAATAAGAATTTAACGTGTATCCGATAAAATGTTGCCTCATTCTGAAGACACGATGTTTAACGTCCAGACTGAAAACACAATTGCTTCACAAACTGCTAACCCTATAACAGGGCTTCCTAGTAGGGTAACAGTAATCTATTTGCTATCATTGTGAGATTTACAAACAAATACATCATTTATTGTGATAAACAAATAAAGATTTTTTTTAATCTAACCTAACCTCATTGAGAAAAAAAAATTAACCTAGGAAAAAAAAATCTAACCCAAAACGTATGGCTTAGGCTTACATATAATTTATTAAGAGACAAATGTAAAAACGTACCTTCGTGCGTGAAGCTCCTGACAGTGTTGGCGGTACGTGCGTGCAGAGGGGAACGGGGTGTGACGAAGGCTTCCGGCAACAGGGGGTTGGGTGCGCTTAGTTGTGCGTAGAGGGCGCGCATCGCTTCCGGTACGAGGGGGCGTCGCGGCGGCGGTCTCGAAGTGGTCCGTGCGGCTGCCGCCCGCTGCAGAAGTCCTGCTAGGGCGGGAGACGGGGGCGGGTGTGTGTATGTGGATGTGGGCGGGGGAGGCGAGGAGTGCGGAGGGGATGGTGAGCCCTGAACACCCATCCCCACTCCCGCACACCCACAAGCCGAGGCAAGCGCCAGCGCCGCCAACGCCGCGCGCCACCACTGCATGCTCCTCACCACTCTGCAAATAAAATATTTTTTTTTATCAGTAACCAATATGTAATTAAAATTATGAAATAAAACATACAAATGATTTTAAAAGGTTCAAAAAAAGACCGAAAAAACATTTCATAATTTAAATGTGGTGTATGTAATGATGTATGTATTGATATGACCAAAATTGTTTCGAATTGTCCGTTTTCCACTGTTTTTTTATGTATATTTGTTTCTGCATAATTTTTTTTCAGCGTTGTATAATAATGATTATATTGTATAAGTGTGTATTTATTGAATTATCTAATATCTAGTGATTCGCTCATCAACAACAAGGTTTTAATCTTTTTGATGAGGTAATGCAACAATTTTACAATAGTAAATATCATAATTTTTGTATGTGATATAATGATCCCTGATCTGCTAGAACGCTTGACTCTGAGAGTGCCAACAAGACCGACTAGACTGACTAACCTTATTTACCTCCCCATTTGTAACACTAATGCCAGACAGAATTCTTTCATATACCGCACTTCCCATTTTTATAACTCCAACATTAGTGATGCAGATCTTTTTAACTCCCCATTGGTTATGGTAAAGAATAGATTGTTAAGTACTCTAATATAATCCTAGATTCTCATGATGATAAATTGGTTTCATCACATAAAGGTTCACACACATACACACACTCCCCACTCACATGTCACATATCTGACTTTTACTGTTTTGTTTTTTCTCCTACACTACATAAATATATGAAATGGTAATAATGTATACATGTAAGTGATGCTGGGCATGATAATTTTTATTTAATTTTGTATCACCTGTATATTTTGTCCAGTTATTGTTTGTACACTTTGAATAAAATAAAATATTGTTTTCTTTTTTAATAAGTAGGTACCTATGCACCGGTCTGTGCTTTTTGCTTTATGTAATTGCTTGTGGAAACAGTCATACTTAAACAAAGAATAGAGCCATATGCGGAGAATATTCTAGGAGAATATCAGGCAGGTTTTAGAGCAAACAGATCAACGACTGATCAGTTATTCACGGTACGTCAAATTCTGGGAAAGTGTTGGGAGTTCGACATTGATATACACCAATTATTTGTCGACTTTAAACAAGCTTATGACAGCATTGACAGAAGGAAATTATACGAAATTCTGCTTCATTTCCAGATCCCTTCTAAACTAGTTAGGCTTGTCATAGTAACAATGACCAACACAAGAAGCCAGGTCAAGGTGGGAGGGGAACTTAGTGAGGCGTTTACAATCTCTCAAGGGCTAAAACAAGGGGATAGTCTGGCTCCCACTCTCTTCAACATAGTGCTAGAACATGTTGTCCGTCAAACGTCCGTCGACACGAGCGCTAACATTTGTTTCAAGAGCAGCCAAATAGTTGGGTACGCAGATGATCTTAATATCATCGGAAGATCCCTGGCAGCTATTAAAGAAGTCTTCACCCCATTGGAAACTGCTGCATATGAAGTGGGCTTGAAAATAAATGAGAGCAAAACAAAATATATGGCCCAAAGTCGAAACCCATCTCAAAGAAGAAGAGGTAGCGTAAAGCTGGCAGACGACCATTCATTTGAAACAGTTGACCAATTTACGTATCTGGGATCTCTCCTTACGGAAAATAATGAAGAGGAAGTAGAAATCAAAAAAAGAATATCAGCAGGCAATAAAACTTATTTCTCCTTATTGCCAGTGTTCAGGTCTCGCAATGTCCACAGGAAAACTAAATTGACATTATATAAAACAATCATTAGGACTGTGTTGACTTACGGATGCGAGGCTCTGACACTGACCGTGAAATCCGCTGAAGCATTAGATGTTTTCGAAAGGAGAGTCCTACGCCGAATATGTGGTCCTGTGAAGGAAGGAGATGAATGGCGCATAAAGAAAAATGAAGAACTGTACAAAATCTATGAAGCACCAAAGATCTCAACCCATATAAGACTGCTTAGGTTGAGATGGGCTGGCCATGTACATTTTAAGCCTAGGTTGCGGCTCTAAGGGCCCAGGCAGTAAAGGCGGGGGTGGGCGGCCGACGCTGTTGTGCCCTCGTCATTCTATACTTAGAGAAGAGCAGGACGGACGCCTCTAGTCTCGCTCGGCAGTTACTCGTCAACTGTGGCGAATGTTGTTGTGTGGTTCGGGCACACCGCCGGCGCAGACGTCGGGTCAGACATCCTGTGTTGACAACGAGACGTCAAATCTGACAGGTGATGATTGCGTCGGATGCCCCCGGTGTTAGCCCGCGGAACCTTCGGACGCCAACACGAGGACCGAGGGGTCGGGGTACAAGCCCCTCCGACTTGAAACGGAGTGTACTTAGCGGCCGATTTCGAGACCAATCGGAGGCCCTGACGTGTGTGGTTGGATTCTCGGGGGCAGTGGTTGAACCCGATGGATGGTGGATATTTTGTGTTTGTCCGATGTTGCGGCTGCGTCCGGTGGTGAACAGGGCCAATGAGCTCTATAGCGTCGCCGGCGTGGAAGTGGATCGCGATCCCCCTCGATGGCCATGTACAGAGAATGCCAAACACGCGATTACCCAAAAAAATCATGTTTGGTCACCCGGGAGGTAAACGGAAGATGGGGAGACCAAGACTGAGATGGGAGGACGACATACGGAGAGATGCAGAAAAGCTCCTGCAGGTCCCTAACTGGAGAACGGCGGCTGAGGATAGAAGAGGTTGGAGGCGCGTGTTGAAGGAGGCCAAGGCTCGATTTGGGCTGTAGCGCCATCGAAGAAGAAGAAGAACAGTCTTGGCAGTATTTTTATTAATTAAGTGTTCTTAGAGTTTGATTTTATGTTTACTGCTGTATGTTTTCCTAATGAAAATAAAATAATGTAAAACTTATTTGTTATTTTGTTACGTGAGTAATAATTTTCAACTAAATATGTGTAAATCTAACAGCATTCCAAAACTAGAAACTTGAAAAAAAAAATCGTGAGGACAGGTTATAACGGTTGCATAAACTCAGGCGTCATTGTTTAAATGGCATTAAAATAGTTTGTTATATTTTTTATAATAGTTTATTGATTTATTTTTTGTGGGTTTGTATTCAAAGAATTGTATTTTATCTTATAATACTAAACATCTTATCTTTTCGGAATAGAAGTACGTTAAGAAAAAACAACTGATATCTTTTATTTTGAAAAATATTGTTATGTTCCAAATGTTCATATTTTTACACATAGAAAATAAAAAGTTTTTGCTGTAATGTTGTGTGTTGTATTATGAGTGTTGACATTGTATTCAGAACACGCCGACATGGCGAGACACACAACCATTGTTTTTGTAAATTGTCGAACTTCGTGGCTCAGTTGGTTAGTTATCTGACTGCAGATCCAAAAGTCCCGGGTTCGATTTTCTATAGAGACACAGTTTTTAATATTCTTTTCAGTTTGGATCTGTGCGACGGTGAATCGTTAGTCTTCACTTGATATTGGGTGCGTGTTAAATTAATATTTGACCTGGTAGTTGCTCGAGAAGTAATAAATAAATAATTAAATAAACAAACAAACAAACAAACAAACAAAAAAACAAACAAATAAATAAATAAATAAATAAATAAATTAATACATAAATAAATAAATAAATTAATAAATTAATTAATTAATTAATGAATGAATGAATAAATAAAAATATAAATAAATAAATAAATGAATAATAAAATAAATAAATGAATAAATCAATTAATAAATATATAAATAAATAAATTATTATTTGTTTATTAACACTACTTGTTCATACTAAAATACTTAAATAAATAAAAAAATGTATGTAACTTGTACATTTTCCGCTTAAATATTTTTTTTTAAATGTGTGTTTATTTGAATAAAATTAATTATATACTTGAATTTGTTTATTGATTTTTCTTCTCTTTACTATCAAGTTAAAATATCCCGTGTACGGACAATTGGCCGTAGCCGATTGGCCGTGGACAATTGACCGTACGCCCTTTTTTACACAATTTACCGTGGGGACAATTTACCGTGAGGACAATTGACCGTGGGGACAGTTGGCCGTGAGGACAATTGGCCGTGGGGACAATTGACCGTGAGGTCAATTTATCGTATGGACAATCGACCATATGGACAATTCACCGTGCGACGAAACTATTTTTAGCATCTGAAATTTTTTTCTTTCTTTTTCGTTTGAGTTAAATAAATTGCGTGAATAAAAAAAATTACAAAATAAGCGGTTATTATGTAGTTCTAATTTGCTACATTTTGAGATATAAGAAGACGTCTGTTCTTAAACTTCTTCTTGTTCTGTAAATTGTCCCCACGGTAAATTGTCCTCACGATAAATTGTCCATACGGTAAAAAGGGCGTACGGTCAATTGTCCACGGCCAATCGGCTACGGCCAATTGTCCGGGAATCAAAATATCCATATGTTATCAGTTTATTATGAACCTGATTATGACTATGTACGATGTGATTATGACTTTGTATCTGATTATGACTATGTACGATGTGATTATGACTTTGTATCTGATTATGACTATGTACGATGTGATTATGACTTTGTATCTGATTATGACTATGTACGATGTGATTATGACTTTGTATCTGATTATGACTATGTACGATGTGATTATGACTTTGTATCTGATTATGACTATGTACGATGTGATTATGACTTTGTATCTGATTATGACTATGTACGATGTGATTATGACTTTGTATCTGATTATGACTATGTACGATGTGATTATGACTTTGTATCTGATTATGACTATGTACGATGTGATTATGACTTTGTATCTGATTATGACTATGTACGATGTGATTATGACTTTGTATCTGATTATGACTATGTACGATGTGATTATGACTTTGTATCTGATTATGACTATGTACGATGTGATTATGACTTTGTATCTGATTATGACTATGTACGATGTGATTATGACTTTGTATCTGATTATGACTATGTACGATGTGATTATGACTTTGTATCTGATTATGACTATGTACGATTTATAAAGTGTACAGAGATAAAGATGAGTTTAGTAAATTAGTATAAAATATGACAAGATTCAGTCACAATCTGCTCGTCCGTTTTAATAACCATGTATTATTTAGTTATGTCAGTTGGTTATCTACCTGATGATGAGTATGTATGGTGTTATATGTATGTAAAATGTACAGAGATAGAGATGGGTGTAAATATAAAATAGGACAAGATTTAGTTACAATCTGCCCGTTCGTTTTTACTTTCAAACCGGTTGGTGTGAATGTCACCCAACATTACTTGAATCATGCAGCCACATGATGGAAGTCATTCAACATTAACCAAAATATTAATACAAAAGAGAAAGATTCGATAAAACGGAACAAATTCATCAAAATCAAATGCTGAAATATATATTATTCTGGGAACAGACAGTTACATATATACAGCTTGTGGGAAAACAAAAAAACAATATGTATACAAAACCAGTTAAGTTCCCTAATGCTTTTATACAATCAAAATCTTTACAATATCTCATTCAAGGAATATTTTAGGAAAATATGATCAATTTAGAGACAAACAAGTGTAAATCAATCATTAGATTATAATATAAGTTTCATTATAGCTCCGCATATTTCCGCGATTTCTTGCATATTTATTTTGATAAAATAATTAAGCCCCTATCTCATTAACATACAAAAAAACAACATTAATTAAGAACAAGAAAAATAAGTTTTTGAACAAAATCTTACAAAATATTTATATCAATATGAATAAAACTGATTATTTGAGATTAATGGTTAACACACATGCACATTTTTATAAATGTAAACATTATACGTGTACATTTAAGTACACATCAAAAGACGTGCATGAAAAAAAAATTCACTATAAGGAACAAGTTCCAGAACATGAAAATCTTATATTTTTTTCAAAGGAAATAAATAAAATAATACAACAACATTCGACTTAACAAAAGTGAAGAGTAAAATATTATGTTCGTCACTATAATGTACTTGAAATTCTACGAATCAATAGTCATGTTCGCGTATAACAATTTTTGTTTACAAATTCATCTCCGTACTGGCAACATAAATTGTCAGATTGTTTTCGATAGTAAAAAAATAACTATACAACGTCTAATGTATGTATGTACCTACTTATGTACTGGGAAGAAATGCCCGCGGCAAAACAATTTAGACAAGGTCGTTGTTGCTGGCATCCAATGATAGGCTTTCTAGGCAAAACTCGTTTGGAATGGGACGACTCACCGCCGACGTTATATCGCCCCAACAGTTGATCGCGTGCCATTGCTGAATTTAGCCGAGTGCTAAATAGATATTATATTACGCGCATAACAATTTATTATTTACGATACAAACATAACATTAAAATAAATCAATATAGCATAGGTACATAATATGTACAGCGATGTGGGTAGACTAATTTGAATTCTTTCGATGAAATAACATTAATTTATATTGATTATTGCAGTTTTTTTATAGTCGTACCCACATCGGCGGGATTATATTATTATTCATATATGAATATTTCAATAACATTAAATATTATGTACAATGTACATGTTTTTTTTAATAATCTCTCTCTTCACGAATATTCTTTTGTTGCGAATAAAATCTTTGTAATTATAAATCTGATTTCTGAGTATTTTTGATTCTCAATTCCATTGTGTATGTGCTATGGATAAAATGAATTATCTGGATATAGATAAAATCAAACTAGACTAATATTCTATGAATTTTAATTCATCTTTTAATAAATAACTGTTTCATCTTGAATGTTTTTTTTTAACTGATAAAATAGAAAACATGTAAAACTTCTTGTATCGGTACTGAAGACACAAATAAATAAATTCATTTTATAATCCATTCGCTGTTTCAATCGCTTTAATAAAATAAAACCTACCGGGTTTATGACCTATTCTTAATCAACAGCAATAAACACGTCTTTGTACACTTAGATTTTTTTGTGTTTTCTTTGGAAGTTATTCCAGTAATATGATGTAGAAAAAATTGTTGAGTATCACGTGATATGATTGATATTATTTGTAATAATACCCAGATAAAATAATCGGTTATGAGCCAATTTAATAAAAGAATAATTAAATAAATATTTAACTTTAGAATACTTAACCATTTATCAACGAGTTTGTGAACATTGATATTATAGACACATACAGATATGTTAATCGTTCAATGTATTTTTTCCTCCTGTTTAACTAGCTAAAATATCCGAAAAATATGTTTTTATGTTCTTAGTCATAAGTAAAACAAAAATAAATCTTTGGAGTTATAATAAAATAAAATAGTATTTATTTTAAGTATAAAAATAAAAACATACAGTTTCCATAACGCGAGCTTCACAAAACGCTTAGGCTAATGAACTTCATTAGCCTAAGCGTTTTCGCTAGAAACAGCTAGCAACCACAAAGGCATAATAATTACATTTTTTAGTATAAATTGTACCTCTAATATGGATGCAAGCTATGTCTAGCGAAAGCGTCTAATAAAGTTTATGCGTGTTGTGGATTGAAACTATGTTTTTTCATTTAATATTTATAAATTAAATTTATAATCATGAACTTCCACGGGAAAAACGGATAATGCAATTATTAAAAATTCAGTATCATAAATATTACAATCGATGATTGTATATTGATGATCAAAAAAATGTAATATACCAATGTATGTTTAAAACTTATAGAATTTTTCGTGTATATTTTTTCATTAGTACAAATTTAATAAGCGTTGCATTCTTGTTGAGAATTTCAAAATGAGCGCATAATGCTTAGCCTACATATACGTTGTTTAGGTTGTATATTTTTCAACATAATATACAGAATAAAATTTGCAAGTATTATCAAAAGATATTTCTCATTTAACTTAAATATAAACATTTAATTATTTTTTCCATACACCTATCTCATAAGGAATAAAAAAAAATAAGCGAAGAATTTGTGAAATAATCTAATTTGGTAATAAAAATTTGTAGTTAGAAAAAAAGAGGGCAAATGGTATAAATAACGATTTGAACAATAAAGTGAAAATGAAAATACGTAAATGAAGCTAAATAATGGTTCGTAATAAAGTAATGGTTCTCTGTTATCTTTGCCAACACCGAATGAGGATATCTATATGGAATAATCAACTATGAACTATTTTATCCAAGTTATTTCTTGAAAATGAACATTTTTTTTCATATTGTTAATATATAAAAGCATTACATTAACGTAAGTAGTAATATAAAACTTTGTGATAAAATGAGTTTTTTTTTAAGAAAATACCAATGATATTATTACGTTTTTCGTGAGTATAAACAATGTTTTTGATCAAACGTACACCAATTTTTTTGACAAAACAAAACATATTTTTATCGCTTGTTTTCATTAATTTAAATGTTACTTACAAAAATATACAAATATTTTTATTTATAATCATTAATGTTTACACATTATTATATTATGTAAAGATTATCTTATTTTGTGGTAGTGAATAGTTCATGAACTTTTTATATATAGAGATTACTCTGTCACAGTGTTACAAATTGTAAAAATAGTGTTGGTATCTAATTATATTATTTTAAATAAATATAAAATTTTTGTTAACAGTGTCAAGTTTAGTTACGTTACAATTACTAAGTTCAAAGAAAATTTCTCATCACTATAATATGTACAAGTATTTCAATTATAATTAAAATAACAAGATAATTTATGAACTGAATTAGATGTTATTGAGTTCATGTATATTTAAATGTTTTTGAATCAATTAGGTTTTTTTTTTACCAACCAATGTTCACTTTCGAGGTAAAATAATATTATAGCAATAAAACAATTAATTTAAAATTAAAAACAGCCCTAAAAGAATATCATTCAAGGAATACATAATCGTAAATAGCCCTAAAAGAATATCATTCAAGGAATACATAATCCAAAATAGCCCTAAAAGAATATCATTCAAGGAATACATAATCGAAAATAGCCCTTAAAGAATATCATTCAAAGAATACATAATCGAAAATAGTCGTAAAAGAATATCATTCAAGGAATACATAATCGAAAATAGCCCTAAAAGAATATCATTGAAGGAATACATAATCGAAAATAGCCCTAAAAGAATATCATTCAAGGAATACATAATCGAAAATAGCCCTTAAAGAATATCATTCAAAGAATACATAATCGAAAATAGTCGTAAAAGAATATCATTCAAGGAATACATAATCGAAAATAGCCCTAAAAGAATATCATTGAAGGAATACATAATCGAAAATAGCCCTAAAAGAATATCATTCAAGGAATACATAATCGAAAATAGCCCTTAAAGAATATCATTCAAAGAATACATAATCGAAAATAGTCGTAAAAGAATATCATTCAAGGAATACATAATCGAAAATTGAACAAAACTCAATCTAAATCAATATAAGGTGACTCAAAAGGATTTTTATTTATTTAAAAGTGGTGAATTAATTTTCATATTTCTCCAACTAACTAGATTTTCACTTCTTTAAAATAAGGTGAGCAAAATAATGCCGAAAACTACGTAAAAATATGATTCGTTTTAGTAATTTTCACAGTTTGGAAAAATAAATATTATTATATAAAATAAAATTGAAAGAACGATTAGTCGAGATCATTATGTATAATAATATGAAGACGGTTATGTAAACGATTTAATCTGATTATGAAAGTGTAACACACGTTCGAGTCCCGTTGATGGAAAGAAACCCTAAGTCATTTCATTTAATACGAAACGGTACTCTTTATTGAAAAATACCTGTATTCACATAAAAATCTTGAGGAAGCCTCAAGCCTTCAAGGTACCTTGAAGGCAATTTCGTTATTCAAAGTGAATATGGCCCCTGAGTCAAATCGAAAACGCTTAACGATATCGCCAAAAGCTATTTTTTTGTATGGGATTTGACGTTTGTTGTTTGTTATTGTAGAAAATAATTCTACAACAAACGTCAAATCCCATACAAAAAAATAGCGTTTGGCGATATCGTTAAGCGTTTTCAACTTTGCTCAGGCCCATGGCGTCATATACCTACCTTCAGGAATCCTCAAAAATTCCATCAAAATATATTTTGCTATGCATACCTAGGTAGTATTTATTTCTGTTCTAGGCATGCATACTTATTTAAAAAAGTGTTCATTCCTTTAAGTGTCAAATAATAAAACAAAATGTGAGCGGAGACAGAATATTTTGAATACCTACGAGAGATCTAGTGAGAAATACATGGATTTATTCTATAGAATATATTACCTATTTTAAAAAAATATCGCATTTTTCCGATTAGGTACGTACCTAACTAATAAAGTATCAAAAAATTGAATTATTAAATATTTCGATACCTAACAAACAAAATATTTTATTCTTTTTAAAATGTTCTATCAGTTGTCAAAAAGCAACGGGTAAACTAATTATCTTAGTATGACATTTTTTTTATTAGTAATCTATGCTTTCCTTGATATACACGTAGAATTTACTTGAGGGCTCGTCAAAGGCGACACATACCTTCAAAGGCCTCAATACTCATATTTGACTTTGAACACGGGTATAATTCTACTATCACATTTATTTACACAGATCATTTTGATTAAATAAATATGTACATTTTTATTGAAATTTATCGGTAGCTATTTTGTACTACTAAGACATAGTCAATATAGTAATGATAGTGTCCTCATAGGATAATAATATTTATTTATTTATTTATTTATTACATACACGGCCTCTTGGCCATTATAAAAATATGGTAAAAATAAAACAAAACTCGCATTAAACAAAAGAAAAACAACACAATAATTCATAAAAATACAAAATCCTTCACACAATTCGAAATATGTCCCACTCCGATTCGTCCAAATTTATCTGTCTGAATTTTAGTATATGAGAAATGTCAAAAAGTTGACTGCATTTATACGGACCTCATTACGTCGAACCGCGCGGATGAAATCCTTTTACACAAGCGATAATATAACGATAGGCAAGAATCTATAAAAATATTATGATGTAATACGAACATATTGTTTTACTTGCATTAATTTATTTATAATGGAATCAAAATAAATGATAATAAAATAATTATAATCATTATATTGTTTTCAATCGAGTATTTTACTAAAAATAAAGTACCAAGTTAAAAATAAAGTCTTTCGGAGTCTTTTAGTATATCAGGCAGCCATTTTGATTATATTTATATTATGTTCTTACCTCAAACATATTTTTTCTATATCGGAACATATTATAAGTGTGAACTGTATAATAATATACTCCTCACTTTGTAAAGGTATGTAATTCAAGGTACGTGGAGTTAATACTGGTCACATGTTGAATTTATTATACTACCGTTTAACTTGGAATTTGCGGTGAGAAATTTAAAATATTTTCCAAGTTTACCAACATAATAATGTTTGGCATTAGGTTGCGTGACACGAACTTGACATGTATGTATGTAAGTTGTACCTACTGTTGGGTAACCTGTTATTAGACCAAGTGGTAGTTCACATAGTTACTAACTGTTTCATCATTATCTGTCTTAGATGATGTTATAGCTTAACACAACACTAAATAATTTCCTATAATTATATCATCAAAGTTCTACATATTATATTTTGAAAGAATTCAGTTGAAAATGAATAAAATATACCCACTTTCGAATAAATCCAAAATATCCGTTTTGGAAATAAAAAAAATATGAATTTCTCTTCACTAACATAATTTAAACTGATCATAAAAATATGCGTAAATTCATTGTTTTCATAGTGTGTAAATAATGTAAATATATTAAGGTAATGGGATGGGCTCCAAAGTAATTTTTGGATGCTCATTACACCGTAATCTTTAAGTTACGTCTGCAACAAAAATCCTTTAACTTATCTATAATTAACGCGATACACTTTTTTCATTTTGTGTACTTTTTCGTAATATTTTTTTTATAAAACCTGTTTTCTCATATTTTTTATCCATTAACATGAATGAAACATGAATGATAAATCTAAACATTGGCTCGATACGTTTTCACACAAACTTCTCAATTTTTTGTAAAATCAAATAAATTATAGGATTTTATGTAACGCTCGATTCAAATGCACTAAATAACTCGAGCGCACACGCAATCTTTAAGGACGTACGTTCTCATACAATATTATGTAGTTTCAAATTCTGCACTTGATCCGCCTTCATATGCGTTAATAACCTTGCCCCTTAAGAGAATAATATTAAAATATAAAAAAGTGAAATTTCTGCTGCATAGTTACTCGTAAATTTTGCATTGCACAAAACCGTTCGTGGTCAAACAAAAAAAGGTATAGTGAAATAATTAAAAACAGTATTGATTTTTGATACTAACTTAAAAATTTAGATGGAACAGTATCAATTTACCATGTTCGGTCGAAAACATGAATTAAAAGAAAATTTTCTTTATTTTTTAAAAATTTCTTCTAGCTTTTATATTTTTTTCATTTTTGAAATATAATTCAAAGATACTAAATATTTTTTAAAAATGATTTCCATTGTTAATTCAAATTCATGTTTCAAAAGACACCTTAAAATCTTCGATTAATATTATTAAACACTACCTAACATATTTTACGTAGGTATATTTTGATTTAGAGAATTTTATTTGGATTAAAGAAGTATCTTTCTACATAATATATCTGCGTATTGATCTGCAGAGCTACTCATGACACGATTTTAATACGTGAAACTAAGATTTTTATTTTAGATTCTTTTTAGTAAATTCATAAACAAACTTATAAAATTATTACAATTTTTTTAATAAATTAAAACAATTAAATGATTAACCTTAATCTTAAAGAGTCTTAGTCTAATCTCAATCAACTCCATGAGTTACAAAATATTATATATCATAAATAAGAAGTAAAATAGATTTCGTGATGAGCGTATAAATATCAAACAAGTATATAAAGACAGTTTTAATTATTTATACGTGCTAGTTAGGTAAAAAAATAAGTATGTGAGATGTTAGTATGTATGTATATATAGATAAGCAATAATCGTTAGGTGTACCTATATACTTCGCGCCACACAAAAACATACGTACGAAATAATTTAAAAATACTTTTGAAACGCAATGGAATGTATTTTATCTCCGGCATGGAGTAGCATGGTGATTGCCGAAGTCAATAGCCATACAGTCAGTCAGCCAGTCATACAGCTGTTTCTACTTCTTACGGATTCGGTGTTTCGTTTGGAAGAACAACAATTCGATGTAATAAGGTCATTACTGAAGGCCTCTTATATAAGATGAGATGGTATGATGAAGTAAGCAAGCGGGTCACGCGCACAACAAAACCACAAGATGCCTAATTAGAAGGGCTTATCACCACACTGCGCTACAAAACAAGATTTCGTTTTTTTAAACTCTTAATAAGTCAATAAATACTGTTCAGATATAATTTATTATTGTCAAAAACCTGTATCAAAATTAGTGGATTCCGTACACATCACAAGGACAAATAACTCTCCGCTGTATTCAAAAATGTATTGATCAAAAAACTAGAAATCCGCCTATAAAATTTGACCACATATGAGAATAGAGAACACTTTTAAGGCGGTTGCCAATTTAGCGTTAAACACCCCAATTTTAAATCATATTTCTCAAATACGTTAAACAGTGAGTTTCTAAAAAAAATACCATAAGTATTTTCAACATTTTTCTAGTGAATGTCCGTCACACAATTTTAAAATTCAGCATAAATTCTCCTTAAATAATCATTTATAATATTCTTTTTTACAACTACTAAATTACTCCATTAGTACGTGTCGTAGAGAAATAAATATTTTGTATGCTTAAAGAGTGCATAAAATTGAAGTGGATATCAGATATTTTTTTTCAATTCAAGTCATGTTTGTTCTTGAAATGCAAAAAAATTGGGGTTTCCGATATTTTGAATCACATATAAACCATTTTTAACGCACACGACAGTTACCCTTACTAGTGCGTAACTTCATAATGCATTAGGCGGTTTTAATATATCGTGTTTTCAGTCACTAGGTTTAGCGTTATATGTCCTCTTAAACAACCCTAACGCTCCAGTTTATCTATGAAATCAATTTCACTCTTCGTCCAAATACTGAAAGAACGCCAGTATTCCAGTACACAATACTTCCTTTTTCACCACATCTTTCTCCGTACAAGCAGCTCGTCTTTGGAATCACATCCCATCGCAACTTCGAATTTCATCAACACTTTCCACTTTCAAAAGAAATCTTAGGAATCATTTCCTTACATATAACACTAAAATTTATTTATTTATTAAATTTGCCTTCTTATCCTATCCTTGTCTCCCCCATCGCCCCCCTCTGCTTTATTTAATGTTTTTGTTTTATATGTTTCATTAAGTACATATTTTATTCACATTAACACAATTTACCTCACCAAATGAATATATATGGTTGGGATATTTTGCCATATGGCAATAAACCCGCCATTTTGCACATGTGTAAAAAATGTTTTTAGTAAATAAGTAAATGAAAAACTTTATTCTTGTTTGTTTAACAGAATTATGCTGGCGAACGCAACGAAAACAATACCAATATGAAAAATAGATTAAAATTTAAGTTTCAACTCTACACTTAAAAATGATGTAGGTACACAATACACTCGACGCAATATTTTTTTATTATGGTTAATTATGCTAAAGTCTAGTCAGCTTATCTTCTACCTACATGCATTATTATTCATTTATCATGTGTGTTTTGTGTATTTTAACTATGTACAATCATACATTGTACCTAACCGCAACATTTTACAATAAAAATCATTCATAATGGACTTTGCGTAATGATTAATTTCATTCCTGTCAATGTGTGTGAGTCGAAATCAACCTATCAGCCAAATCACACTTTCTCATAATACTAGTTGCATGAAATACATGAAATCCAACTGTCGATGGCGATATATGCATAATTGAAGAATACGCACCAAACTACATATAAACACAAATTTTAAGATATTTTGTTTTCTATAAAACTTGTAGGTATGTATGTCAGGATAGGATAGTATGGAGGTCAGTCTGTTTTTCCTACCCAGAATATGAAAACAGCATGATGGGTTGTATGTATTTTTGGAGATCAAGTATCAAACTATTTAGTCCCTGTAGATATTGTGTAGTGCAGGGGTGGCCAACCGGTCGATCGCGACTATTAGTCCAGTCGATCGTGGCAAGGGAAAAAATATAAACATACATAAATACGTAGAACAGACTGCGCAACGTAATCACAAACTGCTGCACGCATCACGTTACGTTCACGTTATCACGTTACTTTATGATTCTAGATTTCTGGGCATTGGTTTCCAACGATAAATATCCATGTTTGAAGAAATGTGTTGAACGATTGCATTCGTGTTTTGGTTCAACATATTTATGTGAGTCAGCATTTTCCTACTTAAAACAAACAAAACATAAACACCTTTCTCGTTTGACAGACGTTCATACACTGGATTCTTTAAGGTTGGCAATTTCCAACTATACAAACCAGATTTTGCTAATCTAGCGGGAGATGCTCAGACGCAGTGCTTACACTAATATATATAGGTAGTTACTAAGAATAATTTTCAGTTTTATGTTTTCCCTCTTAATAAAATAAAAAATACTACTTAATTGTGTACTGAACCATGCTGTTTCATTTAAAATTTCAAGAAGTATGTAATTGGTAGATCGCACAGGGCTTCCTCAGTAAACAGTAGATCTTGGATCTAATCAAGTTGGCCACCCCTGGTGTAGTGTATACTGCCTTACAAATTGTATGAAACGATATGGTCACTAAATTCAATTTTTATAAAAATTGCTACAAAAAGTTTGAGATGTAGGTACTACTACAATGTTTATATTTTTTATAGAAAATTAAATATTAAGTTGGCGTGTTTCGGCATTTTTCGATTTTTGAAAAAAAAAATTGAAATATAGGCAGTTTAACACAAATTTATCAAAAAAAAATCTATAAATTTTTTTGAGAAACTGGAATTTATAAAAAACGCATTTGAGATTTTGTATTTGCCTATATATACCAATTTCTAGCGTTCTAGCTTTTGTGGTTCTTGAGATATATGTGAAAATTAATTAAAAATATAAATGTTGATACCCCCTAATTGAAACAAAAATTCAAAATTCTGATCATAGATCGTGATCCAGATTCACTATGTAGTAAGTATTATTTCTTTCAGAATATCACCAAACAATCAGAAGAACTTTTGAAAAACAATATAATTTATAAAATGTTGATAAAAGAATATAATAGAGATGAAATGTGTACCTCAACTGCTAATAAATATTCTTCTTCTTCTTCATCCTGGCTATTTATTCCCATTATGCGGGGTAGGCTCACCTCGTCATCATTCGCCAATTCTACCTACCGCAAATATCTTGTTGCTGCTTATGAATATTATGATTTTAAATTCATAAATGAAAATCACGTTTTTAATATTAATTAACTAATATTATGATTGAAAGTTAAAAAAATGTTGATTTTTTACGTAAACCCTATAACTATGTACAACACGAATTAATAAAACTTTATTTGAACGAATCATTTTATTTATAGGCTTCGGTAAATATCTTGGCAAGTTTCGGAGTGGAAGGAGACAGTTTGCGCATCGAAAAATCAAGCAAAAAACCCAAAATGTTGTATCGTGAAGTCCACGTGATTTTTCAAGATGTTTGCTGATAATTTAACTTGGCGATAATAAAATATTCATATGAATTTATTTAAGGAATATGGTGATTAAATATGCATATTAAATAAATATAGGCATACATAATAAAACAAGTTGTGACGTGTTTACATATCTTTTGCAATTGTTGACCCTGAAATAATTTTGATAACTTCTTTCAATTTCGGTTAATAATTTCATTCTTAGAACATCTTTTACGGTTGTGTTACTTTATAAATAAATAAAAAAATGCGATATGTATTCTATTAATAAAATTACGAGAATTACACAATATAATCAATTTTATTGATACTCATATTTCTTATATCGCATTTGCATATGAACGCTACAATCGACAGTTTTACATTTTATTTATTATTCATACATAAATAAGAGTAACGTTATTAAAGTCAATAAGTAATTTTTCTTTTGACATAAAAATAATCATTCTTTGTTTTTTTTGTGACGTGGAATTATTTTTTTTTTTAATATATAAGTAATTCATAGTTGGTCTTAATTTTACGTTGATTAAATAGAAAGAGACAATTTTGCTGACATTTCTTAGGAACATGTTATAAATTGTGTATGTATGTTGAAATTTTATCATTTAGGTACTCTCTTGGTCACTTTCACCAACGTCCCCTATTTTTAGGTGCTACCTAAGAATTCTTATGTAGCACCTAACGTGAATTTTCGTTTCACCACCTACATAAGAGTTACCTAAGACGCTAACGGCCGCTTTCTCCAAGGTCCCTCAAAATCGAACATCAGCTAAGTACCCATTCGAAACTTAAATCCTTAAGTGGCTTACTTAATAAATTTGCATTTCACCAACAAATAACAGCCACACTAAGCTAAGGTCAGGATTAGTTTTTATTATGTTTCCGGTGAACATGAATATGGACTCAAGATAACGTTAATTTAAAAAATATGCAAATAAGAAATACATAATAAACTATAAAAATATCATTAAAATATTCTAACGTGTGAATTTCACGATTTTTACTCTATATATAAATTAATTATAAAAAAGTACTACTTTGATCTCATGAGTACAGGTAATTGCCGCTGGCGCCAACAGATGGCGCTAGCGGCGCTCGCTGTCAGGGTAGCCTTATTTGTACACCAGTTTTTGTTTTTGACACATCATGTACAGACAGTTTATTTAGTATTCACACCAATTTAGTTATTTTATTTTAATATTTGTTACTTTTTTTAATATATAATGCAACTGGCTCATGCCAGCCGCAATTATAACTACAGACAAACCTAACCAATCTATTTTTACCAAACTTTTGTAGGTTTGGTTTAAAAAATCGGTGTACATCCTAGGATATAGGTACTCGCTGTCATAGCTGTTTATTCGCTTCGCACTTGTTGATTGTTGAGATTGTTCGACACGGGACGCGCATATTTATCAGAGTATAATATTTAGCAGAGTATAATTATGGATAAACCAAGGAAACGTTCTACAAATTTTACCCCCAGTGAAAAAACTAAATTAATTGAATTAGTTTCAAAAAACACGGCAATTACTTCAAAACAAACGGATGGAGCATGTCTATTTAACGATTTCACGAATCCAGCCATCTTCCAAGATGATAATAAATAAAATATAACTTAAATTTTACAACAAAAAAGATAAATTCAATAATAAAACAACTCTGCGACGAAATCGTAACCCAAATATCTATCTGTCAAACGCGTTAAGTGACGCTTATGACGGTTAATCCACTAGAGACCGCCACTTAAAATTTTATGCGCCGACGTCGCTAAGCGAGGCTAAGATTGGTGAAATGCAATTTTGCGCTAAGTGGTTCATAAATGTGATTTTTTAAGTTAAGGAGCCTTGGGGAAATCGGGCATAAGAGCCCCCTAATTCTGGGGAGCTGATTTCCGCCACCTAAACGAATACTTAAGAAACAACTGTCAAAATGACAGTCAGTATATAGCGATTTAGTAGCATAATATTGTCAATTGTGTTTATAATTTTTAATTTTCGTCGATTTACACGCATTTTGAAAATAAAAATGAATAGGATTATAAATGCCGTAATGTTTCAAACTCTCATCGACGATAAAATTTGGTTGCCGTTTTCTTTCGATTGGCATTTCCTAAAATACACGACAAAATTGCTAAATGATGTCCTCAATATTTATGTATAACATTATTGCATTTTTAGGCATTGAATATACATATTATTAGTAATAGTTACTTATTAACGAGAAAATAACTAAAATCAACTAAACGAAAACTGAATTATTTGGAAATGTTGAACGAAATCACAACGTAATTGACAGAAAGTGACAGTCATAGAAAAAACATGATGCAATATGATGCATTCCAAATACAAATGTTGCCACTGTATAAACAAAAATAATCGTTTTGAATTCCTAACTAGGGAACAGATAAAATAGACTGGTGAAAACCAAACGATACGTTAGGGGCTACCTAAGCTTAGGTGATACCCAGCTATGTGACAGTTTAGGTAACATTGGTGAAAGTCACCTCTCAATTTTGTGAATAATTACTTAATGTATCATAAAGTATATTTTTATTAAGAAAGTGCAATTAGGAATATTTATTTATTTATCTTTCTGTACATAATATAAACAAATATATTGCACACTGGCAGGCTTATTACCATTAGGCAATTTAAAAATGTTTACAATTTTTTTTAAATAAAAATGAAAATGTCCTTGTTAAACAAGTACATATACATCCTCCTACATTCCCTAAAATAAGCATAAATGCTTGTGCTATAGGTGAAAGAAATCGGTCGAGGCAGGATTCGAACTCGCGACCACTGGATATTATTAGCCCAGCGCGCTAACCGCTCTGCCATCGACCTATCTAATTTAATGTTATGTATTGGAAAGTCAAATGTTAGCTACAACCTACTCCTTTATTATTATATTATAATATTATACAATAGCCTTCGGCGTATTTTACCTAAAAAGGTCCTTAATGTTTATTTATTTTCAAGGACCTGGAATGTAGATAAATTTTGACCTCTTCTAACTAATAAATGGATTTCAAAATATACAGTTATATTTGTAAAAAAAATTCTATAGCAAAAATTTGCAATAAAATTGTCTTTTTTAAGTGCTTTTTACCTGATGATAATAACAATTATTTACAGATGGTATTTATTGACACAGGTGTACCTACTTTACCGGTTGCAGATTTGAGATTCTTATCTTCTTTACCTTTCAAGTAGTAAGTGATACTAAAAACTATTGTTACTTGAGCATAATATTAACCATTTCACCTTTTCTAGCTTGTTAAGTTGTTTTATAAAAGTCAAAGTAAAATATCTTCCCAAAAACCGCGTTACTCAACTATCGCAAGTGCATAAAATATTTTGTTTTTTTTTTAATAACAACTGCTTTCTACAAAACGGTTGTACATGGATTAGAAGTAGATACATGTAAAAAAAAATTGTGTGTGTAATAATTAGTTTCTTTAGACAAATGAAGGTTTGTCAATGGACTAAAACATTCAGCAGTAGAATGAATCTTTTACGTTAGTAATATCATATAGAAATCATGTTCTTATATTATTTCATATAACTATGGTTTTCTTTATTAAAATAATTGTTTTTATTATGAATCAACAATTAAGTAAACCTGGAAAGAAAATTGATCAATTGGTTAGTAAAATGGCTATATGAATGTGAATAAAAAATAATCGTTAGTAGTTTTAAAAGCAATTTTTTTTAGAAAATCTTTAGGTGTGTATTGTCAACGGAAATGAATTAATAAAAAATGTCCATTCAACGTGTTGAAATAATTGTTTATACACATTAAATTATGGATATATTATTGAACAAAAATGTTTTTGAGATAATTCTAAAGAAATGTTTTATGCATAGATAATTTTAACAGAGGCAAGCATCAAGACATTCTTCCACCATCCGCCTGCTTGGGTGGACCAAGAATTCTTGTAGAATTCTGAAAGATCCTTGCAGACACTGCACTTACAAGTATCAAAAATTCTATTGATAGGAACCATTGAAGTAATACAGTAGAATTAAGTTAGTCAACAGAAGTATGGTAAGATCTTAAATCTGATCCATGGACGAATCGAAATAGTGAAATTGATATATTTAATTTTAAAACTGTCGAATCTAGCAACATATTATGTATTACAATACAATAAATCATTGAAAACTTAATTTCCATAATGTTGTTTACATAATACTTGATATACATACTAACCACAGTTAGTACATTTTTTTGGAATACCCCAGTATTTAATGCCAGAAATATTAAAACAATAACTAAATGTATTCGACTTATATAGAATAATTAATAAGCAATTGAATTAATTATTTTTAATTAATTCGATTAAAACTTTTATTTTTGACTTTACTCTTCATTTATTAAAGAAATAATATTGAAACAATATTCAAAACAAGCATTAAAAAACACATCACGAATTACAGAAGGACAGAACGCAAATACCGAGTAGATACTCAAAAATAACTGTTAAAATAATTAGCATTTAAAATTATTAATAAAATTAGTAACTATCCGGTTTTTTGTTTGCGATGCTCTTTGAGTAATACCCACATAAAATATTTGATATTTTTTATTTGATCTGGGACGCATGCGAGTCATATCAAATACATCTACACACCTGACGACTTTGTTCTATGACCTCTTCTCTATGGTTTTGAAATGTCAAATTTGTTTTGATAAAAAAAATGAAGTAGGTAGTGGTTAATTAGTTATTAGTACAAAGTATCTTGATTGTGTGCCTACCTAATGTACTTAGACCGAAAAGTTCATCATCCAGTTCATAAGTGTATTGTCAATGTAAATTTGTAAACTGCAAGCCCTAGAACATGTTTTCCTAGTTGGGCAGCAGTAGTCTACTTGTTTCTGTCATTGTAAAATATTGTGTGATTAAATAAATAAAATAAAATAAATCAATATGAGATATTTGGCTGAAAAAACGTTTTGAAAAATCTTTCCCGATCAAATATTAATAGTTTGAGACGATATTTCATTTTAATATTTCTCCGTTATCTTACATAGCTAGAGAGAATTAAAAAAAATGTACAATGTCTAACTTACTACATTCCTTTGTGACACTGAAAACACTCAAAAACGTCAATTGTTTAGTTTGGAATTTAAAGGGAAAGGTTTGGTGTTTATAGAGCATTAAGGTCCTACCTGGGCGTATAATTAAGATAAGCCAGGTACTTCTCAACTCCCCTAATGCCATTATAATTCATACAAACATTGGCCTCTATACATAATACACTCAAACACTTGATACTCATTTACTAATGGAAAACGTCATAAATTCTACCTTTACTACTAATATAGTCATTACGATTTTTAGTATACAGACGTGAACTGCTTTTTAGATTAACGATTTAAACATTCGATTGAAATACCTACTTCGTTTTTTTCGTAAAATCTGAACTACAACTAACATTATTTCAGTCGTATTTTAAAAATTTAATTTAATTTATTTATAACACCCATTTACTTGTAACTTCACGTGTCTCCCTGTACTCGAATTTCGCAATCGATTTTTAACTACCTTCTCTACAAGTAAGAGCTCTGAAATAGAATTTGTGTATAACCGAAGACAATCCATTTTAAAACTCCAGCATGATTAATTTTAAAAAATTGAAGAATAATGTATAGAAATACTTGAACTGTGACTGTTATACATGTTGCATAATATTCATACGTTATTAGATCGATTTCAGTTTTAACTACACTTGTTCCGTATTTCAAGTGAAGAAAACTTTGAAAAGGGTGAAAAAAATATTTACTTGTTTTCACACTTCTTTGCACCTTATGCAAGTGACTTATAAGGCTATTTTTTCCTAATCTAATTAATTAATTAATGTCTAAATTTATTCATATTTTTGAACACTGGCTGGCTTATTTTCATAAGACAATTTTTGCAATTTCTAGTTTATGTAAATTATGTATGTATTCTATTTAAAAAAAAACTTATCGCACTGCATGTTTCGCTTTTGAAAGAATAAATAATGAATAATTTATTAATATTTTTTAGAATTAAACTTTTTTTATAATTGTTTCCAATAAGTAGGTAAGCATACATAAAATATGAATAGAATCAGGATATCTATGTAGATACCTGCAAATACAATGAAAAAAAAATTCTTATGGTTTGTTTACAATAAAATATCAAAACAATATTTCGCTTTAAGTAAATTCTATGAAAGGTAACATTGTTGACTTTTACTGTATTATATTACAACATACCCGGAAAATAATAACAATTTTAATAAAGGTCAAATATATAAGGAATATTGTATTTTATATTGTAAAGTATATTCTTTGAAAGTTTTTAAAACCGCATAATATGAAGAGTTTAAAATACCTACACCAAAACAAAAATTGCTTAAAATCCATAAAAAATCACATCATCAATTACAAGTTGACAATTTGTACAAAATGAATTGATAATTCCCTGATGGACAAACTATAACTGTGAAAGGATACTGAATATGAGCAAAAAAAAAATATTTACACCCTTCCAAGTGGAATGGCTAAGCATTATAAAATATCCTCCGTTAAAACTATCCTTAAAAACTTTATGATTATATGTAAATAATAATAAATTATAACACTTTTATTGTGCACAGCTATTATATAAAGCTATGTGAATATATATAAGTATGTTTACATGTATGCATATGTGTGTGTGTGTATATGTATATGTATATGTATATATGTATGTATATTTTGTAATGTTAATAACGTAACTTGAGGAACATATTTGTACATGATTTATTTGTATGGAAAACTTACTGATAGCATTTAGGGTTGTTTTTGTTTTTTACCAATTGTTTTTGTTTTTTATTATTTTGAAATAAATGTCAAATTCTATGACAAATATTAATTTTATTTTTTTCTCAAAATCAGGATTTCGCACTCCCAAACTGAAGAGCAGCAAAAACTGTATTTTTACCTATTATCATAACCTGGTCTTGCTCAGAGATCAGATAGCTTTTAAACTTAGTAAAATGACCCACTTCATTTTCTACATATATATTTTATTTTGTTCCATATATTTTTTTGCAAATTATTTGTAAATGATCTTCATAATTTATACGTACATATTTTGTGCTTAAAGATCCAGATTGTTTTTCTTTTTTATACTTAATTATAAATAAATAGTTATTTTATGAATGTTTTTCAAAATATATAAATTATTTAGTATCCTATACCTTTTTAAACCTTTATATTGTTATTAAAAAAAATTATAATTATGATACAATATTTTCTATGATGTATAAAAATAAACTCTATTCGTTTATATCACAATTCATCGTTTTTTTTCTTTTGTAAACTACCAAATGAAATATAATTTATTAAAACTGCAATTAAGTTATTTTGAATAAATTTATGACTATGAATAAATTTATGATTTTCATATTTTTTCTGACTTTTTTTCTGAAGGAGGTATCATCGTGTGATGTTGATTATATTTAATCAAATTTCTAAAACCATTTTTTGTAAATATCTCTTAATCATACGTTTTAATTTATTTGGAAATTATTTCATATGATTCATATTTTGTTAGAAACTTTGCTCATACTGCCAAGAGATTCTCAAAAGGTAAAAAAAACATTTATGTGCACTACACCGCGGAGGTAAACATTACCATTAGAAGTTTATTTTATTGCAAAGTATATTTTTTAATGAATTTTAACATGATTATTTTCGCATCAATTGTATAATAAAATTACAATAATGATTTTTATAGGTATCCTAATTCAGCAGGCAACGTCAATATGGTTAAATATTATCGTAATTGTGGTAATTATCACTAAGTAATTTGTTCATTAACACTTCATCAAATTACTTATTTGGACAGTAATTGATAAATATTGGGAATAAACTAATAATCATTTGAACGATAGGTTAAATAATGAATACTTAACCCACGAGACCACCTATGACTTCTGTCATTATAAAACACTAAACTTTACATTACTAAAATAAATATATTTTAAACATTTGATTTTTGTTATTGAGACAGCAATTACCTATACTGTAGAACTTGATGATGATACAGGTATAAAATTTAAACAGGTATAATTGTCCTACTGAATAAGAGTCCCATATTCCTTTTATTAGGATAATCGTTTTACCTTGTATGTAAGGGCCTTTTCATCAAATGAAAACAAAATACATAAAATGCTTCATTTTAAGTCGTCTTTTGTTTTTTTAACCATATTAATATATTAAAACAAAATTTACTATTATGTATGGTTTGGCAATATGAAAGAATGAATGAAGAACGACTGACGATGAAAATTCATGTAGCTGAATAAGAAGAAAAAAAGTAGGAGCACGATCATGTGAACAATATTACCATTCAGACGAATATACATATTTATATGAAACAATATATGAATGTTAGTACAATGTATGTAAATATAGACGTGTTAAAACCTTGGTTCATTTTAAATGTTAAGCACCCTTTACTCTAATTATGTATACTAATGTCAACACATTCAAACCACCCTTTTTATTTAGTAAAGTATAGCCCCTGTTGACCCTTCACAAGAGCATGCCTACCCCAATAACAGGAATGCAACGTGGTGGCATGTATGTATGTAGGCACATATGTTATTTTGGTAAAAAAAATAGGTACAATAAAACAAACTGAACTATTTATCGGTGGGAAATATTATAGAGATAGAGATTTTTTATACTAGTGGGCCTGGGTAGTTGTTGTTCTGCCACAGATCGCCTTCTTATTCGTAATATGTATTTTTATACTAGTGGGCCTGGGTAGTTGTTGTTCTGCCACAGATCGCCTTCTTATTCGTAATATGTATTTTTATACTAGTGGGCCTGGGTAGTTATTGTTCTGCCACAGATCGCCTTCTTATTCGTAATATGTATTTTTTTGCTATTCTAAAATTGAATAAAATAAAAAAATAATTAAATGACAAAAGAACATCACTAGTATATTATAAACTGGATATTGAACCCAATGTTTCTTAATATTTTAATAATTAAAATAATTACGGAGTTGTATAATATGATCTTTATATCTTTATTATTGTTGTTTTGCTTTGTCATATATTTTTTAATTTTTTTCTTATCACGATGTTTAAGAGAAAATAAAGATATATTAAAAATGAATTGTTTGAATCCGGAATAATAGAGATGCACGAATTAAATGTAGGTATGTAAAATATATTATGA
This sequence comes from Molanna angustata, assembly GCA_963576475.1. NCBI lineage: Eukaryota > Metazoa > Arthropoda > Insecta > Trichoptera > Molannidae > Molanna > Molanna angustata. The sequence continues at coordinate 9,426,296 of OY754971.1, read as the reverse complement.
ATCTTTGACAGGATAGGAATGTTAAACTTTCGGTTTTCTCTGACTTTCTCATAAGGGATACCTACATCGTGATGATATATAATACGCATGTTAATTGTACATATGTATTAAAATACAACTTTCTAGGATGTCAATTAATTATTATTATTAGGTACATACAGATAAATATGTAGTTAACAAAATGGAGCCCTTAAAACAGACTTGTAGGCACCAACCTTAATTGAACTTTTTGATGATGCAACTATCCTTTGGTATTTCGTAATGATAATTTATTGCAGCAAATCAAAGTTATTGGACTGATGATTAATTTTGTTAAAAGAAGACAAAATAATATTTTTTATTTAAATTATAATTTCATTTTCCGAAATTGCTTATCATAAGATTATATTATTGCCGTCCGATATTAAACGATTCTCTCGTTTATTTACTATGTTCTGATACATTTACTACTGTATACTCAATAATAATTTCTTTACTGCATCCAATATTTTAATTTTTTAACATTTTTTAACTTATATGTAGGTGAGTGGGTCCATTAGATAGAAAACAAATACTAAACGCCGATCTTTTTAAAATAATTTCAAATATAGATACCTAAATTGCAAAGTGGTTATCCATGTGAAAATGTCAAAGTATTATTAAAATTAGTGGCAAATTAAATTATGTACGCAGATAGTTGCATTGTTTCTAGTTCTGACAGTAGAAAACCTTTTATTAACTAGTTTTAAAATTTAGTTAGGCAAAAAAATATGCAAGACCATAATCAATGATCAACTTGCAATTACACGAAAAGTGTCTGAAAAAGCACCTCGCAATCACCAAAGCTAAAACTTGCTAGGTTGTATTCCAAGCAAAACTCTAACTGTTATATCAAATATTAAAAAAATTGAAGGGAGCAGATAACTATATAGACTTGAACATAAGAAGATTGATCGTAGTAGTTCGATAGTTCATAGATGGAACACAAGAAGATTGTTCGTTGTCAGAAGAATCTAAAAGCCTTGCTTGTACAGCGCAGCTCTGATGATTTATAAATGGATCCGAAAAATCCCCTCTGACAATGTGCAGATCTTGTCAGACATACTGTATAGATAAGAGCATTTGTAAAGCATAATAATATGCTCAAAATATGGTTTTATTGCAACAATCCACACAATTGATTTATTTAATGATCTTATAATGATGAGGTATTCTATTATTTATCACAAAACATTGGATCCGTGATTTGTTTAATAAGATTTTAAGCAATCCTCAACCAGGTTTCCCATTTTGACACTCCGAGCAAAGCATTCTTAAAACAGGTGGTTTTTTTATTCATCGCTTCAAAATTGGATACAATGGTCGTGTAGATCAGCTCTGAAGGTGACTTTTCAGGAAAATGATTTTTCCTTGTTCGTCATATACCTATTGTACTACTTCATCTTGTAACAAAATACTTTTTTTTTTTTTCTTAGACTCTATAAAGTTTTTTTGTTTCCAGAGGGGGAGTCTCCAGTTAGGCTGACGAGTTCCAGATTTCTCGCCATCGTTTTGGATATTACATCGCCTTGGTCGACGTTGTTAATTTGGTATGCCATGAAGAGCCATGTATGGAATCTTTTAGGGATTCATTCTCTGTACACGCTGTACAACTATAATTATATGAAATAATCTTCTTCTCAGTTGCAATACTAGGATTGGTCTGTAACTCCGCCCTGTCCTCTGTCTGCCTCTCCATCTTTACGTAGCTATTACAGCACATGTCGTCAATCACCTGGTCCATGATGGATAAAATGAACTATTAAAATATAGTTAATTTTGTTACAGTTGTAAAAAAGTAAAATTCATTAATTTATATGATAGCAAATTATGCATTGGATAATTTATTTTTATTTGAGCCAGATGATAGTCAGTCCGTACGTGCATTGATATATTTGCAATATAAAAAATGCCGTTCACTCTCTACAGTTACCGCTTGGTACGGTCGTGAATATTTTTATGCCAACACTAAAAATACCCATATTAACAGAAAAATCTCGAGGAAGCCTCAAGCCTTCGAGGTATCGTGAAGGCGATTTCGTTAATCAAACAAAAGGAGAATAGAAGCAGAAGATATTGAATACCTACGAAAGAACTAGTGAGGAATACTTTGATTCTTTCTGTAGTATACCAGTGTTTTCCGATTAGGCACCTAACCAATAAATTATTGAAAAATTAAATATATTATGGGAATAGTTAGCGGCAGACTCCTTGAGGAAATCACGTAGGGTGCGCATAGCGCAAATTTGTGTATTTTCACTTGATTGGTATATGCGTAAAACGCTCCACTCCACAACGAAAACGCTCAAGTTATTTACCAACAAAATAAGGCCTCCTCAAAGCTCATATTTGTCTCTGATTACGGGTATGAAGTATTTCCTTAAACCGGCCTTGATTGAAACAAATATTATCGAAGGCGGTATGCTATGCTGAACTGTACGACCGTCACTTGCACCTGCAATGTACATAACTTCTCTCATATCTCTTTGCTTCCAAGCGGATATGGAAGGTATTTTCTATCACACGACTTCTTCGTATGCATATTTCGTCATAAGAAGAACGTGGACGATTGACGATGGAACCATCATTTCATGTTACCGTTCAATTCTTATTCTAAGAAATTAAGCGCGGTTGTGCTTAACGAAATATTCAAAATCTTCAACCTCACTAGTATTTCAATTATGTATTATTAATATTTAATTTATTTATAAAACAAAAATGTGTATGTGTGTTGTGTAATTGTTTTTTCTCTTAATAAATAAATAAATAAATAAATATAGAATAGTATGACAAAAAAATCCGTTACGTGTTTGTTCGTTAATTACAATAATAATGTGTAGGTTTCATTAAAGAAATATTTCATAAATTTAGCCTTATTCTCGTGCTATGATAAAAAAAATCGAACTACGAATTAAAGTATAAAATCAAAATAACCTTTACTTCGCATTAAAGTTTTTACAGGAGAAGAGGAGAATATATAAAAAAATTGCTTTGCAGTTTGGCCGGAAAATAAATATGTATTAATTTTTATTAAAAAATAAATATATTTAAAAAAAATATTTATAATATTTCTACAAAATAATTGTGATTGTACCGACGATGTGCTTTGCATGAAACAATGCGTTCAATATCTGTTTGTTATTTTGTTTATTGTACATTTATTTACTTTTTTCTTTCTTTCTCTTTATTGTATTTAAAGAGTTTTCTTTTTTCTAACTATTTTTTCTAAGTCTCTTTTTGTATATAAAATTTGTTGTATGTAAAAAATATGGTTTGTGTAGCATTGTACCCCCGTGCTCACAGACTGGAATAAAATCTTTATTGTTATTATTATTAATATACATCACTACGGCATATCCCACAATGTGGGGTAACCAGAAACAGGTGTACGGGTGTGATTCTTCTTAAAAAAGGAAGCCCAACACATGCGCGTATATCCACACACCAGTCTCATTTCACCTAAAAAGGCACTTCATTCAGAATAGGCTGTAAACGTCAATGCTGAACTTTGTAGGATGTTATTGTTGCCTGTTGTATTTTCGATTACTCGGCTCTTACGGGTCACCCGTAAATAATATTCATACATACATACATACCATCATGCCATGTCCCATTACGGGGTAAGCAGAGAGAACCGAGTGCCATACTCTTCTATTTTTGCACACATTCCTAGCTTCCTTTACATCCATGCATCGTCTCATACATACTAGTCGATTTTTCAAGCTTTTTATATTACCTTCTTTCAGAATATTGTATATAGGGTGATACACGTCATACGTGCTGTTATTGTCAAAAAAGTATTAAGAAAACATTTATGCATCATTTTCTCGTTATAAAATGATTTTAATTTGTCTATAAAGGTTCATCGATCGAATAATAAACGATTTTAAATATCATATACCGGATCCTAAATATTTGTGTAAAGATTGTTTTACACATAACAATAGCTTTTTTACACGTAGGTAAATAAGTTTTCTTTTATACCTAACTATAGCTGTTTATACATAACATTAGCCTATTTTACACGTACCTAATTATCTTTTTTTCGCGTAACTATACCTTTTTCTCGCGTAACTATAGCTTTTATACACGTAACTATAGCTTTTATACACGTAACTATAGCTTTTATACACATAACTATAGCTTTTATACACGTAACTACAGTTTTTTTTTACACGTAACTACACACGTTACCACAGCTTTTTTACACGTAACCGTAGCTTTTTTATGCCAATATACCAAGAAAACCAATTAGCTAAATACATATATATTCGATCGAATACTATTCAGTTCACCGAAATAGAAGAAAACCCAATAATAATTTAATTCATTTAATTACGGCATAAATAGCTTTTAAAATGGCAATTAAATACAAAATATTACACGTATAAGAAATATAAGTAGTACAAAAATAATAATGACATACGAATAATAGATATAAAAATATCGAAATAAAATAATACGTTATATGTATAGGAAATAAAATTATTTATAATATAAAGAAATAGCCTGATGAATTGGCATCAACAAATTGGCAAATCATTTTTTCTACCAATAGTTGTGGTGCTATATTAATATTTGAATAGACCTATCTTCTCTGCATGCCACAAAAAATTAAATGAGTATTTTTTTTGTTTTGTGAGTCTTTTTATGACAACAATATCTAAAATAGGTAGTTTAAAAAAATTACTTTACCTTTCATTGACGGTGAATCGTTTGGACAGGTAAATATTTAAGTACAAGAATCGGCATGTTTTATGGACCAAAACCACCCTGAATTGTGAATGCTCGCTTTGATTTTATACGGAGACTGACCACCACCCATCACAGCCTGTGACAGAGCGGCTGTTTGAAAACGAATTGACCAAAATCGACAAAAAAATTTTAACCAAAATGGTGAAGAATATTATAAAAAAGATGCGTGGCGCCAGGGAGCGCCAAAAGAATTACACTCCTATGTCCATCTACCGGCGGATGACAGAGACAGTAAAAAGCTTTTGTCACTTAATTGTTTGACCAGGTGAAATAAACATATGATTGCTATAGATTTTCGAGGCACTTTTGTACATTGTTCTAAAAGGCACTAAATTTTGATTCATAAATTCATTATTTGGACAGCATTCCTGTTTTTCGTTTGTCTTTGTAAATTTTAAAAACAAAAGACATTTATTTTTAATAGGACAAAGATTTTACTTGTATCGAATATGCATAGGGATACCTAAATTATTTAAGGAATATATATATGCTTTCAAATTTTATAATAGTTACCCCAACATCGAATCCCTAAATCAAACTCGATTCAATTTAAGGCTCGATTTAAAAACATGTCTCTCTTAAGGCTTGGTTGTTTAAAAAAAAAGTATAGACACCTAATGGTTTAGTTAAAATACTTCATAAAATTATTTAATTTTTCGAAACAAAACAGCCATTACATATTTTACATTAATAAAAAAATAGTTATAAAGAAAGTAAGCCAATTACATCGTTTCACAGATTAATATAACAAAGACAATACAAGCGAAAAAAGAAAAGAAAAATATTTGTGATTATAAACAGTTAAAACAGTGGTGTAGGTGTAGAATTGTGATGTGTGTGTGTATTTTATGAAGAGAGGGTGGGGCATGGAGAGGGGTAGGAGAGGAGGAAAGGGTGAGTTGTCATAATTCAACATAGTATTGGACATACCAAAAATTATGCAATTCGGTACAGAATGTATTTACGATAATATTGATGATAGTTTTTTTTAATGATTGTAGGCTATTGTTATGAATATCAGGCTTATGATTAAGGTTATTGTACATATTGCAGCAACGGTTAATAAAAGTGTTGTTTGCATAATTTGTTCTTGAGTATTTAGTGTAAAAAAGGAGATTACGGCGGTTTTGTCTGGCATTTGCCAAAATGTAAGTTTATACTTAAATTTACATAAATGAAAACTTAGAGATAAATAATATACTGGTTCAATATGCATAGGAAAAATTTATAAAAAAATCTATATTCCAATCAAACCACACGATATAAGAAGTGTTTACAATAATAGTGTTTTTCTCATGTATTATATTCATAGTTAAAATATGAGTGAATTTATTTTGAAACAAAACTTATACATATAATTATTTTGTATGTAAGATACGACCTTAAAAATTATGATAGTAAAAGTATATAAGCGATTTGATGGTATCAGTTGACCTTATCAGGGAACAAAACAAATCATTAAATAACGCCGCTGTAATATTGCAACTAGTGTAAAACCACAGACGTTGTCTTAAATAAAATATAAATCTTTGTTCTTTAAATAACTGTAAAATAATATTGTTATCTATATGAACCATGTACCTTCCTATGCACGTATACCTACATATATACGAAATACGTATGTAATTTAATCTGTGCGCTGTTTAGATACAGTTTGCTTCAACTTATTCAATAATCGACTTATAAAATTACTCAATACCTACTGAATGTAACTAGGTTATTTATTTGATTGGTGTACTGTAATACATATCCTGCAGAAGGTAATAGGAATAAATATTTGCATCTATCAAGAATCAGTTAATATACGGATTTGATAGTCATTAGAAGGTTTTCTGACATGAAAACAACATGGTAGCCGTCGTCTCGGTGAATTCGAACTTCAGCAGCCTCTGGCACGATGAGCAGACGCTGTCTGTAGCAGCTCATTCAAAATCAGTGATGGAAGACGAAAAAGAAGCTGATAGGTGGACGATAAAGGCTCGAGACAGAATAAATATGGAATACATTAGTGGAATACATTATACATCCGTCAATTGATGAAAAGCTAATATACAAGAAAAAGACGGTTGTATTGTCGTTACAAGAGCGTAGAACTTCGACAAAATAAAACAATCCCGGAAAACTCAAACTTAACATGAATGACATAATATAACAAATAATGAAGTAGCTGTAGGAAATTATTAATTTTTATGTGAGTGAAAAATCTTAAACGATCGTAATTAGGGTAAGTTTTAAAGAAACTGTAAGTAGGTATTGTAATTTTGACAGTTGTGTGGGGACTTTATTACCTAATGGCATTATTTTCTTGTTTACCATTATATCCAGTCAGGAGAAGGAAATAATTATAATATATGTCCAAATGCAATGTTTTCAAAGTTGTTTACGTATGTATGTTTATCTCGTTTAGTTATTATTGTCATGTGATTACTCTATTGCCACAGTACACACTGTATCATCTGTATATTTAATATTTAATCTGGTTGGTCGAAGAAATTGTAGTTTGGCAATAAGCCCGCCAGTGTAAAAATTGTGTATGGTTACAGAAAGTTACTATGCACAGAAAAGTTGTGAATAAAATGGATAAACCTGATGAATATGCAAATAATAGTACCCAACTAAAAGATCTTCATTGAAAGCAATATAGTTGATTGGTCTTAAGAGTAAAGGTTTCCTTAGAAAATTAATGTTTTGCCCTTTAAATTGGTTCACCACAACATTTAAACAAAAACTATTACATATTTATTTTAATTCGTGTTTTATATTGGGATAACTTCTGAAGATACTAGTTTTGTCTAGCAAAAGCTCTATAAAAGAATGTCAGTATACTCAGGGAGTGAAAGAGTTTTTTAATTTTCTTAAATTCGTAATCTACATAGGTAGGTTTTTTTTAATTACATCTTTATTCGATTTATATCTCTTTTTTCAAAGATGTAATAAATATTGACTTGTTGTAGTACAAAAAACATTTATTGAGAATTCAATAAATTCAATATTATTCAAATGATTATATAAATATTTTATCACAACTTTTAAATAAAAGTACCTACCTACCAATTTTAGCAAGCAAACTGTTATACGATAGTGAAATATTTCACAACAATTTAAGGAAATATTAGAGATGAAGTTTTCTTTGTGACATAAGGAAAGATTTAATCATAGACAATAATTTACGCAATATACAATTTCATGATGTTACGTTATATACAAGTTGCAATTTACTCTGTATTATGCAACTTCAATTGAAATAATATAATTATTTTATTCATCTTTAGACATTGCAATATTAATAATTTTATTTGTATACCTCTTCCGATAATAATAGTTTATTTACGGAAAATCATAAGTATTCGAGATGACGATAATAAGTAATTGACGAAGTAGAGAAAGCATATATCATCTTGGATGTATGTACAAACATGTCATATACATAGGTAAGATATCCATTACTTTGAATTGAAAATTTATTTAGCGATGTTCATATATTCATATACATATTATGTTCGTTATATAAATTTCGTCTCTTGAATCAATCTTCCATTTTTGTGTTCCTAGTATTTTACGGCGATGGCGATATGTCAATGATAATAACGACAATTAAGTACTACAAATAATATCACTATCATTATTATTACCATTATACACTTCCTCAAAAGAATATGCAGACAATGCGTTAATTGTAAATTATTTAATAGATGAAAATAAAATGCAACAAACGCACCGATCAAGCTTTCAATATGGAATAATTTACCCCATCCAGATAATTAACTTATTTTTTTTAAACCATTTTACATGTATTCATTATTACCGATTTTTGCATTTTTATCATTAGGTATTTTTTTGTTAAAGAATATTAAAGAATATTTTGTTAAAGAATATTTTTTTAAAGAATACACCGTTACAACATAGTGAAATGGGTACACCGTATGTAACTGTAGTCTCATTGTTACTTACTAAAGAAATATCTTCTTTCTTTCATTTCGGGGGGGGGGGATCAATCCCCCTTGATCCTCCCCCCCTGCCTACGGCCTTGATGGTGTAAACGTCGTTCAAATGACGAAGAATGAGAAAAGCTGCGGATATCTATCTGCTTTAAAATAAAACAAACATTATCTAAAACTATTAATGTACATATTGTTATACAATTAAAAGTAGATTGCAAATCAATTCTATGAAGAGGTCAAAAATCCTTCAAACCGCGAATCCTACGATAAAATCTCATTTGGCGGGAAATCCGCACAAAAACAACAAACACTAGAATATTATTTAATTGGTTATTCTTTTAATGAGTAGATAATTAACATGTGATTTGGTTTTGCTTCAAGTGACATGAAATAAACACACACAAACACACCATTCTTATCAACAGAGACCAATAAGTATTAAGTATAATAAAGTATTTAAAGCGAAATGAAATGTTTCATATAAAACATTAATAACATATTATGATTATTATTATTATTTCACGTTGGTTATCAATTTATAACATTTTCTTTGTTTATGGCATTTAATGATAATTAAAATATATACAAACAGAATATTGTGTGAATGAAAGACCATAAATTAATATCAATGAGATGTGCAATTTTTATACATCTTCTGCAAAAACATCAATTACTAAAGCAGACCGTCCGCCTTAGCATAGTACCAACAAAACATACTCTAATGGGTCCTTAACGGGATAGGCAAAAAAATAGACTGACATACACATCTATCCTTCAATTCTTGATTGGTAAATTGTTCAAGCTTCTTATGTTTCCTTCTTTCAAAATAACATTCACACGATCATGCCATCCCTTTATAGGGCGACATCTTGTACACATTTGTATATTTTTTTAGTCAGCCGTTCATTCTTTCAATATGCCATAACCATATCAGGAAATTCACTTATATTATACTAATGTCGCAATCTACTAATGTCCATTTTTTTCCATCATACATTGTTCTGTTACATACTTTTCGTAATGATCTCATTTTTACTGCATATGTCCTATTATTATGTACAAATTTCACCGGCATAACTTAGTATATATATATATATATATATATATATATATATATATATATATATATATATATATATATATATATATATATATATATATATATATATATATATATATATATATATATATATATATATATATATATATATATATATATATATATATATATATATATATATATATATATATATATATATATATGTACTTGATTTTGTGCTAGCATCATGGCTTCGAGGAAAAAACAATGAAAGGAAGTGATTGTTATTTTAAAAAATCGCGTTCTTTAATATCCATCAAAAGTAAATTCGTATTCTTAAGTATAAAACAATTACCTACACGATATATTGTATCGTTTGAAGCCAGCTAGTGCTTAGTAAAAAATATAAAGTTAAAGTAAATCACGTTATTTATAATTTTCTGACATTCAAATGCCATACCTAAAGGCACGATTATGACTTCCTTATAAAAAACTTGATTCAATAAAAGTCATACTATAAATTTTTATTCTCCAATAGGTACTATGTAATAGTGGAAAGTTGTGTTCAAAATTATTGAACTTTTTTGCATAAAATTCTCAACGGATATCATAGGTATCCTCTTGATGTTTTTATGTGTATGGTGTACATAGTATTAAGTTCAAAAGACATAATATTGATATCGAATGTGTCAAGAACATATTATACAAAAAGCTGAATTTTTATTTATTTTATTTCATCTGTCAAATTTTCAAAATTCTGGTACGTTCTTGATATAGGTAGGTATTTAGCAAAAAGTCATGAGCTCAAAATATTTTGTCTGAACGAATTTTGAAAAACAAAAAAAAACGAGTAATACACGCAAACGTAGCTTTGGATGTTTTCCAACCAATTTCTCATTATGTGGCGTAAGAAAAAAGTTTCATTATCATTCGATAGATGCATTTCAAGCAGTGTAAATTTACTACTTACTATTTATAAATATTCCTGCTTCGTCTTTATTGAGATGTTTATAATTTATCATAAAAGTAAACGTTTTTTGCAAAAAATATTCTACTATATAATAATTTTAGAAGGATTTATAAATAAGACTTGTATATTTTATTAAAATCTAATTGCACAAGTAAGTTTATTCAAATAGTCGTTGGATGCCGAATACAATAATTTCTAAATACATATGCATATATCTCAGAAGCTTATCTCGAACTAGTATCATTCTACACATCCATATTAACAGGTAACTATCAGGTAGGTATATAATATATTAGTATATGTGGATAAATTTATTATAATATATATATTTAATTATGTGTACCGACCTATACATAATATGTAAATCTAACTAGTATTCAAATATCTCATTAACCAGAGTATTTCTATTCAATATATTTATGAAAACACGTTTCAGAACATAGACAGTGGAACGACATACATATAACTAAGTTATATAAACTTTTATCACTGTATAAAATTTATATTCATGGTACCTTCATCAAATTAATGTGTTAGGAATGTTCAATTAATATACAATTTATAAAATAATATCTCATTTACCTATCTTATATAAAAAAAATAAGCGCGTTTGATAAGAAATAAAAATTTCAAATATAATATCCGGATAAATCTGAATACAATGTTTTGATAAAATATAAAAAATATTTGTAGAATATCGACTGAAATCAAAATGAACATCAATAATTTTAAAATGAAAAAAATGTATAAACATCTGAGAATTTCTAAAAATACATACAAGAATAATGTGCAGTACATATTGTATGATACCTACCTACTAATGAAAAAGAAATACTTAATAACGTTTTTCATAGAGTATCTAAGCTTTTTAGGCATTTTTCAGAAAATATATAAAGATTTTCCATTGCAATTGGAACAACTTTTTAGCTCGAAGATTTAGATAAATATTTTTTTTGCTGTTAAAGAATTTCTTCTTTCTATGTTTGTGAAATACAATACAAAACTAAGTAATATCAAGATTTCTTGTAAAACGTTATAATTTACTAACGTTATAATATAATTTATAAGTCAAATAATATGTACATTAATATTTCAGTCAGATACATATATTTTTCAAATGATGCTGTTATGTAATATAATATATCGAATATATTTTTATTATTGCATATGCGCAAACATTGGATATAGGCACATATTATTTTTTTTTAAATTTCCTTATTTAGACTAAGTCTGAAATTGATAATTTTCTTGGTTATCAACATAGCTCATGATCGGTGGGCAACAATAAAAGATAAATATAACTTAAATGTAGGTATTAGTTACAAAGTTCGCATTTTCTCAATATATAGATCAAATTGACTTAAGCGTGAATTTAAAATGTTGCTATTTTATTTATTTATTTATTTATTTTCATAATATTTTTTTTTTTTTTTTTATTTATACAACATGTATGTTCACAATAGCAAGCAATAATTCATTTACAAATAATATATATTACAATACCACTCCTCTCTGAAAGCTTATTAGGCTTGAGTAGAGAGGAGTTGTGTTAGTCATAGTCATACTATCCTTATTTTTTTTTTTTTATTTCATATAAGTATAAATACATACATATATAGGTACCTACACACATAAAGATATATATACATATACCAACACACACATAGATACACACACACCAACATATTCAGACATATACACTATCACAAACAAAAGAAAACAAAATACAAGTGATTTAAATATCTGTTTTAAAATGTTGTTTTATTTTATTTATGAGTTGTCTAGAGTCAGTTGTTTTTCTTATATCTAGAGGAAGGTCGTTAAAACACTTTTCTCCCAGGAATGAGTAGTGATGCTGCGCAAAAGTTGTCTTCCTTCTATCTTGGAAAAATAAAAATCTATATCGGGTCCGATTTTCAATTATAAATCTATGGTGCTCAGGTTCTCGTAGTACTTGTAAAATAGCAAATTTTTTGAAAATATTTTTGAATTTTAAAACTTTGAAATCTATGAATAATTGTTCAGAGGGATAGTCTCTGCGTTTTCCGAGAATTATTTTAATAATCAACTTCTGCACAACATCCACACACCCCAGGCTGGTATCATAGGCTGCTCCCCAACTTGTGACAGAATACTGTAACAAGGACTGTACAAGACCATAATACACATAATATAAATGCTTTAATGACATGTAATTTCTGATTTCAAGAAATATGTATGTTAATTTTCTTATCCTTTTTACCACTGTTTCTATTTGCTCTTTCCATTTAAGGTTTTTATCTATTATTATTCCCAGATATTTGACATTGTTAGCAATCTTGAGTTTAGAACAGCTATCACTACAAGAACCCAAGCAACAGGCAGCATCACGAGCGTGGATTAGTACACTAATGTCACTCGGATAATCATTACTATGTATAGAGAATGGGACAATATACGTTTTATCTGCATTCATCGATAATAAGTTTTCATCAAACCATTGTTTTATCAAATCAACATCTTGGTTGACCTTTAGTTCCAATTCTTTCCATGTTCTCGCATTTACTACTAAGGCCGTATCATCTGCATACGATATGATTTGTCCGTGGAGTGATTGTGCGAATATTTCATTTACGAATATTATAAACAAAGAAGGGCCTAACACAGTTCCTTGCGGTATTGAAAACATGGAAGATGTCTCGTCACTTAAGTTATTGCCATTAATTCTAACAGTCTGTGGTCGCTCATGTAGGTAACTACGAAAAAAACTTATTACATCGCCTCCAATCCCAATTTTTTGCATTTTTTCCAGAAGAAGCTTATGTTCTATGCTGTCAAATGCCTTTCTAAGATCGATAAAGACTCCCGCGCATTTTTTACCTTCATCCAGGGATGAATACAGCAACGATGTTAATCTAGAAATTGCATTCTGTGTATTAGATGACCGAACAAATCCAAATTGATTTTTGTCTATTATTCTGTTTCGATCCAAATATTCCACTAACTGAGTTTTTACTATTTTTTCTATAATTTTGCTAACATTTGAAATTAATGAGATTGGACGATAGTTAGTAACATTTTGTTTATCTCCCGCTTTATATATGGGTATAATTATTGATTTTTTATAAATAGAAGGGAATATACCAGCTTTCAAACTGTTATTTACAATATGTAACAATGGTTTGATAATAAATGTTTTAGCCTTTTTTAATAATTCTACCGTAACTCCGTCAAATCCCGGAGATGAGCCATTCTTTAGTTTATCTATGATCTTACTTATATCTTCGAGACTCACTTGTGTAAATGAAGACCATTTGACACAGTAATCCGCGTTATTTATCTGTCTAGAGTGACTCAATTTATTTATGTTTTTAGCTAATTTTTCACCTACCTGCGCAAAGAAATTATTAAAAATATTAGCGCATTTTTTTGGATCATTTCTCGCATCGATCAGTGTAGAGTTTTCATCAGAAATAAATTTAATTTCAGATTTATTATTGGCATTATTCAGATTTTTATTCACAATTTTCCAAATCTCTTTCTGGTTATTGTACGATGTCTCTATTTTATGTTTATAATAGTCATATATCATGTTAATGTAATATAGCTAAACTTAAATATTGCAATCGAATTGTTCACCTTACGAAGCGAAGCCTGTTCTGAGGTAATACTAACAAAAACTACGCAATATTTTTTTGCTACATAAATACTCAAAAAAAAATCATGGTATACCTATAAGTATGAATAGTATAAAATAATAACTCATAAAAAACCTAGTGTATTTGCGAGGGTGTTTTTGATTGTATAAGACGACGATGTGGGCATATGAGTAATAAATTATGTATGACGGATAAATAGATATTAGAGTATATGTATATAGATATTAGAGGATTTTCACTCCATTGAGAATGTTCTAGGAGAGGCTGCTGGTTGAACAACACATGGACAATAATTCTCGCCAAACATCTTAAACGAGCTTCCGGTTGCGCAGAGCGCAAATTTGACTCTTTTTGCTTCGTTGTGTTACGTGCAAATCGCCCCCCTACTCAGCTAAAAGTTCAAGATGTTTGGTAAAAACTATACCATCAAGCATATAATATTATTTCATACCCCTGCCGCTATAAGAGACTAACCTCAAACGTTAATATTGACAGTATTAATTGTATAGAATTCCGTTGCAATATCTGTCAGGGAAATAAATCTTTAAGAACTAAGATCATTCATACTGCTTATTATATGTACGATATTAAATTTGTTTTAAAAGTATTTAATTCTGTAAGGCAAAAGGTCTGTCTGTCAAACTGACCCGTAAGACCAAAATAATATACCAGAAATGAGGTTCACCACCCATTCTGGATGTTGTTTTAAAAGTATGACGAGACCGGTGTGTAGGGATACACGCATGTATCGTGTTTTCTATTATAAGTCAATGCACAGCTGCATAACTGTAATCCTCACAGTTGATGATCATGAATTGTTAAGAAATATGCTTACGTAGAAAGTGTATTATATGAAAATTTTTAACATAAATGTAGCCATTCAATAAGATTTTAGAAAATTACTGAATTAAATTATTTGAAAACGATGTATTGTTGTTGAACGGAAACCGATAAGAGTAGATTTGTAGGTTAAACTTGACTTTTAATAGTTAAAAGATTGTTTTTAATGTTCGCCGAGTAAAAAACATACTCTACCAAAATATTTTGCGGTTTATTTAATTTCTCTGTGAAAACCCGGATATGGATATCTTGTGATAGGAAAAAAGCTCCAGATAACCAGAAAATTCCTCGAAAATTACGGTAATTTCGAGAATTCTAAATTTTGTGTGCATATTTGTGATAATATATAAAATACTTTATACAAAAACTGTTAAATTTAAATGAATTTACCGCAAGACCATAAATAAGTCATTGCAATTTTGATAAAAATGTTTATTACAAAAAAACAGTTTTTTGTGCAAATTTAAATGAATTTCAATTTTCTTGTATTTCATTGTATTACCAATTTAATATAAGTACAGTTATCGTGATAAAAATAAGTATGTAAAAGAATCATAATGTGAAGATTCTGATATTATTTACTTACGGTTTATCAAGTGAAACGTACAACAAAATTCACTGTGAAAGTAATAATATTTTTTATGGTTTTAATAACATGTTATATACCTTGTGTAAAAGTGTCGACATCCGTTAGAAAAATTCTCAATTGTCTGCGCACAAACAGCAAAGATAACATTTCACGAAAACTCCGATACTATTATTATTTATCACGCTTTTCACAGTATTTACAGTGAACACCATTTGTGAACAACGCGCTCGTATCACCATATCACAAAATTCAATCAATTTCATATGTATGTTCACTCACTGGGGGGGGAGGGGGTCACACACCATTAATATTTTCACAATCACAATGCGTATTTTTAATTTTGATGTATGTTGTAGTCGGTCGTCAGAATAATGTATATAATCTGATCAAGTCACTCGCGATGCAACCAGACAGTGTGGCGTTTGACGGTCAACTGGTCACAACTGGTGAGCGAGAAGTCGTGTGGAGTGGATCGGCGATAGGATTGTAGGACGGAGACGTGCGGAGCGACCTATCGGCCAATAGCGGACGAGGGGTGGGTTCCGTGAGGAAAATCTAAGCTAGGGGTGGCTGCTGCCGCCATGGAAGGCTTTCCTCACACCTGATACTCCCGCCTTAGCGCGAACACCACGTATTCCACTCATATATGTATATTATAATCACATCAGTAGCGGAATTGCTTATAGAAGCCGAAAATCTTGGCTTGTCTATGAATATTATGTTAAGAAATTCAAGAACTAATATATATTTATTTGTTTTATTGCAACTATACTACAAGATTAAAAATTAAATCGTGTGTAGATACGATGCTTTACAGGGCTACAAATGTAAATGTTATTTTGGAATGTGATTTTACAAATATTTTTCATGGCCACTGAAATGAACAACGATGCTAAAAAGACATTGAATTTTCGACATTTCTCAATTTTCTTCCAGGATTTGCCTAGTTCGAAGGTTCTTGTCTCGCCCCTGATCACAATCGATTCCTACATTTCGGCGGTACAAATAGACGTCTTCAATCCTATTTTATTGTTCAATGGAGATTTAGATTAATATTATATTATGCTGGAGTACTGATTTTTATATTTTTAAGATTAAGGCCGTAAAGAAGGCCGGTCAAGAACGTAATATTAAGAACGTATTAAGGATGTGTCATGGGTAGTCCCTCTGATATGAAGTTAATTTGTCATAGATACAATCGTTTTTTTGCATTTTTACATTATTATTTTTAATGTATGTATAGTTGATACTACGAAAATTCACTTCATTAAGTTAATTACAAATTTAAAACAACATAGTTCAAAAACAGCGTTCCACTAGGATGAGTATACATAGGTACATGATGTAAGCCTAAGCGATTTCGCTAGACACAGCTAAGGACCCTTAGAGGCAATAGTATAGTAATATTTTATAATTCAAAATAGTACTCAGTGGTACAATATATTGATTAAAATCACACTGAAAAAAATAATTGTGACGACCGAACTGTCTACCTGCGTTTTTAGCCAAACTATTGTTATCAGTAATAAAAGTTAATCTATTTATGACTTATTGTTTAGCTCAGAGTACAAAATATTTAGTAGCACTAAACGAACTGTTTTGTAGTCACTATAGTTCGGTTAATTTTAACATAATTTTTTTTCAGTGCAAGATTATCTTAATATTCTTCTTCTTCTTCTTCCTAGCCTTCCCTCCACTGCTGGATGTAGGCCTCTTCCATTTGTCTCCATTTTCCTGTATTCTGTGCCGCTTCAATCCATTTATTTCCGGCGATCGCAACAATATCGTCGGCCCATCTCTTCTGTGGCCAACCGACAC
Source organism: Molanna angustata (assembly GCA_963576475.1). Classification (NCBI taxonomy): domain Eukaryota; kingdom Metazoa; phylum Arthropoda; class Insecta; order Trichoptera; family Molannidae; genus Molanna; species Molanna angustata. Next base: position 9,408,688 of record OY754971.1, on the reverse strand, counting down.
CCCTTTTGTCTTCCCATGGCCTCCACTTCAAGACTTTGGTAGTCCATCTTATATTTGGCTGTCTGGCCATGTGTCCTGCCCATTGCCACTTCAATTTTGCGATCCGATCCATGATATCGGCGACTTTTGTTCGGCGTCTGATTTCTGTATTTGTTATTCTATCCCTCAGACTTATGCCCAACATTTGCCGCTCCATGGATCGTTGTATTAATATTAAATATATATTATTAATACTAAAAAGAAGCGTGTAAGGTAAAAATGGAAAATGAATTTTCATTTTCTGATGAAAATTAGTACCTACTCAAATTTTCTTTTAATTTTCATAACTAGTTGCATGTAACACATGAGATCCAACTGTCGATAGCGATAGTATGTATAGTTGAAGAATATGTACCAAACTATAAACCCATAGATACAAATTATTGAATATTTTCAGATATTTTGTTTTCTATACAACATATGTAGGTATGTATGTCAAGATAGGATAGTATGGAGGAAGATCCTTTTTCCTACCCAGAATATGCAAATAGCATGATGGTATGTATGTATGTTTGGAGATGAAGTATCAAACTATTAAGTCTTCTTACATATTGTGTATAGGCGACTGCCATACAAAATGTATGAAGCGATGTCGTCACTAAATTCAATTTTTAAAAAAATTGTTAAAAAAAAATTGAGGTCTTCTACTACAATGCAGATATTTTTTATAGAAAATTAAATTATCTAGTTGGGGTGTTTCGGCTTTTTTCGATAATTGTAAAAGTTTTGGAAATATAGGCAGTTAAACTCATAAATTTATCATAAAAAAAATATTTTTCTTAATAAAAAATGTTTGAGAAACCCTGGAATTTTTTTGAAAAAACTAATTTGAGATTTTGTATTTGTCTATGTTTGTACCAATTTTCAGCGTTCTACCGTTTATGGTTTCAGAGATATATGGAAAAATAAAATAAAAATTCAAAAGTTGATAACCCCTGACTGAAACAAAAATTCAAAATTCCGAGTATAAAAGTTTTGTAGGCCTGTAACTGTTTATATATTCTGAAATTTTAGGCTCTGTAAATTGAGCGGATCAAAAGTTATAAAAGTTAAGGGGGGGACGGACACACAGACACACAGACACACACACACACACACAGACACACACACACACACACACAGACACACACACACACACACAGACACACGAAATGTTCTACTCCGAATTCTGAGTAAATCCGTGTATTTATTTATTTATTTATTTATTTATCCCAAAGACTCACCAACAGGCAAAGAGTACATGTATATTACAATGATATGAACGCTGTAATCATTTCTCCACAAATTGCCCAATTAGTGGTGAATACAATTTTAGCATAAAAAAAAACAATTTTATAACTTAAAAACTAACATAGATAATTAACAAAATGTAAGAAAAATAAAATATTTAAAAACTTAAAAGCTAACATAAAATACAAAAAATACAAAAATCGTAAGTACCACGGGGAAAGGAAGAGGAAAGGATTTGGTGTATTAAGGATAGTGCAGGTTAGCAATCAGTAAGTATTTGATTAATGGATCTCCTAAACGCATTCAGGGAAGAGGCAAAGACATCCACACTCCCAAACTTACTATTAAAATTGTGAGTGACTCTGTATAAGGGACTTCTAACACCAGCATTACTGGTCGGAGTGTTCATATAGAACTGTCTGTAATTGCGAATTCGAGTCAACGATGGTATACAGAAGTTTACCCTAGCCAACAGAGCAGGTGCATCAAAATCAGAGTTACAGATCTTGCGCAGCGTCAATGCGTCGAGTAGCTCGCGCCTATGTGTCAGACTTGGCAAATTCATTACGCTGATGTTACGGAATCTACGCTGACCGATACGGAAAAATTTTCTTTGCAGCTTCTCAATCTCGTCAATGTACTTACTATATAGGGGGTTCCAAACAGCAGAGCAATATTCTAATTTAGAGCGAATTAAGCATTTGTATAGCAGCAATATGGAATTTACATTACTGAATTCTTTCGTTGATCTAAGAATAAAGCCCAAAATCCTGTTGCAACTTATCAGAACCTCCCGTATATGTTCGTCAAAGTGCAATTTTGAATCAAAAATAACCCCTAGATCCCTAATACTATGCAACGGTTCCAAAGCCACTCCGTCAATCTTATATATGTGATTCATTACATTTTTATTTTTTGTAAATGTAATGGAATTACATTTCTTTAGATTAAGTTGAAGCTTATTAGCATCGCAATATTTACTGAGTCTGTTCAAATCGTCCTCCAACCCCATACAGTCCTCCTCATTACGTATTCGCCGATAAATTTTGAGATCGTCGGCAAACAGCAAAAATTCTGAATTTTTAAAGCATGTACCAATGTCATTGACGAAGAATGTAAAAAGAAGGGGTCCCAGAACAGACCCTTGTGGAACTCCCGAGGTAACGGCCACGCATTTAGACTTGTAGCCATTCATGACAACAGTCATCAAACGGTTACTAACGTAAGACTCAACCCAACGCAGCAGACTACCATGAATTCCGTAAGAGCTCAACTTCCTAATCAGCAAGTCATGGTCAACCTTGTCGAAAGCTTTTTTAAAATCCGTGTAAATTGAGTCCACCTGCACCCGCTTGTCCAAGGCCTCAAACAAGTAATCAGAATATTCAAGCAGATTTGTAACCGTTGATCTTTTGTTCACAAACCCGTGTTGATTATCAAGTAGGCATGGCTTTAGATGATGGAACAATCGATCCTTCAAAATAGACTCAAAAACTTTAGAAAATTGAGATAAGATCGATATAGGACGGTAGTTCTGTATATCAGATGTACAACCCGACTTATGTATAGGTGTAACATACGCCATTTTCCATAGTTTTGGGAAGCGACCCTCAGCAAGGCTTTTGTTAAAGATTAGTCGTAGAGGTCTTGTAAGATGTGGTGCGCATTTTTTAAGAAGCATTGGCGAAATCATGTCAGGCCCCGCACCCTTATTGACATCTAAGTTAACAAGTTTTGCATATACCTCGGAACTAAGTACATGAATCTTAGATAGAGTTGAGTTGACCTCCGGGTTCACGCACGCGTCAGCTGGAGAGTGCATGTTAGTGGGAGGGTTAAACACAGATGCAAAAAATGAACAGAATAAATTAGCAGTAGTTTCTGGATCATTAGATTTTACCTCGCTGTAGAACATATTCTTAGGGTAGCTGGCAGTTTTTTTCATGTTATTAACGTACGAGAAAAATGGTTTTACATTCCTATTCAACGACTGTTCTAGACTTGAAATATATAATTTGTGGTCCCTGCTCTGTGCTTGCTTTAGTTGAGCCCTTTGTTTAGAAAACAGCGAATAATCATGGGGATGACCAAAAGTTTTCCATCTTGCCCAGCTTTTGTTTTTATTTTTAAGTAATGTTACGGTTATGTTCGAATACCAGACAGGATAACTTAAAGATCTTGCCTTTTTCTTTGGGGCAAAAATATCAATGATATCCAGTAATACATTGTGGAAAGTATCCACCGCCTCGTCTACAGATTTTCCCGTAAATAATAATTCCCAGTCGATCATTTGGAGTTTATGGTTTATACCGGTGTAATCAGCTTTATAAAATTTATATTTGGGAATGTTATTAGTTTGTAGATGACCATCTGCTCGTAAAGAGACACTTATCAGGAGCGAGGGATGGTGCGGATCCTCCGGTACAAGTGGCGTGTCGCAATGAATAACAGTGCACCATACATCCGACAGTATGAGGTCAAGTATTTTGTTGTTGCCATTGTTAACACGATTAAACTGCTTCAGATCAAGGAAAGATGCAAATTCTATGAGTAATTGAGCAACGGAACCGCTGTAGGACACCGGCCTTACCACACCAGCCTCCCTCGGATCGTCGGCCCATACAATCGAAGGTACATTAAAGTCGCCCAACAGACATAAATGAGCATCATGTCGAGTATCAACGATAATGTTTGACAATACGGTAAAATATGATTCGTAAATACTTATGGGTGATGACGGGGGAACATAGATTACACCAATAACTAGTTTGATTTTTGTCTGTGCTGTAGGTTCCAATAGCACACCAACGAACAAATTTTCTCCGCAAGTTTCCCAACTGGGTGTATGGAACATATATGCTGCGAAGCCTCTAAGTTGGTGTTTTTTGACTTCAAAGTTGGAAAAGCCGTGAAAAAAGTAGACCTCTCCATACAATTCTCGCGTATTCTGGCTTGATACATTGTCGATATGTTAAGAGAACAAAGTTCTCCTGAACAAATCGACAGTTGGAATAGTGATCCTTATCCATTCCAAAAACTAATAAACCAAGAGCCAGCGACTGACAAATTTACGTCATAGTACGAAGACTGATTTTTTCTGCCTTAAAAGAAGTAGGTAACGATTGAATAATAATAAACCCTGACTAGTGGTGGATTCCGGAGATAACAGCCTTCAAAGTGTTGTTATGAAGCGCTATAATATATAGCGTGATTTGCTTTTATATTTACAACGAAAGACTATTAGAAATAACGCCTTCCATTGACATGACAATTTATTAAAATTATGCAATCCAAAAACTACATAAGAATAATTATCTTTTTCAGCGATTCTGCACTGAAAAAAAGTTATGTTAAAATTAACCGAACTATAGTGACTACACAACAGTTCGTTTAGTGCTACTAAATATTTTGTATCCTGAGCTAAACACTACAGTCATAAATAGATTAACTTTTATTACTGATAACAAAAGTTTGGCTAAAAACGCAGGTAGCCAGTTCGGTCGTCACAATTATTTTTTTCAGTGTGATAGATTAAAATTTACATTTATTAAAACTTCTTTTTCTATCTCAAATCCAACGACGTATTCTTGGTTTGCTGTGAGTTATTAATTTATTTTTATTGCTGAAGAAATATAGATTTGTTAAATATAAAAGATAATAATCTTTAGAGTCAAATCACTTGAATCAAAATAACTTTTACTTTATAAAATACATAATAAATAGATGAAAAGTCAGAAAAAGTCAAATTGACTGCCCTTATCTACTTAACACTAGTTGCATGTAACACATGAGATCCAACTGTCGATAGCGATAGTATGTATAGTTGAAGAATATGTACCAAACTATAAACCCATAAATACAAATTATTGAATATTTTCAGATATTTTGTTTTCTATGCAACATATGTAGGTATGTATGTCAAGATAGGATAGTATGGAGGAAGATCCTTTTTTCCTACCCAGAATATGAAAATAGCATGATGGTATGTATGTTTGTTTGGAGATGAAGTATCAAACTATTAAGTCTTCTTACATATTGTGTATAGGCGACTGCCATACAAAATGTATGAAGCGATGTCGTCACTAAATTCAATTTTTAAAAAAATTGTTATAAAAAAATTGAGATCTTCTACTACAATGTTAATATTTTTTATAGAAAATTAAATTATCTAGTTGGGGTGTTTCGGCTTTTTTCGATAATTGTAAAAGTTTTGGAAATATAGGCAGTTAAACTCATAAATTTATCATAAAAAAATATTTTTCTTAATAAAAAATGTTTGAGAAACCCTGGAATTTTTTTGAAAAAATTAATTTGAGATTTTGTATTTGTCTATGTTTTTACCAATTTTCAGCGTTCTAGCGTTTATGGTTTCTGAGATATATGGAAAAATAAAATAAAAATTCAAAAGTTGATAACCCCTGACTGAAACAAAAATTCAAAATTCCGAGTATAAAAGTTTTGTAGGCCTGTAACTGTTTATATATTCTGAAATTTAAGGCTCTGTTAATTGAGCGGATCAAAAGTTATAAGGGGGGGACGGACACACAGACACACAGACACACACACACACACAGACACACACACACACACACAGACACACACACACACAGACACACGAAATGTTCTACTCCGAATTCTGAGTAAATCCGTGTATGGAACATATATGCTGCGAAGCCTCTAAGTTGGTGTTTTTTGACTTCAAAGTTGGAAAAGCCGTGAAAAAAGTAGACCTCTCCATACAATTCTCGCGTATTCTGGCTTGATACATTGTCGATATGTTAAGAGAACAAAGTTCTCCTGAACAAATCGACAGTTGGAAAATAAATCTTAAGGTGCCTACTCAATACCGACGCCATAATCCCATATTCTCTTTAAAACAAGTATCCACTAATTATCGACAAAATTCATTTCTTTAGCGTGTTTGTAAAAATATAAATTCAGTACTTAACTCACCAGAATTTGACGTATTCCAGTGTAGTATTACAGGGGCGAGAAATGTTCTTAGTGCTAAGTTCTTTAATGAATGTGATTTCCTTGTGAATAGGTATGATTTTTTTTATATTTTAATAGGTAATTTTAACATTTATTGTAAGTATCTAATATTATGTTTACCTCGGCTGCAGGATGTAACTTTATTTATTACAGAAACCGAATATATTGTGATGTTGTATTTTTCATCCTTCAACTGATGGTATGGCCTATCAGCGGAGACCTATAATTGGCTGTTCGGTTGTTATCCTAATTGAAAAACTATTATGGATAGCTGTTGGTCTCCCAAAGAATTGTAAAATAAAAAAATAAAAAATAAATAGATAACTGTAAAAAATAAAGGAAAAAATATATATATACAATATATTTCACTGAACGTTCTGAAAGTTTTTAGAATTTCGTATTGCTGTTATATTTATGATCCAATTGGTGAATTCTTGAAACGATGAAACCCCATATTTCGTAAAATTAGCGAGATCGTTTATTCCCACGGACTGCTTTAATAAATTCCGCGAATTATACACATGTTTCACCATTAATTTAAACAAATTGAGATACTCAGGAAAAAATATATATTGTATCAAAATTATGAAAACACGTCATGGATTTCCTCAAACAACGATTAAGCTTTTATTGTCTATTTCATATTTTTCTTAGTAATCTTTCCAATTTTAATCGCAATTACTAATTTTAGTTAAAAATACTTAGGTATTGGAAACTTTCTATACATTTCAAATCCTGTTACTGTGATTCGGGTACCTTACTTATACCTACTATTCGGGTACCTTACTTATACCTACTATTCGGGTACCTTACTTATACCTACTATTCGGGTACCTTACTTATACCTACTATTCGGGTACCTTACTTATACCTACTATTCGGGTACCTTACTTATACCTACTATTCGGGTACCTTACTTATACCTACTATTCGGGTACCTTACTTATACCTACTATTCGGGTACCTTACTTATACCTACTATTCGGGTACCTTACTTATACCTACTATTCGGGTACCTTACTTATACCTACTATTCGGGTACCTTACTTATACCTACTATTCGGGTACCTTACTTATACCTACTATTCGGGTACCTTACTTATACCTACTATTCGGGTACCTTACTTATACCTACTATTCGGGTACCTTACTTATACCTACTATTCGGGTACCTTACTTATACCTACTATTCGGGTACCTTACTTATACCTACTATTCGGGTACCTTACTTATACCTACTATTCGGGTACCTTACTTATACCTACTATTCGGGTACCTTCCTTATACCTACTATTCGGGTACCTTACTTATACCTACTATTCGGGTACCTTCCTTATACCTACTATTCGGGTACCTTCCTTATACCTACTATTCGGGTACCTTCCTTATACCTACTATTTTTCCCTGATCTTAAAACCATATCCATATAGATATGACTCTACTCAAACGACGCCATTTTTCGAGATGTTTGCCGGTCACTCTACTTCAATATATCTTGTGGTCCTTCATTTTTCTTAACAATTTTATGAAAGTATATATAATTATATTTTAAAAACTACAATATTTTAAGTAGCTTTATTAAAATTATCCAACTGTCGATAGGTTCCAGAGAATTTTATTCTCTTAAAATATCTACACGGTATCAAGCCAAGATACACGAGATTTGCGTGCACGGTCTATATTTTTCACGGTTTTTCCAACTTTGAAGTCAAAAAACACCAACTTGGAGGCTTCGCAGTGTAGGTATATGTTCTATATACTTATTTGGATATACTCAGAATTCGGAGTAGAACATTTTGTGTGTCTATGTTTCCGTCCCCCCCCCCCTTATAACTTTGTATCCGCTCAATTAACACTACTCAACATCTACGGTGACTCAATAGTTTGATACTTAATCTCCATCATACATACATACCATCATTCTGTTTTCATATTCTGGATAGGAAAAAAAGACAAACCTCCATACTATCCTATCCTGGCATATACCTACATGTTATATATATAGAAAACAAAATATCTTAAAATGTTTATCAATTTGTTTTCAAGTGTTTATAGTTTGGTAAGTATTCTTCAATTATACATACTATAGCCATCGACAGGTATATCATGTGTTACATGCAACTAGTTATAAAAAAATGTATAGGTAAAAGTATACCTTACAGTATTGAAAATCTTTTTCATATTTTTCTATAGTACCTACCTTATATATATTATTATTTTCGGTAGTAGGTAATGTATGTTTTATTGAAATTTTATTTTGAAATTTAGAATGATTTTTTTTATATTAATTTAATTTGTGAGACCACGTCCTGGGGGGCAAGTCTGGTCAACTGGCAAAATCAAAACTATCCATGTTTACCCTTATCATGGACATAATTATCTTATGGAGTTTTTTAATATCTTGAGATGTTTATATAACTCCATAAGATAATTATATCTATGATATGGGTAAACATGGATGGTTTTGATTTCACCAGTTGACCAGACTTGCCCCCCCCCTGGGTATGATTACCAAAATTATTTATCAATATTTTTTAAAAGTCCTAGAAATAATGGTTGTTTCGAAGAAAATGTTTACATAAATATTATTCTTATTATTCTAACTAGAATTTTTGATATTACAATTATTATAAAAAAACCAATACGATTAACTAAAAACTGCATAAAAATGAGCGATTTGGTTTGCATAATCCATTCTGAGAAAGTGCTTGAATGATGATGTCATCCTGGAAGTTCCGATGGTCAGCTATGTAATGATACAGATAATCCAATAGTCGATTCTTCAATTCACAAAGCCCAAAATTTCAGCAAATACAGATTTCAGAAAGCTATATGCCTACAAAACTTTTGTACTCAGAATATTGAATTTTTATTTCATTTTCCATATATCTCAAAAACCATAAAAGCTAGAACGCTGAATGAATGTATAAAAATAAAATATCTTAAATTATTTTTTTAATAGAAAGCTCCAGGGTTTCCCAAACGTTTTTACAACAAAAAATACTTTTTTAATTACTTCTAATTTTTCGGCTGCTAATTCGCGATGGAATTCCAGTATCAATTATATAAAATTACTTAAAAAAATAAGTAAAAACACAAATTTTTAACTTTTTTCCACCAATTTCAAAATATTGATCACTGACGCGTTTCGCTTAAAGAGTATCTACTGAATGGTACTTTTGAATTAGTGGAGCAAACCTTTTTTTACTAAATAGTATACATGATAATATGAAATTATTTATAAAACTTGTCAGTACAAATATAAAAACATGAAACAGCATATATGTAAATACAAATTATTTAAGAAGATAAAATTATAAATACAATTTATAAATTATTATTATACAAGTATAACACATAAAAATAATAAAAATAATCAATATTTTTAAATATGTAAGTGTAAAAAAGTAAAAAAAATGTGTTGTTATATTTACAAAATAACGAAATGAAATATCGAAAACTAGAAAATTTACTCTCTATAAAAAATATACACATCATAGCAGTACTACTCGAACTTTATTTAAGAATTTTTGTAATAATTGAATTTAGTTACGACATCGTTTCATATAATTTGTATGGCAGAATATACTACACAATATCTACGGTGAGATATGGTGTCTTACCGAAAGAGACAGAAATAGACTAGAGGCTTTCGAGATGTGGAGTTACAGAAGAATACTGGGAATTTCCTGGAGGGACCACATCACGAATGCCGAGGTTCTCAACAGAGTTGAAGAAGGGAGGCACTTACTCAAAACCATCTCCGAGAGACGTGCTAGCTGGATTGGTCATATCTTGCGCCACGAGGGTCTCCTACACGACCTAATTCAGGGAATGACTGAGGGGACAAACCACAGAGGGCACCCCCGACGGGAGTATTTGGCCCAGGTGTGCGAGGACATGAACTGCTCCACATATATGTTGAGCTGAAGAGGGCTGCAGAAGATAGAGAAAAATGGAAAGCGAGATGTAGACTTCTTCTGCAAACCAATCCGCAGGATTGAGACTTTTGATGATGATCTACGGTTAATCTTATAGTTTAATACTTAATCTTTATATATAGATGAAAAAATCAAGTTGTTTATCTAGTCGAAATAGGAAAAAAGGACTGAACTCTGCACTATCCTATCTTGACATACTTACATGATTTGTATAGGAAAATAAAATATTTTAATATACCTACCTATTCAATAATTTGAATTTAAGGTTCTATAGTTTGGTACGTTTTTTTTTAATTTTTTTTTATAACATATGTACATGGATACGTATTCTTGCACTATACACATTCCTACTATCACCATTGATAGTTGAATTTCATGTGTTACATGCAACCGTTGCAGAGATCTTATCAATAAACGCACCCAAGTTCTTAAATATGTACTGCGACACCTAACCTATATGGAAATCAGAGGAATGAAGGATGCTTGGAAGACACTTCAAAATGTGGAAAGACATCTATTCTAAGACTACATATTACAAGATGTAGCTAACTCAACGCAAACAAGCTCTATTGGCCCTCGTGGCTTCTATTGTAATACTTTATTTGATTGACTTATTGAAATTTCTTTTAGCTCAAGAAGTGAATCTCAAGAATTGATACATTCCTTGACTATCATTGCACTGAGAAAAATAATTCAAGAACCAGAATTCACGATTTTCTAAATAGAATTCTGGTTTGTTAAGCTTTTTTGTGTCAGTGTGGAACATAATTAATCAATCATTATTGAATTCATGTTAAAGCAATAACCTCAACGAAGTCCACATGACATTACGATAAAGGACTTTTAGTACAAGTTGTTATTTGACCTATATGAATGTAATCTTCTGTAGAGCATTGCAGCCATCTGACATTTCTGAGAAATTGTGGGAGATAGGATAACTTAATTCATACTATATAATTATCATAAATCATTGGCATAACATATAATAAGGTCCTATTCTCCCAACGTTTCTACAGTCGAAAATAAATGTAACCGACATGATTCGGAGTTAGATCAAAAATATTACCATATTTTTATAAACAAATACATTTGTCGTGACTAATTTGAATAGATCAAAAAAAATTTTTTTTACATTTTATATTAATTTAATGAAATAACCAGTTTTCTTAAACTATTCACGAGCATACTCAGAAATAAGCTGGAAAGGGAAATACCTAACAGAGAAGAATAACAAGGCTTTCGGAAAAACAGGTAAACAACTGACGCTGTATTTACAATTAGACAAATCAAAGAAAAGACAATAGATTATAATAAGACCGCATATCTTTGTTTTGTTGACCTAACCAAGGCCTTTGACAGAGTAAAACTGGAGGACGTTGTGGATATCGCCCCAGCTCCTTTTGTGAAAATAATCAGAGAGATCAATACAAATACCTCAACCAAGATTCGAGTAGATGGCGATCTGTCAAACGATGTACCTGTACCCACCCCGTCGGGAGTAAGGCAAGGCGATAATTTGAGTCCGTTCCTGTTTAACTTGGTTATGGACAAAATAATTCAGGATGTGTCAAATCTAGGGCTGGGATTCAGAATGGGCGCCCAAAAGATAGACATAATATGCTATACTGACGACGCCACAATTATCGCAGAATCAGAGAGAGACCTCCAGACAATGCTGAACAGATTCCACAATGCGTCGGAAAATATAACATGCTTTTCTCTATTACAAGAACCAAAAGCATGACTATAGCCAGAGAACACCATAGGTGCAATCTGATTGTTGGAAATGACGTAATAGAGCAAGTGACGCAATTTAAATATCTAGGGATCGAGATGGCATGTCACAATGATCTGTATGGAGAAGTGGCACAGCAAGCACACTGTGAGGGAAACTATATGGAAGAACACACACATGAGCACCAAGGGCAAAATGATGATCTACAAAACATGCGTCAGACCTATCCTAACATACGCCATTGAATCCACAGCTGATACGGTTCGTACCAAACAACTTTTGCGCACCAGCGAAATGAAAATACTGCGATGCATAGCTGGCAAAAGTCTTCGTGATAGAGTGAGAAATACAGAGATCCGAAGAATCTGCGAAGCTGAGGACATCGTAAGATGGGGGCGCCAAAGAAGAAGGTACTGGAACAAACACGTCAGCCGCATGTCCGAAGATAGGATCCCAAAGATAGCCCGAGACAACGTACCGGAGTGGTCTCGACCACGAGGACGCCCACCAAAAAGATGGCGAGATAGTTGACAGTCCACATCACAGGAGGCTGAAAATGCAGCATAAAACAGGCCCTGGGCCTAATGAAAGAACAAGAAGAAGAAGACCAGTTTTGTACATTTCTTAATTTCTTAACTTAATTTCTTGATTTTTCGATTCTCACAATATTAGCAAGGTTTACAAGATGATTAATAACAGCTATCAATCACCGATTACGAATAGTGCATTAAATAGAATACCTTATACTGTGTACCCTTCTGACACGAAGAAGTTGTATAAACGAGTGACGCTACTGAATCATTTAATAGTAAGAATTAATATTATGTTCTGAGTATATATTATAATGCATTTGATAGATAGGTAGGTAAGTAGATACAATCACTAGCTGTTTGTGTGTGCATTATCGATATGTTGAAACTGCGTAAATTGAATGAGAAATTCTAAAAATAACGCCACAAACTGCGTATCCAGTGCATTGAGAGATATGAACTGAACATGCTACAATTCCAAGCACACACCCAATGCCATTTATTTTGTTTTCTTCATTTGTTATTGTCATTTTGAAATAATTGTTATCATATCCTAATTAAGTAGGAAATCTTTGAAATAGAACGGCTGTTTCTATGCCAAGACTAGTGATAAGTGAAACCACTCGTGGTTTCACTCTACTATGCCATGAGAAAGACTGCGTGCATCACTGAAAGACCATTTTAATAGGTAACGTATGCAAAATTAATAGGTAACGTATGCAAAGAAGTGTGATTTGCAAATAACTCGTGGAAATATAAATAAAATAATATTAAAAAAAACAATATTGTGATTTTTTGGTAGTAAATAAATAGATACCTATTATTATTTTCAGGGAAAACTTAGTAGGATATTTCGAACAACCGTAATTTTATTTTAAACAACTTTGATTTTATTTTAAACTACTTAAAATTTATTTCAAGAACTAAAATTTTACTTTATTTGACCTACTTTATAAAACTAGTTTCGAAGCGACCGCTACTTCCTCAGATAGGTATAAAGTGAATTATAAGTTATTTTGAATTATATATAAGAAAAGGAATAAATTATTGAATAGTGTTTGTTAATATTGTGTAGGTACTCATTTGAGTAATTCTTCGTTTATCAGTATGTTGTATGTTCCAACTGTCGATTCGTTCATGAGAATTCAATTCTCTTAATGAATCGACATTATTAAGCCAAGATGCGTGTACGAAGGCAAATTTTGTATGGTGTAGTGGACTTTTTGCAAGCTAATAACACCAACTAGAGGCCTCGCAGCATATATGTTCCCGTACATGGATTTACTCAGAATTCGGAGTAGAACATTTTATGTGAGTTTTGTGTGTGTGTGTGTGTGTGTGTCTGTGTGTCTGTCTGTGTGTCCCCCCCCCCCTTATAACTTTTGATCCGCTCAATTTACAGAGCCCAAATTTTGAGAATATATAAACAGTTATAGGCCTACAAAACTTTTATACCCAGAATTGTGAATTTTTGTTTCAGTCAACTTCTGAAATTTTGATTTATTATTCCATATATCTCAGAAACCGTAAAAGTTAGAACGCTGAAAATTGGTATAAACATAGACAAATACAAAGTCTCCAATTAGTTTTTTTTTTAAAAATTCCAGGGTTTCTCAAACATTTTTTATTAAGAAAAATATTTTTTTTTATGATAAATTTATGATTTTAACTGCCTATATTTCCATTTTTTTTAAATATAAAAAAAGCCGAAACACCCCAACTAGATAATTTAATTTTCTATAAAAAATATTAACATTGTATTAGCAAATCTCGAATTATTTTTTAATAATTTTTATAAAAATTGAATTTAGTGACGACATTGCTTCATACAATTTGAAGGGCAGTCGCCTATACACAATATGTAAGAAGAATTAATAGTTTAATAGGTACTTAATCTCCAAACATACATACAGAACCATCATGCTGTTTTCATATTCCGGGTAGGAAAAGAGGACTGACCTCCATACTGTCCTATCTCGACATACATACCAACATGTGTTAAAATTTTCAATAATTTGGATTTATGGGTTACTATAAAGTTTGATTCTTATTCTTCAACTAAACATACTATCGCTATCGACAGTTGGATCTCATGTGTTACATGCAACTAGTCCTATGAAAATATATGAATTCCTGAAATGATTTGGACGGATTTCCTTCATCTAGCTATGATGAGTGTACCAATTATATACAAGTACACATCACCAACGACTGCCGTATTAATTTTGTCTAATCAGAATTTGTATAAAACAGATGACGCGTTTATTTATTTATACCGGTAACAAAAGTAGATATTGTAAATTTTCTGAAAATTAAGTATGCGTTTGAATCATTAAATATATTGTATTAATACTTGTACATTCGATATATCTACTAGAGATATTACCTACTGCTGTTCACCCAATAAAGCACAGGGACGTCCATAGCACTGTGGAGGACAAACTCGCTAACTGACAAACATTTTTGTATATGATTATTTATAAATGGGGAACGTTTGTTTTCCATGTGTATGTGTGGTGTGAAATTTATATTTTTACTAACATTGCTCCTCAAATCACTAAATGTCAATTTCGTAATTCTTGTGGGTAGGTATGTATTTTTTTTTTCATTTTCGTTTGAGTTTCTTTCTGGCATAAAAATATAATGGGATGTAATCAAATACGATGCAATGCATTGATAAAAAAAGACATTGCTCTCAAGATTATCAATATCTATCTACTAAATTTACTTTTTCAGCATTATTTTTAAAATAATTTAAGAAATCTCTGTAATTGGGTTTGATATGTGTAGGTAATAGCGATTCATGAAATAGCTGTTGAGATGAAATAAAATAAAATATATAAAATAGGTATGTATCATGTATTTGTAAAATAAATGAAATTAATAATAATTTTCCACCTAATGTTGAGATAACTTGATTATTCCAACTAGATTTTTTCTCAAAGAAAAAAAAACATGTAGTCAAACGAAAATAATAGAATAAAAAAATTCCGTGAATTAGGTAAATGTTTTCTTTTGAGAATATAATTTTAAGTATGTTATAAAAAAATAAATGTTAAAAAAAAAAATATATATATATATCTAAAGTAATAAAGCAATCAAAATGTTAGTGTATGTGTGTGTGTGTGTGTGTGTGTATGTGTGTGTGTGTGTGTTTGTCTCACGCCTTCTGAAAAACCAAGAGCATCTAAAAATCTAATTTAAGTGCGAACATGTACCAGTATACCTGATGCAGTGTCACGCTAAAAAGAATGCGATAAAAATGCTGAATTTTAAAAATATTTAAATAATTATTTTTTTCATACAAAATTTTCCAAGTCATATCTGTCAAAAAAGTGTACATTTTGCACGCAAATATCTGTTAGTTTAAAAGTTAGAAGTAGGTATTTACACAAAAAAAATATATTTTAAAAAAATATATATATTAAGTATAACTTAGCGTTTAAGTGAAAAACATGGTGAATATTTGGTATAATTATAATGTTTAACTTATTTTTAAAGTAAGCCTTTTGTACATAAACGCCGCCATTTTAATATCTTTTCATACAATATTTCATTTTCCCACCGAATGAATATGTTCTTGAAAATAATAAACCTTTGAAATAAATGTAATTATGAAATAATAAAATGAAACACAAGACATTACGGCAAGTTTTAAGACATATATTGTAAAAATGTGTTATTTATTAGTAAAGATATAGGCATAATAAAATTGCATAATTTGTAAATAATATTTGATTTTTCTGACAATTTTCATTTTTATGGCATCGAACAAACCAATGTAGGTACCTACATATTCAAAAAATGTATCCGAACCATTCGATATTACTTATGTGTTCGAATCGTTTCCATGGCTACAGAAAGAATGTGATATTCAAATAAAATTTGTTAGGAATCGAATTTATTTAGAAGTTTGTTGTAGGTAGGTACCTACCTAATACTATTTACTTACAAATCAACAATAATATACCTATACTGATTTCCTATAGGAAAATTATTTTATTTATTTATTTATCAACCGTTTGTCCGATTATAATGAAACTTTGGTGAATTGTCGAGCGTATGCCCAGGATGGTTTTTGGATTTAAACTTTTTTCTTATTCTTCTTCTTCTTCGTGTATTTGGTCGTTTTACCTATGAAGGGGGAGTATCCTGGGAAAAGAAGGTCCGACTGTCCCTCCATCTCTTCACAGGTCTTCCAGGACGGGTTCTGCATATAAACTTTTTTCTTCTTTTTCTTCAACGTGTACTTGGTCATCTTACCTATGAAGATGAACTATCCTGGGAGATGAAGGTCCAATTTTCCTTCCATCTCTTCGCAGGTTTCTGGATTTAAACTTTTTTCTTCTTCTTCTTCATCGTCTATTTGGTCATTTTACCTTTGAAGGTGGACTAACCTGGGAGAAGAATGTCCAATTTTCCTTCCATCTCTTCGCAGGTATCTGGATTTAAACTTATTTCTTCTTCTTCTTCTTCTTTTTCATCGTGTATTTTTGCTCATTTTACCTATGAAGTTGGAGAATCCTGGGAGAAGAAGGTCCAACTGTCCTTCCATCTCTTCGCAGGTATCTGGGTTTAAACTTTTTTCTTCTTCTTCGTGTATTTAGTCATTTTACCTATTAAGTAGAGCATCCTGGGAAAAGAAGGTTCTTTCATCTCTTCGCGGTTCTTCCAGGATGGTTTCTGGATTTAAACTTTTCTTAACCGACTGATGGGACGGGATGTAATGAAGGGAAGGGAGGCACTAAAGGGCCTGAAGGGACGGGAGGTATAAAACTGCCTGAAGGGACGGAAGGTACTGAAGGGCCTGATGGGAAGGGACGTAATGAGGGATTAAAGGGACGGGAGGTACTGAAGGGCCTGAAGCGGCGGGTCCTGGAGTCTAATTCTTTTTCTTCTTAATTTTATGTAGACCTTTAGGGCAGTTTTTATACAAACTATTTCCTATTGTCTAAATCATCTTCTTCTTCTTTTATGTATACATTTGGGTCATTGTTTTATAAAAATTATTTCCTTTAGTCTAATTATTATTCTTCTTCATTTAAGTACGTAGACTTTTGGGAGAGTTTTAATACAAACTATTTCCAATAGTCTTATTCATTTTCTTTTATGTAGACCTTTTGGTCAGTATTTATACAAACTATTTCCAATAGTCTAAATATTCTTCTTCTTCTTTTTTGTAGACCTTTGGGTGAGCTTTTATACAATCTATTTCCAATAGTCTAATTCTTCTATTAGGTATATGTATTTTTACTTATTTTATGTAGACCATTGGAATAGTTTTTTATACAAACTATTTCTTATAGTCTTATACTTATTTTTCTCTTTTTTATTTAGTATTTTGGGTTAGTTTTAAGTCTAATAGTCTATTGTGCAGAAATATTATTAACGATATGCACACTTGATGAAAATACATATGAAATGAATGGGATATGGGATGTGACGATATAACCTGCACTAGAATCTTTTCAATACTTTTGTTTAATTAAATTTAAACCATTTATATCATCCTATTTTGAATAATTTTCAACACCTAATATTTAAAGAATGGGGGTTGTGGCCATTACTGAACTCGTCACAACATTTATATTCAAATTAAAAACTATTTACTATAGTTCAAGTCTTCTTCTTCTTCGTTAATGAAGACTTTCAGTCAAATTGAGCAAAAATATAATGCACACTTGATGAAAAAATATAAAAACGAATGGGATGTGACCAATACTAGATCTTTTCAGTACCTACGTTTGTTTAATCAAATTTTAACCACATCCCAACATCGAAAATTACTAAATTTTCAATAGGTACACATTACAATTTGTTTTCACATTACAACGTTGATAAACAGTCATATTTAAAACCATTACGCATAGTCCATGCGAGCAGAAATTGTATAAATATTATACTTCATTCACACTTTATAGCAATATATAAAAAAGAATGGGTTGTGGCCATCACTTGAACATTTTACAATACTTAAACTCAATCAAATTTCAAACCACTTTTTATAGTCTGATATTGCAAAATAATTGGGTGACAATATTATAAAAACGATTGCTTTTTCTTTCGCAATTTTACATTCTTGGCCAACGGCGGGACATAAAAGCTAGTCTAAAGTAATAAAGCAATCAATATGTTAGTGTGTGTGTGTGTGTTTGTGTGTGTGTGTTTGTCTCACGCCTTTTGAAAAACCAAGAGCATCTAAAAATCTAATTTATGTGCGAACGTGTACCAGTATACCTGATGCAGTGTCACGCGAAAAATAATGCGATTAAAATGCTGAATTTTAAAGATATTTCAATAATTATTTTTTTCATACAAAATTTTCCAAGTCATATCTGTCAAAAAAGTGTACATTTTGCACGCAAATATCTGTTAGTTTAAAAGTTAGAAGTACGTATTTACACGAAAAAAATATATTTTCAAGTATAACTTAGGTTTTAAGTGAAAAACATGGTGAATATTTTGTCTAATTATATTGTTTAACTTATTTTTAAAGTAAGCGTTTTGTACAAATGTACATATAACCCCGCCATTTTAATATCTTTTCATACGATATTTAATTTTCCTACCGAATGAATATGTTCTTTAAAATAATATACCTTTGAAATAAATGTGATTATGACATAATAAAATGAAACACAAGACATTACAGCAAGTTTTAAGACATATATTGTAAAAGTCTGTTAATTATTAGTAAAGATATAGGCGTAATAAAATTGCATAATTTGTTAAAAATATTTGATTTTTCTGACAATTTTCATTTTTATGGCATCGAACAAACCAATGTAGGTACCTACATATTCAAAAAATGTCTCCATAACATTTGATATTTTTCACATGTTGGAACATGGTTACTATGGTAACGGACACATTCTGATATTCAAATAAAATTTGTTATAAATCGACTTCGAATTAATTTAGAACATCATTGTAGGTAGGTACCTACATACCTAATACTTACTACTTAACCAAGAATATACTGATTTTGTATAGGAAAATTATTAAACTATTTTAGGTTAACTACAATACACATTCAATATACCTACAAACTATTTCCTATAGTGAAATTCTTCTTTTTTTCTATGTAGACCTTTGGGTGATTTTTTCTACAAACTATTTTTTGGGGTTTAAATCTTCGTCCTCTTCTTATGTGAAGTCATTTGGGACAGTTCATAAATAAACTATTTCCTATAGTCTAATTTTTCTTTTTCTTAATTTATGTAGACCTTGGGTGAGTTTTTATACAAACTATTTCCTATAGTCTAATTCGTCTTCTTCTTCCTTTATGTAGACCTTTTGGTTAGTTTTTAAACAAACTATTTTTAAACAAACTATCCTTTAGTCTAATTCTTCGTTTTCTTATTTTATGTAGATATTGGGTGAATTTTATATAAAATATTTCCTATAGTTCAATTCATCTTCTTCTTCTTTTATGAAGACATTTTGGTCAGTTTTTTATATAATACATTTCCTAATGTGTAATTCTTCTATTTCATCTTCTATGTAGACCATTGGGTCAGTTTTTATTACAAACTATTTGTTATAGTTTTATACTTCTACTTATTTTTTTATTTAGTCTTTTGGATTAGTTTTATGTCTAATAGTCTATTGTAACGAAATATTATAAACAACATGCATACTTGATGAAAATACATAAAAACGAATGGGATGTGACCAACACTAGAATCTTCTCATTACTTTTGTTCAATCAAATTTACACCATTTATTATATCATCATATATTGCTTAATTTTCAATAACTACACATTTCATTTTGATGACAATATATAAAAAATCGGGGTTGTGGCCATTGCTGGATCTTCACAACGTTTATATTCATATTAAAATTATTTAACATAGCTTAAGTCTTCTTCTTCTGTAATGTAGACTTATGTGTCAGTTTTAAGTCTATCAGTTTTATTGTGCAAAACTATAATAAACTATATGCACACTTGACGAAAAATATAAAAACGAATGGGATGGGACCAACACTAGAATATTTTCAGTACTTTTGTTTAATCAATTTTTAAACCATTTCCCATCATCCAAAATTACTAAATATTTAAAACACATTATTTGCGTTCGATGACAATATATAAAAATAGGGGTTGTGGCCAAATCCAAACTCTTTACGACGTTGTCTTTTTATAATAAGTCATATTTAAAATCATTTCCCATAGTCCATGCGTGCAGAAATTGTATGTGCTTATATATAAAAGCAAATGGATTGTTGCCATCACTTTAAGATTTTACACCGCTTAAACTCAATTAAATTTCAAACTACTTTTCATACTACGGTTAAAAAAAATTATGTGTGACAATATTATGTAGGTATATAAACGATTGCTTATTCCTTCACTAATTTACATTCTTGGCCAACGGCGGGACATAAAAGCTAGTATATATATATATATATATATATATATATATATATATATATATATATATATATATATATATATATATATATATATATATATATATATATATATTATATATATATATATATATATATATATATATATATATATATATATATATATATATATATATATATACATATATATATATATATATATATATATATATATATATATATATATATATATATATATATATATATATATATATATATATATATATATATATATATATATATATATATATATATATATATATATATATATATATATATATATATATATATATATATATATATATATATATATATATATATATATATATATATATATATATATATATATATATATATATATATATATATATATATATATATATATATATATATATATATATATATATATATATATATATATATATATATATATATATATATATATATATATATATATATATATATATATATATATATATATATATATATATATATATATATATATATATATATATATATATATATATATATATATATATATATATATATATATATATATATATATATATATATATATATATATCTTCTTCTTCTTCTTCTTCTTTAGCCGTCTCTCCACTGCTGGATGTAGGCCTCTTCAAAATCCTTCCATTTATTTCGGTCCATGGCTCGTCTCGGCCAGTTTCTACCCGCAACAGGGACAATATCGTCCGCCCATCTTTTCATCGGTCGACCTATTCCCCGTTTATTTCCCCATGGTCTCCACCTCATAACTCTGGGTGCCCATCTCTCTGTTCCCTGTCTAGCAACGTGACCTGCCCATATATATATATATATATATATATATATATATATATATATATATATATATATATATATATATATATATATATATATATATATATATATATATATATATATATATATATATATATATATATATATATATATATATATATATATATATATATATATATATATATATATATATATATATATATATATATATATATATATATATATATATATATATATATATATATATATATATATATATATATATATATATATATATATATATATATGAAATTATTATTATCTTTGGGGTTATCCCGCGTCAAAATCAGATCCTTGGAAGGATCTTTCGTCAACCGACGTTTCGCCTGGATCACACCAGGCATCTTCAGGGCCTTGTTGATAGATTCTCGCTTCGTGTGTCAGTGCAAGCACGTCCGTTCGAGCCGAGAACCTAGCACCAAGTGAAGATTGGAAAGTTAAAGTTTAAACTGTAGGGGTAGATGGGTTTTCCCCGCTTTTGTTCGCCTTAATGGCTTTTGACTGGCTTCTGGTGATTCGCCTCACGCTTAATGATGTATCTATTGTATTAATTTTATTTGTTTGGCGTTTAACATTTAATGGGTTTACTGTAATGGGATTTTTATTGCTGTCAATTTCTGAGGTATTTAATGAATGTTTTATAATGTTATTTTTATTTTTATTGTCGATTCTATTTTTATGTAAGATATTTTTCCAGGCCAGCGGGAGACGCACACCATCGTATATATATATATATATATATATATATATATATATATATATATATATATATATATATATATATATATATATATATATATATATATATATATATATATATATATATATATATATATATATATATATATATATATATATATATATATATATATATATATATATATATATATATATATATATATATATATATATATATATATATATATATATATATATATATATATATATATATATATATATATATATATATATATATATATATATATATATATATATATATGTATAACAATATTTTCCACGCATTTCCTCATAAATACGCATTAAGTTGCAGTAGGTAGGCAAGTGTATTTTTAATTTGAGTAATGATAACATTTATATTAAAGTACTGCCACCCTGACCAGCCAGGATAGCCTAGGATGTACACCGATTTTTTAAACCTTACCTACAAAAGTTTGGTAAAATATGTTGGTTAGGTTTGTTTGTAGTTATAATTGCGACTGGCGTGAGCCAGTCGCATTATATATTAAAAAAGTAACTAAAATATTAAAATAAAATAACTAAATTGGTGTTGGTCAAATAATTTTTAACTAGCTGGCTGGTCAGGGAGGCAGTACCTTCAATTAAATATTGGTTACATATTAAATACAATTCTAATGCAATTTTATTTTAAATATTTACTATATACATGATTAATTGTACTAAAATAACACTAGGTATATTTCTAAAACGGAAAAATTTGCAAGTATAATTGTGTAATGTGCTAAAAACAACTTCAATTTAACCGATAAATTATCGTAAATATTAGGTAACACTTACTGAGTTGTATTATATTGTAATAAGAAATAACTGCTTTGAAATGTTATAAATAAACGGCAGTTAAAGTACGTTATTTTAAATATTGTGCGGTAAATAAGTAATTAATTATACGAACATTAATAATTGTAAGTTGACTTATTTATATCTTGAGCGTGTCCTTGCAAATGTCTTAATTATTAGACACACATTAATAGTATTTCAATTATAATCGGTAAATCAACAACCTTATTACAATATTTACAATCTATTCATATAATAAAAAACAGTAAATAATTTATACCATTACATATTTTTTATATTAACTGAACACCACATTATCCTATCTAACACACAATATGCCGACCGCCGTAGCATAGGGAAAAACAATTTGGCTGCTGTGTCGACGGCTTCCCGAGTTTGATTTCCGGTAAAGGAGAAATTTATTTCTCTAGACTGGAAAACGCCGATTAGTTGGAATAAATTTCCATTTGGCAATAAAATCACCACTTACAATAAATAAAACAGGTATTCGCCATAGAAACTGTACTCATTTTTTACATCTAAATAAAATATACATACATTCAAGTGTTTCTGCTTTTAATACCCCTTTCTTTAAATTGACCTGTCTGTACTAGAATTTGCAATCGATTTTTTTAAAAGAAGTAATATGTCCTTGAAACATGTACATATACAACCTCATAAATTTCCTAAATAAAGCATAAATGCTTGTCCTATAGGTGAACGAAATCGGTCGTAGCAAGATTCGAACTCGCGACCACTGGATAACTAGCCCAGTGCGCTAACCGCTCTGCTACGACCCATCTAAATTCCCGACAGAATTATTAACTAATCTCTTGGGTTCAATCCATAGCAGAGGAGAAATTTATTTAAATTAATTTCTCACGCTAATGTTGCTTCTCTGGACTGGTTAGTTGGAAAAAAATGCCATATGGCAATAATCTCGCCAATTGCACAGGGTGCAAGGAAGTGTTTATTATTATTATTATTATGGCTCTGAAACTTTCAGAATTTGTATATTCCTGATGAGAATGCATGTTATAAAAAACTGTTTCCAGCTTTATTCATTTGATATTTTGATAAAATTGAAAAATTTAGTATTTCATATAAAGATAACGTAACGTGGCTATGCGTTTCCGGCTGATCGTTAATAAAATTTGAATTTTATTCGCTAAGACGCAACAATGATATGTAACTGCCTATACATGTTTTCAATGCAAAGACGATAAAAAACATAATAAAATACACATTTAAACATAATTTGACTATGAACTAAATTAATATTAAGGAAAAATTATTAATTGAGTAATTCAATGTATGCTAGTGAAAAATCGATAAAAATTTTCACGTATAATACAACTTTGAAAGGATTTCTACAATTTACTGTTTTGGTATTCTCTCATTCCCATATTTTAGAATTTAATTTATTTATTTTGTACAATAATATTTTCCCGCCAAACTGCACAGCAGTTTTTTGGCAGGGTAGATTCTTCTTTTCACATAACTTATGTACCAATATTTATAGCATTGATGTGGTCGTTCCAACACTTTTGTGGTTGACCCTTATTTGAATATTTTAAAAATCTCATAAATACAGTCGCAGGCATAAAAATCATGTTAATGTGCATATTTACGAAATTGTAACAAAATTCATGAATAGGTATTTTTAGGGATTATAAATAAAATTTTTAACAACAAAATTAAAAATTGAGCCTGCACTATTCATTTATTCAGGAACAACGTCTATGCTATCCAAAAGTTGTAATCGTGTCAGCCACAGCATAGAAAAACCTGACATGAGAGCTAAAGTATCTAAAATAATGAATTTGTTTTTTTAATATGCTGTGGAAAAATTCATATTGATATAGTAAACCATATTCATATTGATATCCCTACTGAAAAAAATGTTCGAAAAAGATAGATTTCAGAATCTGTAGTTTCAGAAGTAAATCATTTAGTTATGACTACTATAGCATACCTTAGAATACAAATAGACATAAGATCAATGATTTTATTATAAGCTTAGGTTATGATCAATGATCCTATTGTAAACTTAGGTCATGATCAATGATCCCATTGTAAACATAGGTTATAATCAATGATCTTATTGTAAACTTAGGTTATAATCAATGATCTTATTGTAAACATAGGATTTAATCAATGATCTTATTGTAAACCTAGATTATAATCAATGATCTTATTGTAAACTTAGCTTATGATCAATAATCCTATTGTGAACTTAGGTTATGATTCATAATCCTATGTACTTCAAAACATTATTATTATTTTATGAAAAGAAAACATTGCTTAAAGAATATTGTTTGATACCGATAAAAGGTAAAAAACGAATTATTTTGGTGTTTACTCGACAGTATAAATTTCTCCACTCACTTCCTGACTTGTGAAAAAAATACTGTTGGCAAGATTCATTGATGATTGCATTGTAGAGGTATTCACAGGATTTGTGGCGACAATTTTTTTTATATGTGTTCAATAAACGAGTTTACAACTGACGGTGAGCACTTGAAGTTTTGAACAGCAAATACAGAGGAAGTAATAAAACAAACAATGGCCAGAGAGGCGCCAAAGTCGAGATTTGCGACAGTCGTATCATCATACCTGGAAAAACAATGATCACTAGGCAATACAAGTAAGTTATGAATGAATATGTCTTCCTTCAAGATGAGTATTTTGTACATAAAACAAGGGAGGCATATGAAACATCTTATCTCGACGACAAACTTAACAATGAACCGAAATATTTCCAAGTACTTGTAAATCAAAACGAATAACACGCAAAAAAATGTCATATGAAGTTTATCTCTTTACTCATAGTGCAATGAATATATGTTATACGAAAAATAGCGATTCATTTATTTGTTTGACACATAGTTAAGTGTAAACTAATAAAAACACCTCTTTGATGTCGCTACAGCCCAAATCGAACATTGACCTCCTACAATTTCTACCTTTCATCAGCTACAATTTCTTTCTTATCAGCTGCCGAAATCCAGTTAGAAACTTGCAAGAGCTGTGCTTCATCTCTCCTTATGTCCTTCTCACATCTCAATCCTTAGTCTTCCAATCATTCTCCTGCCTTCTTTGTGTCCAAAAATATTTTTTTTGGCATCCTCTGTACTCTGTACAAAATTTTATAATCATAAATTATTACCTGTAATCCAAAATACTAAAAAGAATAAGAAAGTTCATATTAACAATAACAAATAAATGAAAAATAACCATAAATTAGAACAACTAAAGTAAGAACATTAATTCATGATGAAACAAAATCGTTAAGATGTTGCAGATGATAAAAACAAATCTATTTTCAGTTCAGTTTCATATTTATCATAGGCTCGTAATACGTATTCTTGAACATGCATCACCACATTGTATCAAATTGGGGATATTCAATTGAATTACATTTTTTGCATAACACTACTCATTAGAGTCAATTCATTCTGATGAAGAATCGAACTTTTTGAATAAGGCCTAACAAATAACTTTCTCGAAATCGAAATTGCGTTCAATTCTCTTCATATGAATTTGACCATTTGGGTTTCACACCTGTAATGTATACCTATAAGACAAAACTTCGAGCGTTCGGGAAAAATTTGTATTGTAAGTGTTGAAAACTGTGAACAGATGTATTTTACTAGATTTGTTATACATATTAATAATGAGCCAAATTTTATCCAT
Source organism: Molanna angustata (assembly GCA_963576475.1). NCBI lineage: Eukaryota > Metazoa > Arthropoda > Insecta > Trichoptera > Molannidae > Molanna > Molanna angustata. Next base: position 9,381,737 of record OY754971.1, on the reverse strand, counting down.
ACGGAAGTCACATGTAGAAATCCTAAAAAAGGTAGAAATGATAACACGTGGATAAAGGGGATGAAATGCTAGAGATTATCCTTTATGAAGAGGAATTAAAATATGAAAAAAAATGCTAGACGTAATAATTGATCACGGCAGCAGTTAGCAGTGTCTGTTAGTACAACGTAAAATGATTGTGCCTGTACCTACATCTTCCTACGTGAAGATGCGGCTTGTGCTGTTAATGAGGAACTATCATAAGAGCTATGCAGGCCTAAACTTATTTACACACGAACTTCACCCGCGCAATAGATTTAATCATAATTAATCACAATCATAATAATTCCCATCCACTCCAGGACGACGGCCTCCTCCATTTCGTCTGTCCTGTGCAGTCTGCATTTCACCTGTGACCCCTCTACGCCTCTCTTTGTCGTACGAAGTCGGTGATTTTTAATTTAAACCCAAATATATTATCATTTGAATATTGCCACTCTGAAGAAGAACTAGGCTGGATACGTTGTCATATACACCGATGGTAGGTGGACCCAGAGAATCCTGTAATAACGTACGAGATAGAAAAAGATACGTGTGAGAGATGGTGAGAGATTGCATCAAATGAGTGACACGGATCCATTAGAAGTGGTGTGCTTAGGATATGGAGGAGAGGAAGAAGAAGAGGGAAGCCTTTGTTCAACAGACAGGCTGATGATAAATGAAATTTAGATACAATCTTGATACCTTACATCCAGTTGGAAAAGGAAATGTATAGGAAAACCCCGACTCTCAGGATAAGACGAGGTGAAATGGGATACGACGCATTTTTTCCAGGTGACGAATTGGATAAGGGCGACTAAAGAAAGCTGGAGTTGTTGTAGTATGCTGTGGGTATCAGCGCTCTTAAAATGATGCGAAATTATTAAATGGCGTTTTAAACATTCTTTTTATTTTTATTCATCAAACGTTCAAATCAAATGATTTTCTCTATTGTTTTCGATTACATCGAGTTACATTTTGAATTATTTTATTAACACAGCAACCCGACTGTTGAACGATCTTCCGAATTCTGTGTGTCCACCTTCTTACAACCCGGGTCTTTTAAAGATTCTAATTAAAATTTTCTTGAGCAGATTGCAAACCCTCGCCAACACTTCGTAGTGTGCTTCTTCGCAAGACTATATTGGACCCAAATCCTAATAACCGGTGTACCCAACGTAGCCATGTTAAATAAATGTCCACTCTTAAGATGCCTTAATTATCTTATTATTATTCTCAGTAGTTTTTACGTAACAGCACAATATTTTTGAATATGGATAGCATAAAAGTTTGACGTGGCAACATAATGCAAGGTACCTACTATTTGTGATTAATATAATGGGGTGAAAATTCCTCCGATAGCACTATCTGCAGACTGCGGATCATTTTTATGATCAAAATTTTATAACCGAATCCATTCCTACGTTAATTTTATTTGCTTTAGCGTCATCAAATTCAGGAGCAAATACTTGAAAAGATTAAAAAATCGTTGTGTAAGGAGTATAATGTTATAATATGTAGGTAAGTTTATAAAACTTGAGCATTCAGGTTATTTGGCGACAACTATAACATGGGATAAACAGGATTTCCTCTGTATTATTGAAACTGAAATATAGGAACTGTCAAAAAAATAGTTTCAAAAGCGCATATACGAATGACATTAGTGTGTGATTGTTCACGGAATGAACTAGATGATGATGATGAAGCTAGGACTGGGTCCGAATGAGAACTAATTGTTATGATTCCTTGAGTCGTGGGTTGTGCGACAGACGATCTAGAACTATAATATTAGTGAGTAGATAGTTATGTATATTCTGTATCAACTCACTTCACACTTCAATCCGCCCCAGGAACCAGGAAACTGATAATAGATCTCAAAATGATTCGTCTCGTCATACAAACAAACACACACACACACACACACACACACACACACACACACACTCATTCATTCAGAACGTGGAATTATTATTATATGTAAGTACCTACTTTGTTGGTACCTAATCAGTAATCAGTTCGTTATTATTACGTTGCTGGTACGTTCAACTTTATAAGTGTAGACAAGACAGAGAAACAGAGAATAAATACATATGACACGAGGGACGACTGAAAACAAAGTGCTTGAAAAAAATATTTACTCTGGTTGTTGTGAATCATAAAACACCCAAAAATCAACATAGAAAAAATAATATATTTTGGGATAAACCAAGATCACATTTTTTTTTATTTTATTTTATTTTGGGAAACAAAACAGCTGTTACATATTTTACATTAATAAAAAAAATAATAATCAGGAAAGTAAGCCAATTAAATTGTTCCACAGATTAATATACATAATAAAGACAATTCAGTACAAAGTCAAAGACAAAAGTGTGGTGTAAGTGTACAATTGTGATGTGTGTGTGTGTGTGTGTGTGTGTGTGTGTGTGTGTGTGTGTGTGTGTGTGTGTGTGTGTATTTTATGAAGCGAGGGTGGGACATGAAGAAAGGTAGGAGAGGAGGAAAGGGTTAGTTGTCATATTAATATAGTATTGGACATACCAAAAATTATATAATTTGGTACATAAAGTATTCATTATAATATTGATGATAGTTGTTTTTTTAATGATTGTAGGCTATTGTTAAAAATATCTGGCTTATGATTAAGGTTATTGTACATATGTATTGCAGCTGCGGTTAATAAAAGTGTTGTTTGCATAGTTTGTTCTTGAGTATTTAGTGTAAAAGAGGAGGTTCTGGCGGTTTTGTCTGGCGGGGCAGTTGAATGGGATTTGTCCTAAGAGATACGGACTATCTATTTGGTTGTTGAGTAATTTATATAGGAAACATATTATATCAGTTATACCCCTTCTTTTGTTGAGTGGTAACATTTGGTGATGTTTTAAAAATTCCTCATAACTGATACCAAATCGCCTAGTTCTAAAATCGAGGTGTTTGATGAATTTTTTTTGGATTCTTTCTATTTTATTTATGTGCAATTTATAATGAGGATTCCATACAGTGGTTGCGAATTCCACGTGACTTCGAACATATGCGTTAAATAAAATTTTTAGAGAGTCAATATTCTTAAATGGTTTGGTCACCCTTAGGACAAAGCCTAAACCCTTGTAGCTTAAACCAATAACATAGAAATATAAAAATATTTTGAGATTAGCAAAGATCACGGTGTAAAATTCTATAGTCTCTGAAATCATAATAAATGTAGATTTTTCGAGAGAGTAGGTACATGATTGACGGGAATGAAATGTAATAAGAATAATCATTTAATTTTGTATTTAATAAAAATAAAACAAAATAAATATCTGGATGGGTGAATTATTCCCAATTAAAAGCTTGATCGGTGCGTTTGTTGCATTTTATTTTCATCCATTAAATAATTTACAATTAAGCATTGAACTGCTAATTCTTATTTGGAAATATATAATGGTAGTAATACATATTATTGTTTGAGTAGGTTCTTAATTGTTATTTAAATCATTAATTAATAGCCAATCGCCTTAAAAAAAAATAATAAATAAATAAATAAATAAATAAATAAATAAATAAATAAATAAATAAATAAATAAATAAATAAATAAATAAATAAATAAATAAATAAATAAATAAATAAACAAATAAATAAATAAATAAATAAATAAATAAATAAATAAATAAATAAATAAATAAGTAAGGAAATAAATAAATAAATAAATATATAAATAAATAAATAAATAAATAAGTAAATAAAATAATAAATAAATAAACAAATAAATAAATAATAAATAAATTACTATATAAATAAATAAATGAATAAATAAATAAGTAAATAAACACATAAATAATTCATTAAATAAATAAATAAATATAAATACATATATAAATAAATAAATACATAAATGGATATATGATAATTAGAAAAAATAATAGTAAGTAAATTAAATAAATAAATATTATGCCAAAAATATTTTTTCTTAATGAGGTGGACTTATGTATGTATTTATGTAATTTCTGTAAATCGTGACTAAGATGAAAATAAATGCTTCGAGATGGATTGGATACATAGAAAAATAAGTCATGTCAAAGCAAGTAATTATACAAGGCGGATAAAATAAGTCATGTCAAAGCAAGTAATTATACAAGGCGGATAAAATAAGTCATGTCAAAGCAAGTAATTATACAAGGCGGATAAAATATGAAGTTGAATAATATAATATGTAGGTCGATTAAAAAAATAAGCACGGACGATTTTTTTTATTTAATGCAAACTTAAAGCAAATTAAAATAAAATAATTCAAACACGCAGCTACACAACAAATAGGCCATAAATTTTTGAATGTATTACCAGTATACTAGTTGCATGTAACACATGAGATCCAACTGTCGATAGCGATAGTATGTATAGTTGAAGAATAAGTACCAAACTATAAACCCATAAATCCAAATTTTAGAATATTTTGTTTTCTATACAACACATGTAGGTATGTACCTATGTCAAGATAGGACAGTATGGAGGTCAGTCCTTTTTCTACCCAGAATATGAAAACAACATGATGGTATGTATGTATGTTTGGAGATAGAAATAAAGGCAGTTAAAGACAAAAAATTGTCATACCAATTTTTTGCTTCTTAATAAAAACATTTTGAGAAACCCTGGAACTGATTTTCAAAATCCATTTCGAGATACTATATTTAACTATATTTGTACAAAATTTCAGCTTTCTGGCCTTTAAGTTTTTGAGATATGTGGACAAATGCTATAAAAATTAAAATGTTGATAACCCCTGATTGGAACAAAAATTCAAAATACTGAGTATAAAAGTTTTATGAACCTATTAATTTTCTATTTATTCTGAAATTTTAGGCTCTGTGAATCCAGCGGATCAAAAGTTATAAGGGGGGGATCGACAGACACACAAAACTCACATAAAATGTTCTATTCCGAATTCTGATTAAATCCAGGTATGGGAACATATATGCTTCGAAGCCTCTAAGTTGGTGTTTTTAGTATGCAAAAAGTCCACTACGCCATACAAAATGTTCCTTCGTACACGCATCTTGGCTTAATACTGTAGATTCATTCAGAGAATTGAATTCACATGAACGAATCGACAAAACGAATCGAATCTATTTTATTTTGTAGGTAGGATAAGGAAATAGGAACAAAAAGAAATTGGAATTTAAAAGATGACAGAGAGAGAGAAGTCTGGGAATAGTGAAACGGCGTTAATGTACCTATGATAAGAATAAAATAAAAAAATGATAAATCGAACTAATCGAAGAAAGGGACCTAATTATTCTAGCACAGTTTATGGATGACATCTATGCGAAAGCATTGGCAACTCATGTATAAGGACTGTTAATTTCAATGTTTATAAACCAATTTCTTAATAGATGGCGTTATGAAAAAAGTTTCTTAGTTACTACATAGATGGCGATGGTGTTGAAACAGGATTGATAGGGAAATCCATAATTGGTGAACGTTGCGCAAGCGCATAGTAATTACGTAAGCCAGCCGATGACAGTTTGTAAGTACCTTGTGAGGGTGCCATGATTTCCCGGTTCGTCTCAAAATTTAAAAATATATATTTTTTTTTATTTAATTTTATGTTAAAAAATTGTCATAAAAAATGGTACTTTGACCTTGTCTTTTACACTTTCAAATTCAATATCGTCTCATTCATTATCTGTCCGTCATAATCAAGTGGGTCGTTGTGACGCCTTAAACAAAAAAAATTACTAATTATGTCACATTTCATATAATAAAATTTATATTTTTATTGAAACTGAAATATTTATATATGTAAGTCATTTGGCATAATGCGATAACAATTCGACCTCATTAACTCTGGGGTCACTGCTTTGGTCAACCGAACTGAAGGTCTAGGGTTCAAATCTCTGTGAATGCTCAAAACTGATTAAGTGACACTCCCAAATTAGCTATATTATTCTACTTCTTCCTGCTTGGCCTAATAACTGAGGATCGCGGCTAAACTCAATCACTTAACTATTAGTCGACCTCGATGTAGGACGGTCTTGAGTAGATCTATGGGTTATGCTGATAATATCCAGTGACGGACTTAAATATGAGCAACCTCTTGATGTTCTACCTCTTCGTTTCCCATTACGAGATTCTAGTTATCAGGGACCCTTCTGGCAGTATGTCCAAAATTATTGCTGAAAGATACATTGAAAGCAGATTGTCGATATCAGATGACTCTTTATTTAGATGGGTCTTCGGCAGAGCGGCTGGCACGATCTCTCCTCTAACGATTTCATTCATATAGAACAAGAATTAATGCTTCATTTATGGTATATATGAGGATTTATATGTACTTGTTGAACGAACTTTTTTAAAAAATGTGCCGTAAATAGAATATGTAACAAGACGATTTAACAGGGTAAGAAACGAGGAAATCGGTAAAGAATGCTGAGATAAAGTTAGAACGTAGTAAGAACGTCTGATGAAGAATATAAGCAGACAGAAATTGAACGACATACTTGGGTTTTCCATGAAAAGGATGGCTCGACCATATAAATGATAAAATGAAAAACAGAATATGGAAATGTGGTATTAGGTTATCTCTACCTACCCCATTAGAGATACTGAGTGTTGATAGGTATGTTATGTATAATATTAATATTGGTAAACTTATCATGTTGTGTTGTTTGTGCGTTTATCCTGTTAAGTTTAGGTGCCTATGTACGTCAAAATATGCAGAAATTCTCAGTACTAACCAGATTATAACGGATATGTATAGTTTCATAATAAATTGTAAATATGTGCGGTATATATTAACAAAATAAATACTATTTATGTATGCTGTACGATACGATTGAGTTAGTATACCCCTAGATGAACATTTTTATATTAAACATTCTTTATTTATGTATTAAATTTGATTTATGTACCTACACTGTACACTCAGGTGAACGAAAGACCAACCTTGATTTAATGCAGAAACAGGATTTAAAAAGTATTTGAAAAATAGTGAAAAATTGTTAATTATAACTAAGTTGTTCAGTTAAAAGGGTTTTAATAAAATATATGACTTTGGATTGATAAAATATGACAAATATTAATTGTTGGTGTATCAATCGAAGTACATAACATTGTTATTAGCTTATCAGTTATGGCAATTAAAAAATAAATGGTCCAACTTCCTTTCCTCCTAATCACACTCATATACTGGGCAAATCTCTCTGGGGTGAATTGCCAAGAATAAAAATAAATGGTCCAACTTTCCTTCCTCCTGATCACACTCATACACTGGGCAAATCTCTCTGGGGAGAATTGCCAAGAATAAAAATAAATGGTCCAACTTTCCTTCCTCCTGATCATATTCATATACTGGGCAAATCTCTCTGGGGTGAATTGCCAAGAATAAAAATAAATGGTCCAACTTTCCTTCCTCCTGATCACACTCATACACTGGGCAAATCTCTCTGGGGAGAATTGCCAAGAATAAAAATAAATGGTCCAACTTTCCTTCCTCCTGATCATATTCATATACTGGGCAAATCTCTCTGGGGTGAATTGCCAAGAATAAAAATAAATGGTCCAACTTTCCTTCCTCCTGATTACACTCATACACTGGGCAAATCTCTCTGGGGTGAATTGCCAAGAATAAAAATAAATGGTCCAACTTTCCTTCCTCCTGATCATATTCATATACTGGGCAAATCTCTCTGGGGTGAATTGCCAAGAATAAAAATAAATGGTCCAACTTTCCTTCCTCCTGATTACACTCATACACTGGGCAAATATCTCTGGGGTGAATTGCCAAGAATAAAAATAAATGGTCCAACTTTCCTTCCTTCTGATCACACTCATACACTGGGCAAATCTCTCTGGGGAGAATTGCCAAGAATAAAAATAAATGGTCTAACTTTCCTTCCTCCTGATCACACTCATAAACTGGGCAAATCTCTCTGGGGTGAATTGCCAAGAATAAAAATAAATGGTCCAACTTTCCTTCCTCCTGATCACACTCATACACTGGGCAAATCTCTCTGGGGTGAATTGCCAAGAATAAAAATAAATAGTCCAACTTTACTTCCTCCTGATCACACTCATACACTGGGGAAATCTCTCTGGGGTGAATTGCCAAGAATAAAAATAAATGGTCCAACTTTCCTTCCTCCTGATCACACTCATACACTGGGCAAATCTCTCTGGGGTGAATTGCCAAGAGTAAAAATAAATGGTCCAACTTTCCTTCCTCCTGATCACACTCATATACTGGGCAAATCTCTCTGGGGTGAATTACCAAGAATAAAAATAAATGGTCCAACTTTACTTCCTCCTGATCACACTCATACACTGGGCAAATCTCTCTGGGGTGAATTGCCAAGAATAAAAATAAATAGTCCAACTTTACTTCCTCCTGATCACACTCATACACTGGGGAAATCTCTCTGGGGTGAATTGCCAAGAATAAAAATAAATGGTCCAACTTTCCTTCCTCCTGATCACACTCATACACTGGGCAAATCTCTCTGGGGTGAATTGCCAAGAGTAAAAATAAATGGTCCAACTTTCCTTCCTCCTGATCACACTCATATACTGGGCAAATCTCTCTTGGGTGAATTACCAAGAATAAAAATAAATGGTCCAACTTTACTTCCTCCTGATCACACTCATACACTGGGCAAATCTCTCTGGGGTGAATTGCCAAGAATAAAAAAATAGTACCTACGTATAGAAATGTATAAAAAACATTTCCACCATGTTCAGCAAAGCAAAATATACAACAAATTAAATTATATTAAATATAAAGTATTTTAATTTAATTAATTTGTTGTAAATCATTTGAAATATTATATGTTTTATGGAATATTTTATATTTTATGTTTAATAGAATATTTTATGTTATATGGAAATTATTTCGAATATTTTATGTTTACATTTCAAGTACTTATCCATAGTAATAAATGATATTTATTTATTTATATAATTTATTTACATGTGTACAAAGGCAGGTTTATTAGGAGTCATGATTTCACAATTTTCAAGCGTATTTTTTTACATCAATTTCTCAACAGGTATCATGTAGAGAGTGCACACTGTGAGTTTCGTCGCGATGTGTTTGTATGTATGGCGTACGCCGTTCGGATTATCCTTTTTGTGTCCTCTCTACAGCCCAAACTACAGTCCGATCGACTTCATATTAACATCATATGTGTAAAGTGTATATGCCTAGAGCTGATTAGTTTTCCATAGATATCCGTTAATGTCTTCTCTACGATTTCATCTGTGAAAATCTTTAATATGCTCTCACGGACTGGAAAATCGGGGTATTTTTATGCTGTTTGAAATTCGGATACAACAAAAATACACTTTTGTTTTTTTTTGTTGAATCCAAATACAAGGATTGTCAAAATTTAAAGCAAAAATCTATGGTCTGCCATATCAATGTGAAATAAATTTCATATTTGTATGAAAAATGTATATAACAGAAGTAAAATAGCTTCTGTAAGGGAAAATTGAGTGATCAACTTCATATTGATATTGTATGTATCTCTATAGACAAGTGCATTTTCTTACTCTCCACTTCTATCTTCCTCAAGGGGTAGGCAGTGAGAACCGAACACCGCGTTCTTCTATCTTTACACATATATATCGCCTCATCAACATTGATACACTGTCTCATACATGCTCATCTTGCTATTAATGCAATTTTACTTAAAATTTCTCAACAGATATCATATAAAAAGTGTATACTATATGTTTCGTGACAATGTTTTTGTGGATTGTGAAAACTTTTGTCCTCTGGGAATCTTATAGGTATTTGTTTAAGAATCTAATAAAAATGTTCTTCATAAAAATGCATTTAGAGATTGTCAGCCTTTCAAGAAGAAAAAATGAACGCTAATAATGGTGTGGAGGGTTTAGTGTTGGTTACAACCCACTCGTTTTTATAATAAAACTGAGAAAATTGTATTATGATAATCTACAAAACCTCAATTTATAACTAGTAAGTTAGAAACAAAAAAATAATGGACGTTTGCAACATTCGTAAAAATAATCAGCAGGAAACCGTGATTTGAGTCGTGAAATTTCACAGATGTATGCTGTCATTGGAAGTTATTCTTGAGAAGTCGAGTGATTGGTAAAGAAATCAACAGCAATGGATAATCTATATAAAAGAGATAGAGTGTGGTAAAATACGGTAGCGTAGAGTACAAAACAGTAGAGTGCCATTACACACAACATTAAATATGGTGAGGCGATGGAGCCACGCTGTCTGTGACTTCTGGTATAATATCATGTCTGGTCTGGGTGGTTTCCATATAAAGACATCACAATATTCCAACTTCAACAGACATATGTGTGTTTCTCAGACACAGGTACCAACCAACATTATACACAGTAAAGATCAGATCAGGTCTACCTCTGCATGTGTTCAATTCGTTTCACGTCGAAACTTGTGGGTTGCGTTAGATTATATATATATAAATATATTTTTATCAATTATTTAAATTAAACACAAAACTTTACTTTATATATTTCCACTTGTTTATTTTACTTGTTCACTACATGTTTCGGGAACGTTTTTATATTTATTTTATAATATGTTTGTACTTAAAGGGGCGACTACTGCCAATATTGCATCATTCCTCCAAAACGAATCATATTGAAAAAAATTACATAGTTTGTTTGGATATTAATAAAGAAAAATATACCTTAGCTTTTTAATTATGTTCTGTATATATTCTTATAGAAAAATTATAAGCATACCCCAATTTTGTATAGAGCAATATATATTTTTTTTAAATTAAAGAAGAACAAAATATCGGGAAAAATATGTTGTGACGTTGCATTAATGCATCAGGTTAAGTATATTAACCAAAAAACTTTTATTTCGAAATGGCGCTGAATGGAAAATATTTTTTTTTCGGGTTTCTTTACTAAACCTGAAGCATTAATGTGACGCACGAATACTTTAGTATATAAGGTTTTTGCGCAGGACATATGTTCTCCAAATAATTAAAAAAATAATATTGCTTCTTTAATTTAAAAAAAATATATTGCTCTACGCCAGTTTATCAAAATATAAGATAAACGTTGAAAATCGGGGTATGCCATTATTTTTCTACAAGAATTTATACGGAATATTATCAAAAAGTTAAGGTATATTTATCTTTACAAATTATCTAAATTTTTTTTTTCAAAACGATTTGATCAGTGATAATGATGGTATAACAAATTGAAAAATATATACGTTGTCAGCAGTCGTCCCCTCAAGAAGGCATGCAAACTCAAACATCGTATTTAAAAATCAAATTTGTCAAATATGTTTAACAGTGTGTTTCGAAAAAATACCATAAGTATTTTCATCATTTCTTTACTAAATAACCGTTATTAAATTCTAAAATTTGGAATTGTAAAATTATTTTTATATAGCATATTTTTATATGTCAAATAATTATTTAGCACGCACCCAATAACAAATTGCCACATTCTGGTGACTGACGATATTAATCATCTCACATATCCAGACTGAAAACACAGTTATAAACTGAGTCTCCACCGCGAATCGAACCCGGGACCCTTGGATCAGCAGTCAGATTCCTAACCAACTGAACCACGAAGGCCGTAATATTATTATTTTAATTATAATTATTACATGGATTAATATCGTTGAATGAAAAATCGTAATAATAATTATTTATAATTTTTTGACTGCTAGTTCTTGATGGATTTCAATTACATATATAAAATTACTTAAAAATAAGTAAAAACACATTTTTTTTTAACTTTTTCCCATTAATTTAAAAGTATTGACCACTGACGAGTTTCGCTCAAACAATCTACCAAATGGTACTCGTGTATTAGAGGACATTTTATTTATATACATACTTTTTTTTATTTTGTAAAAAAAAACAAAAATAAAAAATAACAAAGGCTATTAGTTAGCTATTAATTTATGCATATAAATAAAAGGTCCACTAATTCACAAGTAACTACCATTCATTAGATGCTCTTTGAGCGAAACGCGTCAGTGGTCAATACTTTTAAATTAGTGGAGAAAAGTTAAAAAAAATGTGTTTTACTTATTTTTTAAGTAATTTTATATAATCATAATAATTTATAAAAAGAAACAAAAATAGATACCTATATGTTATTAGTAATGATGGAGAAATAGAAAATGATTACAACTTTGAAAATTAATAGTTCTTAAATACACTATACCCAACAATTGTTTAAACTCAATGTAAATGGTATTGAACTTTGGAGGTTATTATACAATAACGAGGTAGAGGCATTATATGAGTAACCCAACATTGTACAAATCATAAAGTCTGCAGTGGTTGGGACATGTCAGCCGAATGAATGATGATCGTATCCCCAAAAAGGTTCTTAATACCAATCCATAGAGCAGAAGAAGTAGAGGCAGGCCCAAGCTAAGATGGCTGGATGACACAAAAGAAGACATAAGGGACATCGGAATAACAAAAGGAGGAGAGCGGCGAAAGACAGGGACGGACGGTTGGAGAAGGATTTTGGAAGAAGCCATGGTCCACATGGGCTCTAGCGCAAGTGATGATGATGAAACTCGATGAAATTAGTTAATACCTAAGAACGTTTAATTTATAACGCGTACGTCACTATATAGTTGAAAAGACCTTCGGGCGAAACCATCGCCCTAATAAATATTGTAGAAGTACAACAGCGTGCTTTTTTATATTTCTAAAATTGTATTAGTTGTTTGAAAAGCAGTTTAATATCGCATCGATATGGTATATTAATAATTTATGTATACAAATATGGTCTGTATTTATAATCTTGAAAGATAAGAATCAACAGTGTCACTTGGGATAAATATAAAGTTATAATATAAAGAAGTCGCCATGCTGTCTGCAGTGGAATATTTTCCATACAAAAAGTGCTGACATTTCTGTTGATTAACAAACCAATGACCTGTACCTAACCTGACCGTCCTTCCTCGAAATTGACCTCGAGTTTATTTGGTTTAATTTGGTTGCCTTCACTATAATATATATTATACATTATACATACACTTACATTACTTGGCCGCACCCTTTTTATTAATACAAGCCTTTTCCTTGGCATTAATAAATACACTATTGTCATGTTTCCTATTTAAAAGCGTCAATTAAACGAGTGAGACGGGGCCAACTCCAAACTCTCGAATCAACAGTTTATCCATTACTGTACATAAGGAGGAGATAATATTTCATAATTTCCATGCTTATTTTTTTTCATTACCTACAAATTGCTAACGAGAATCATATAATGAGCAAACTTGCCTCATTGACCGCTTTTTTTTGTATTGTTTTATTGAATAATATTGATTTTTCGAAGATCATAATTACCTTCAATCAAGACAAGAAAAACTTTAAAAAGAAGATACAAGACAGGGAAAGAGGGAGGACATTGGAAAAGAATGTAACATAAAGAATGATGCCATCAATAGAAATAAAGTGAATACATTGAGATGGTTTGTCCACATGGGGAGAATGAATGAGGAACGCCTGACGAAGAAAATATACAGTGCGGATAGGAATAAAATGAGAGGTCGGGGCCGTCCAAGAAAATGATGGCTCGACCATGTGAACAACATACTGAAAGAGTGTAATGTAAGAGGCTTGAACAACAGACGAATATGTATGAGACGCGATGTATGAATGTTGATAAGGCGATGGATGCGTGCTAGGATAAAAAATAGCGTTCATTTCTCTCTGCCTACCCCATTACGGTCATGGCGTGATGGCATGTATGTACCTTTAAAGTTGCTTTGAAAATCTATCAAAATTCTGCTCATTCTGATAGGTATTTTCGATTCACAGCGATCAATTCCTAGCAGTGGAGAAATTTACTAAAGAAATACATGTTTCTCTGGGCTAGACACATCAACTGATTGGAAGGTATTGGCATTAGGCAATAAGCTCTCCATTTCATAGGGGACAAAGAAGTATTTTTTTTTTGTATTATTTAAATAAAAAATACAAATTGAATACAACAACAATTACATATTTAAATATCATTACATGTTTTATTTGATCATTTTCCCAAAAAAAAAGCATTCAATGCATGTTATGAAAAACGAAATAGTAACATAATTTATTATTGTGACTAATAAAATGCTATGCATAAAGAAATAACACAGAGTTATAAAATAAATTGAACAATAACTTCTATTAGTTTCATACACAACACATTGGATGACTGCTAAAAGTACCTTGTATAAATAAGCTTTAACAAAACAAATATATGTTACATGATTTTTTTAAAATATAATAAAAACAAATATATTTATAATTCACTTATGCATATATGCAATTGTGTAATGAGTTTAAAATAAGATCCTGAACGCTTTTGAACATCATCCTCGGAGGTGACAATTCAAACTCATTTTTCTAATAATATCATGAATTTCCACTCAGTGAACCCAGTAACATTAGACTTAAGTAAATAACATCACGTCATGTCCCTTATAGAGTAGGTAGACAGTGAGAATCGAGCGCCATATGATAATATTTTTTCACACATTCGTGACTTTCTTTACATCCATGCTTCTTCGTATACATGGTCGTCGGATGTTCAAGGTTCTTATATTGTCTTCTTTCAAAATATCATTCACATGGTCGTGCCATTCCTTTCTGGGGCGCGGCGGCCCCTACTATTCACTCCATCTCTTACACCCATGTATATTTTTTTGGTCAGTCGTTCATCGTTCATTCTTTCAATATGCCTTAACTATCTCTAGGAAATATTATTATTCAGTCTCTTCGCGAAGTAACCGATGAAAAAAAAAAAAAACGATCGAGGAGTTTTCAAGTTGCTTACCTATGTATGTAATTTATGGTGGTGCTAGTAAAAAATTACGAACTATCGAACATGTATTTATAATCATACTCTTTTAAATTGGGCACATTGAGTTTTTTATGCAATCATTCATATTTTTTTGTACTACTCCTGTTGATTACAATATAATAAACGATATTATTGTAAGTTTATTTTGTCCCCATTGGGTTTGATATGTTCTGCTAGAGGGAGGTATGTTTGATTTTTTTTCTGTATGTTTTGTTTTGAATTTGTTGTATTTGGAAAAGATATTTCAATTTAATGGGTTTGCTTTGTATTTTTCTCAATCACGGTTATATCGGGTCTATTGTGCAGGTTGGTTCTATCTGTAATTTATTTATTTATTTTATACCACCTCGATATTTATTATATTATTTATACATACTATCCCAACCTCACTAGGGCTACGCCTGTTTCGAGGCTGGAGATTTACAATATTATATTGATACATTATATCTACATCCATGCACAGCACCCACCACACAACAAATACAATATTTATACTATTTACTAATACGCAGTTGGGTACCTGAAATCATTATTGTGACAATAATATTATTCCACAGCATTATATTATTTGGTGATCATATACCTCTTTGCATCACCAGATTGGAAAAACTCAGGACAATATCGGTGAGTCGTCGGCTTCCTTCCATCATACACTTTCATACAGTCCACAAACATTTCCGTTGTATATTAAACCTTTTTGTATGACACAAGTAAATATATCACACTTTTTTGGTAATTATTTCTATTTTCAAAAGTTTTTCAGTGTTGTTTCCAATAACTGCAAATGTGAGTATTTGGAACCATGGTGCTGAAGAATCTATTATATTTTATATTATAATTACTTTATTATTATTGATAAAAACTTAATAATATAAATCTTTATGATGCTTGTAAGTATCGCTGGACGAACGCATAACAAGCAAGTTGACCATGTGCTGCCTAGATTGTTGAGATGCAAAAATAGAACCGCTTATCTATCTGCGTATCACAACAATGCCAAAAATAATATCGAACCTACTTGGCACTAAGTTGCCATGCAATGTTTTTTTTTTGTGTGAAATCAATACGCAGCAATAACATAACATTAAAACGTGTGACTCCAGCGAGACCTCGTATATCAAAATTAATTTGTCTATCCAGTCGTTAGTTCAGTCAATACATCGGCAACATATCAATTTGATTCGTAAAAGTCTTTCATGCGGAAATGAGTTTGAAGGACGTTCAGTGTGGATTTTGCAGATAGATAAAAGACAACATTGGCGAATTGTCTCAAAACGAGGTCAGGGGTTTAGTGGGAAACTGACTGCACGAGATATCCTCTCCTGCATCATGAGCTCAACCTCCAACGGACCTACATAACCAGTTCTTCGATAAAGGTTACCTTACCTCCACTTCTGTAACACTCTACAATACACTACACACTACACATGCTTGATGTATAATATTAACTATCTTTGTTTTGCATTTCAATTTATTAAACTTCACAAAGGTAATGACTACACGAGATATTTTTCTAGGCTTTTGATTATTAATTTAATATTTACATATTTTATTAAAAGTACTCATTATCGCTGATAATTAATGTCATTATGGTGAACATTGAACAACTAAGAATTACAAATGAATGACCTTGTTCTAGAAAATAATATTTAGATGGGTTAATGATAGATATAACATGTGCAGCGAATCCTGCCTCGACCTATTCCATTTTCCTATAACACAAACATTTGCTTAATTTATGTCGGTTAAATCAAGAGGCTTTTTTTTACTTTTGTTTATTAGGTACTTCTCGATCAGATACTTTGTCAAATTCTCAAATTCAACACGCATCCAATAATGAGTTGCTACATTCTAAAAACATTTATCGTCTCACAGATCCAGACTGAAAACACGATTTAAAACTGTGTCTCCACCGGGAATCAAACCCTGGACCTTTGGTTCAGCAGTCAGATATCCAACCAATATTATAATATATTAATTAATTTACTCGCAGTTTAGCGAAATAAAGACACAATTAGTTCAATTCCGAAGATGAATTAAATTTTAAATCAACATTAAGAAGGAATATAAACTTAAACACCCCAAATTAAATATCAAATTTGATTTTGTGTTTCTAAAAAAAATAACATAAGTATTTTCCACATATCTTTAGTAAATGTTCGTCACCCAATTTTAAAATTCAAAGTATATTACCCTAAAAAAATATTTTTTTACAGTATTTTTTTAAGTAACTCCATGTGTCGTAGAGATATAAATTTATTTTATGTACCTACTTAAAGAGTGCATATAATCAAAGTGAATGTTCGTGATATTTTTTTTATTTTAAGTCAGTTTTGTTCTTAAAATGCAATAAATAAAAAATAAATTCGCTATCCAATAATTTGAATCACGTATACCTAAACATTTTTTAACCCACCCAATAGTTAATTACCTTTCTTCTTCATCTTTTGGTGTCATGTCAGGTCCCTCCAACGTTGAATATCACCCGAGAGAAAGCGTCCTTGTCCTGGGCAGCCCGAAACAGCTCTCCAACACTTGTTATGTCCGTCCAGTCGCGTATATTGTGTCATGTCAGGTCCCCCCAACGTTGACTATCACCCGAGAGAAAGCGTCCTTGTCCTGGGCAGCCCGAAACAGCTCTCCAACACTTCTTATGTCCGTCCAGTCGCGTATATTGTGTCATGTCAGATCCCCCCAACGTTGACTATCACCCGAGAGAAAGCGTCCTTGTCCTGGGCAGCCCGAAACAGCTCTCCAACACTTCTTATGTCCGTCCAGTCGCGAATATTGTGTCATGTCAGGTCCCCCCAACGTTGACTATCACCCGAGAGAAAGCGTCCTTGTCCTGGGCAGCCCGAAACAGCTCTCCAACACTTCTTATGTCCGTCCAGTCGCGTATATTGTGTCATGTCAGATCCCCCCAACGTTGACTATCACCCGAGAGAAAGCGTCCTTGTCCTGGGCAGCCCGAAACAGCTCTCCAACACTTCTTATGTCCGTCCAGTCGCGAATATTGTGTCATGTCAGGTCCCCCCAACGTTGACTATCACCCGAGAGAAAGCGTCCTTGTCCTGGGCAGCCCGAAACAGCTCTCCAACACTTCTTATGTCCGCCCAGTCGCGAATATTGTGTCATGTCAGGTCCCCCCAACGTTGACTATCACCCGAGAGAAAGCGTCCTTGTCCTGGGCAGCCCGAAACAGCTCTCCAAGACTTCTTATGTCCGTCCAGTCGCGTATATTATGGAACCAGGAAATTTGTCTCCTTCCAACACCTCTTCGACCCTCTAAACACGTAACTTCATAGTTTACTAGGCGGTTTTAATATATCACGTTTTCAGTCACTAAATTTAGTGTTATATGCCATCATAAAGTCAATAAAAATGTGTTAACCAGAACTGTCACTTTAAACTATTTCCATTTTTAATACACAATTGATGTTCTTTTGTAATTTTAATTTCCGTTATTTTATTCAGTCATCACAATAGCAAAAAATACTTGAAACGAATAAATTTGAAATAACGTGAGAATATAAGTTCGTTTTCAGAATTAAATCCAATATTTTCAACAATTAGATGTTCTTTTTCTTAGCTTTGTACTACTTTAGGTAAGGTTGGTTCTCCTAATTCTTCCGCGCCAGGATGATCTATCCTGTAAAGTCGTTGCTGGTATTTAGGCTTTGCCCATGTACAATGTGCATACTCATAATAGCGGACGTCCTTTTCTTTTCCTTTTTTTATTTTCGTTAATTAAATATCAAGCGATAATCACAAACTAACTAACGTCCTAAATCGAAAACGATTTGGCTCAGTTTTCTTATCCTTTTCTAAACTTACTGAAATTAGTTTAGCACAGTTTTATGTTTCTATTAGAGCTGAGTAAATCTAAAATACAGCAGGTATAATAACATCTCACATAGTTCAGTATTCAGTAATGAGGTGCACTACCCATTTTGAATGCACATCCGCTCACTTTTCGCATGTTACCCCACATTTTATGATATACCATGATGGTCATTTAACAAATGACCACCATGGTGTATTTTTAATTGAAATAAGTATTAACATCGTAATCGACTCAATTTTTGTCTTATTTTTTTTATAACTGAATTACTTTTGTAAAGCTTATATTAAAGGTATTCTTACAAATTCAAACCAATTGTCATTTTCTTTAAGCAGCAGAATAAATTCACAAGGATGTATTACCATTCCTCTTTTACGTACAACTGCCTCACAACATTTCTATAAGTATAAAGGTACTAAGTGGTTTAATGAACTCCCTTTGAGTCTTAGACTCGAAAAAAATTATAATATATTTAAAAATAAAATTAAAAAATTGTACTGATTTATTTATTTATTTTTTATTATTTCATTCTTGTTTTGTGTAGCTTCATATTTTTTAGTAGATGTACAATGTTTTGGTAAATGTAACAATATTTAATAGATACTCCCCTCTTTTAACACGAGATTTTATCTCAATTAAAGAGGGTTATTATGAATTATATGATGGAAATTGTATACCTTTTTAAATTATGATTTATATGTTAACCTTGTATTGTTTTTGTTAATAAATAATAATAATAAAAAAAAATTATCATTATAAAAATTGAATATTTTTAACGTTGCATATACGCACCTCATGTATAAGAACCGTTGCTTTTATCGTTTAGAATCCAATTTCTCAATATATGGTGTTACAAAAAGGTTTCTTCGTTACTTCATAGATGGCGATAATAAAAACAGCTTATTTTCAAATCATCAGTTTCTCATTATCAAAATAAATTAAACTTTCAAAAATGCTAGAATAAGGGAACTCAATAAGAAGGCATAACTAGTGAACGTTGCGCAAGTGATCTCGTAAACTTGCCGATCACAGGTCGTAAGCTCTGTGGTGCCTTGAGTTCCTGGTTCTTCTATAATATTCCAACTTCGTCTCTATTAAGAAGTTAAAAAGTTTGTCAGTGAAAATATCATTTGACTCCGAAAGGGAAAAAAAATCCAATGTTTGCGTACCTATATGCAATTAAAAAAATATTCGATTTACATACACATTGGTACAAATAGGTAAACAAGCCAAAAATGAAATAATATTTCTGGCGTTCCTGGTTCTCCTATAATATTTCAACTTCGTATCTATTGAGATGTTAAAAATTTGTTTAAAAATTATCAATTTGTAACAAATTAAACAATAAATATGAAAGGAAGTAGGCAACTGTACATAGGTATTATTATAAATTCAGTTTTTTTAATAAATTCTACAATCACACGGGAAATGAATTAAACAAAATGATTCTTCCTTCTAGACGAGTTGAGTCGGTTATTGTGCATAGCTCCAAGATGGTTACCACAGTTGGTAGGTACCTACATATCTACCATTCCAGCACCCACACAAGACTCGGGCAAATATCAGAAATGTTATCTTTATGAGAAGTGTCAATTGGTGTCTTTGATGACCGGACGTGGTCCCTCCACTCTCTGCCCCCTCCCCCCTCCTAGATCCTGGTACTGCCACTTTCCTCAGTACAAGATGGCTGCGACTGCCTCCCACGCTTCACAACAATTCCCGCATTGAGGTAAATGGCTTTAATATCACTTAATCATACGACTCCGTCAGACATTCTGGCATGGATTCATATACTTACTGATAGCATACGTGGATGTACTTATAATATCTATACACCATTCACAATGTTGCCTCGACATCTTCAAATATACTGTTTATCTATTATGAGTAAGGAGTCATATATAAATTGTACAACAAAAGTCTTACAATTTTCATTGAGAGGACCGGTGAAAACCCTATGACTTACTTTAGTATGATGATTCTTGACAGGCTCCCTCACTGATCATCTATACTTTAGTTTTAAGTATCTAAACGAAGAGAAAGAAATAATCAGAATATCAAATCAATGCTGAACTAATCCTTGTATGGATGTCATGTCATAAATTCTTGTAATACGCACTGAAAAAAACATTTTTAATACACCAAAGATGGAATAACAAGGAAAGCTAGAAACATATTAATCATAATAACCTCCTATGTCACTTTTTTTATTTATATGGCAATTAACCACATTTAGAGTGCAATATGCGTTGAATTAAAATATAAATAAACGAGTGGGTTGTGGCCAACACTTAAC
Organism: Molanna angustata; assembly: GCA_963576475.1. NCBI lineage: Eukaryota > Metazoa > Arthropoda > Insecta > Trichoptera > Molannidae > Molanna > Molanna angustata. The sequence continues at coordinate 9,360,764 of OY754971.1, read as the reverse complement.
TCTCCACTACACAATGAAGCTTCCCTGCTAATATTACACTCTAATATCAATATGAAATCAAATATGTAACTAAACATTGCTAAACATAAAAATTCTCCTATATATTTTTCATACAAAATATCGATTAATAGAAACATAATTATTGAAAGGATATTTAAGGTTGGCAAACTCTGAATGCAGTTTTGTGAAAATTCTTTTTTTTGCATAAATAATTCAAATAAAATGAAAATATCTCAAATTTCCAGGTCGTGAGAGCATTTTTAAAGTTTTATACGGCATACACACAAAAACATCACGATGAAACTCAAAGTATACACTCTCTACATGATACTCATTGAGAAATTGATGTAAAAAAAATACGCTTAAAAATTGTGAAATCATGACTCTCCACTATTCCATAGTTGGTAGTGGAGAGTAAAAAGGGAGGTTTGAAGCAGTTAGAGGAGAAGATAAAAAGTTTCAAATTTTAACAAAAAAAAACATAATAATTTGAATTATTAAGAGATAACATCAGGTGGGATATATTAATTGGAGAATTGGATACAAATCACTGATATTAGACCGGTTTTTAAAATTATAAAACATATGGTCCAGAGTCTCCTCATTATGTCACTTATGTGTCAAACATAAGACGCAACATTTATTATAATCCTTAGAATTATAGCTACCAGGAGTTTAATGAGATTGAGAACAAATAAGCAAATTGACATATGATAGACATAGACCCGTAGACATCAATCAATCAGTCAGTGGCTCTACAACCCATATTGGGTCCTGGCCTCCTCCAGAAGACCCGTAGACATGACAGATTACTATTTCAAAGTACAAAATTATTGTTGTCTGTGGCGCTTAAAACTGAAAATACCTAGATATTAAAGCCATAAATGAGTATGTAGACCACATGATCATACACAATATTGCAGTATATTAAGAGATATCTTTGCATCTAGGTAAAGATGTCACAGAAGATGAGCTGGGTTCGATCTAAAGTCTTCTTCTCAATATATGGGCTTTTCAACGTTGTTCAATCTTCAGAGTCCAATGTATAGTTGGCTCAGCTGATACTTACACAAAAATATAGATTTATTCTGAAAGTATAATTGATTGTATAATAATTATGAGGTTCATTTTGATATGAATTTTCTCCGTGATGATGGTATGAATATCAACCATAATGTTTATTTATATGTTCAATGCACCACTAGAGTCTGAGAGCCCGAAGTGAAGATAATTAGTGATGATCGCAGTAAAATAACTGTCAGCCATAAATACACGGGTGGCAGTCGGTTAATTGGCCCCAGTAATTAAAGGACTCGAGTCCGTCTGGGCTCGGCTGACCCGCAGTTCCTTGACCCCAAATAACAAATGACACACCATTTTCAGTGCGTTTCGACTCCAACTTAGATCATCGCGTTAACTGACAGCTGAAACAAGAGGACGGATCGGAACTGTCATCACAAAGAATATTCCAGAAGAATACTATTTGATCTGTTTGTTGGTTTGTGTTGAAGGTGATTCAAATGATTGTGATTTTCTGCAGCTCTGAGGTAAATAGTCATCTACGGGGCCCAATTTTTACGTAAAACCAATGTTTCATTTTCAACCACATTATAACCACTAGAATGGCGCTAAATACTACGCACCCTTTGTACATACATAACTTTTAAGTTTAATATAAGCTTGTTCGGATGAGGGAGCGGGTCTGCTCCGAAACCGATCAACTCAGTAGTGGTGTAAACAAATAAATGATTAATTATGATTTAAGTATTTATCTATCCCTCATTTTACTTTCTTTGACGTACTTATTTTTGAGTAAGTAGAGTTATATTTTTTTTTTGAAGACTAATGGCTATACTTCAGTGATACATTTAATTTAACAACCAATTAGAAGTTTCCTCTGGTAGGATATATTTTTAACATACTTTTATTAATTGTTTTTTTTTTCAATCAATCAATTGTAAAACGTACGTATGAATGTAAAAATAAGATAGTATGAATTTGTGTTCATAGTATATTTTCAAAGAATTTCCAAATATTCTTACTGGATTTATAAACCAAATAGTAAAGAAAAAATCAATTAATTACTAATTGATACATTATGTATCATAATGTATCAATTAATTACTAATTGATACATTATGTATCATAATTCGCGTCTGTTTGAAATTCGCACGCATACTCTCCCAGGATAATAATTGGTCAATTGATTGGGATCGCAATGAAACAGTTTTCATAAATAGATACAATTTAACATATAATAAGGTTCAGGGTGTCGAGTCAAAGTGTCAATTTAGCGATGGAAAAGGAAAGATGTGACAGTTTTCTGTCACGTGAATAAGAAGAATTAGGTATAGTTAAAAGTCTGAAATAATATTTTTACCTTACTCTACTTCTCAAGTCATGCCTTAAAAAGAGATATGACTGAAAATTAATAGTTCAAATCTTTGTTAAAATAGTTATTGAATCAGAACATGCGAGTGAATTATATACATTTTGGATGGTTTTCTATCAGCATGGAAATTTTCTATTTGAGGTGATGTTTGTCTAAGATTTTAAATCTCAACATATATCTCTATACATTCCTGTAGCAACGTTTCTTGTTTTAAGAGCCCTACAATCTAATCAAATCACACTATTCGCAATTGAGTTTTATCAGTTGTATTTCTAAAATATTTATGTTTCTTTATGATTATACACCGCAGTGAAAATAACATTGCCAAATCTATAATAAGCGTATTTTCTTCAGTTTTGTTTATTTATTATACCTGAAGATATATTAAATCATGTTGAAGTATTATTATTTATAATCCATATATGTTATATTCTAGACTCTAGACCAATTACATTTTCAATAGAAAAAAGTTATTTAAAACCTCGCTGTATTAAAAACACGTCAAAACCTATGTTTTTAATATTAGCCCTGGAGGGCAACTCTGATTCGACCGGCGAAATCAAAACCCCAGTGATTACCCATATCATGGATATAATGATCGTATGGAGTTCTATGACATCTAAAGATATTGTAGAACTTCATATAATAATTATATCCATGATATAGGTAATCACGAGGGTTTTGATTTCGCCGATTGAACCAAACTTGCCCCCCTGACTTACCACTGGAATTACACACCTACAGACTTTCGTGTATAACATGTATAGATTCTAACAAGATTGAGTGTTACTTATTACCTAATAACAATTATTTATTTGGAAGAATTATATTATAAATTAATACTGATAAGTAAAAGTATTATGATTTAATGATTCGGCGGATATTTTGTGGTAGTTAATATTAACCATATATTAATTATATAACAAGCTATAAACCATAATTTTATAAGTCTCTTCAGTTTCGGAAGCGCTGTCCTTTCATCGCAGCGCATTCTCTACAGTCTACACGCCTGCCAATAGTTATATAATTCAAATATGGTTAAAAATTATGTTTTGATTCTGCATTTTTACTAAATTGGTTTTAATAGATATTTCATCTTACTGGGATAACACCCATATTCAGAAACAAATATGATGATTTAGGATACCTCAGGCCTCAATTTTTCCCTAAGTTTAATAAAATATATCATGAAATCAATCGAACACCAAATAAAGTCATGTGTGGACATCCAGGTGCAAGAACCGCGGCTGCGAAGAGAGGATGAAGTTGAAAGGGATGCTTCCCAACTATTGCAAGTGCCAGGCAGGTGGAGGGTTGCTACTTCTAGATAGAAGAAGATGGAGGCGAATACTAACGGAGACCAAGGCTCGAAATGGGGTGTGGCGCCATTGAAGAAGAAATTTATATTATTATATTAAAATATATTATTTCAAATAAAGAAAAATATTGAGGCCTGAGGCCTCTTCAATCCTCATATTTATTTCTCAATACTTTTGTTAGTCTTGATATTGCTCTAGTAAGACCTATCGACAACCGAAATTACCATCTAAAAATGAAGAATTTATACATAGCGTTTTGAATTGAAGCAATATTGAGTGTATTATGAATTAAATACCGCCATCAGTTAGAATTAAGAAGATAAATTTTAGACATGGTAGTATTCTCCTTAAGAGCGAGAGTATAATGTTGGAATGATCTGGGGAAGTATTCTGTAACCGTTAGTTTTGACCTGGTTACTAATTAACCTGCGCGTGCCAACTGCCAACCACTTGACTAACAACAATAATAATTATATAAGCAAAGAAAGACCAATATATACTTTATTTTACAACCAGATCGATAGACATCACCACACCATGACCCGAGTGAGAACCTCGTGCACACATATCACATTTCTAAGAACAATACCTAATAAATATTATATGAGCAATGAATGACTAATTTCTACTTTAAAACCATGACCCGAGTGAGAACCTCGCGCATACCTACATATCACATTTCTAAGAACCATAATAATTATGATATGAGCAATGAATGAACAATATCTACTTTACAACCAGATCGATAGACATCACCACACCATGACCCGAGTGAGAACCTCGCGCATACATATCACATTTCTAAGAACAATAATAATTATTATATGAGCAATGAATGAACAATATCTACTTTACAACCAGATCGATAGACATCACCACACCATGACCCGAGTGAAAACCTCGCGCATATATATCACATTATTTCTAAAAACAATAATAATTATTATACTAGTTACATGTAACACATGAGATCCAACTGTCGATAGCGATAGTATGTATAGTTGAAGAATAAGTACCAAGCTATAAACCCATAAAGCCAAATTATTGAATATTTTAAGATATTTTGTTTTCTATATAACACATGTAGGTATGTATGTCAAGATAGGATAATATGGAGGTCAGTCCTTTTTTCCTACCCGGAATATGAAAACAGCATGATGGTATGTATGTATGTTTAGGGATTAAGTATCAAACTATTAAGTCCTTTTAGATATTGTGTATAGGCGACTGTCATACAAATTTTATGAAGCGATGTCGTCACTAAATTCAATTTTTATAAAAATTGTTTAAAAAAAAAATTCAATTTTTATAAAAATTGAGATGTACTACTACAATGCATATATTTTTTTATAGAAAATTAAATTATCTAGTTGGGGTGTTTCGGCTTTAGACGATATTTTTTAAAAAAATGGAAATATAGGCAGTTAAACTCATAAATTTATCATAAAAAAAATATTTTTCTTAATAAAAAATGTTTGAGAAATTCTGGAATTTTTTTGAAAAATCAAATTTGAGATTTTATATTTGTCTATATTCATACCAATTATCAGCGTTCTAGCTTTTATGGTTTCTGAGATATATGGAAATATAAAGTAAAAATTCAAAAGTTGATAACCTCTGACTGAAACAAAAATTAAAAATTCTGAGTATGAAAATTTTGTAGGCCTATTACTTTTTATATATTCTGAAATTTCGGGCTCCGTAAATTGAGCGGATCAAAAGTTAATAGGGACACATACAAACACAAACACACCCTGACTGACACACATACACAATAAATGTTCTACTCCGAATCCTGAGTAAATCCGTACATGGAACATATATGCTGCGAAGCCTCTAAGTTGGTGTTTTTTGACTTCAAAGTTGGAAAAGCCGTGAAAAAGTAGACCCTGCATACAATTCTCGCGCTTGAAGCATTGTTGATTTGAACAAATCGACAGTTGGATGAGCAATGAATGACCAATATCTACATTACAACCAGATCGATAGACATCACCACACCATGACCCGAAATAGAATCACCACACCATGACCCGAGATAGAATTAACATAATATAATCTCAAAACCTTAACTCATTCATTTTGACATTTCCTCGTACGTTTAATTTCAAAACAGAAAGTTGAATGTTAATAAATAATAACTTGTAGAGATACTGTGCAGATAATCTTTTAGTTAAATACCGGATATGGATCAAATTGGCAATGAATTACATCACAAGAAGATGGATCAATGGATGGATAAAATTGATTAACCGGTAATAGATATTATTTATAAAAAATATTGTGTACCTGCATTATTTAATATATCAAGTTTTTTTGTTTGAACAGTAGAAAAAATCAAATGGCTACTTGTGTCTATTTATCTAGAGGCATTGCAAACTACATTCTTCTTATCAGTTTCAATCCTGGGATTGGTTTGTAACAGCTATGGCTGCCTATAAATAAATGCGATACATTATGGTAGTATATGGTAATAATATGGTAGGAGGAAGATTGGAAAACAAGGGGGACAAGTGTGATCAATCGGCGGAATCAAAACCATCAATGTTTTCCCATATTTTATTTTATTTATTTTGGATATCCAACAGTACAGTAGAATATAATGATATTAAAACAATGGAAAAAAAACAGTAAATGTAGACTACGGTACATAATAATAGGACATCATATCAAGTAATTTTTAAAGGTAATTACAATTAAAATTATATTTAAAGTTAATTATACAATTTTCAACAAATGAGAAAAACAAAATTATAGGATCACACCTGAAACACACAAGAAATAGTACAAATAGGATTATAGTCTAGAATCATAACATGGGATTCTAACGTACTTAAGAATTAACGAAAAAGGTGTTGCAACCATTATGGTGACACATACAAATACATATATACTAGAGAGTAGAATTTTGAGTTAAGTTATTAGTGCAAAGTTGGCGCTTTATCGCAATTTTGAACGATATAATTATCTTATGGAGTTCTTTAATATCTTTAGATGTTATAGAACTCCATAAGATAATTATATCCATGATATGGGTATCATGGATTTTTTTGATTCCGCCTGTTGACCGACTTGCCCTCCCAGGCTGGGGACAGACGGAGTTGGAGTCAAAAGTTGAAAGGGATTGGGTTGTTACCCCATTAAAGAAGAAGTTCATGGTCTTAATCAAAACAACACATAAAAAGAGATAAAATAATTCAACAAATAGATGCCTTAAATTATTTAATACCAATCATTTTTTTAATAATCCTATTGCGTACCTATAACGTATAGTAAAATCTAGAAATATATTTTATCCAAAAATCGATTGGAGTAAATTATTTTTTTATCAATTTTGTACAATCTGCTGAGGAATGAGAAAATCGAAGGACGCAAAATGAATATCGTTTAAGAATTATTTCATTTATATTTTTTTTATTATTCGTATTTTTATTTTCGCTGCAATACAATTAATTTTTTTTAATGAATATGTCCTTGTTAAACAAGTACATATACATCTTCCTACGTTCCCTAAAATAGTTAAATAAATGCTTGTATTGTTTATTATTATTGGATAGGAGTGGGACCTTTCGCCCCTGCACTGCGACCATGTTTGATCTATTGTGCACCTCCATTTAAGGTTGTTATTTCAATAGCATTTCGGTTTCTTGAATAAAGTCCCATATTTTGCAGATTGAGATGCCTCCCACGTCCTTGAGTCTTAGTATAAAGGCTCCCAGGTGTCTATGTCTGGATTCCATTAGAGCTGGACACTCACAGATCACATGTGAAGCTGTTCTTCCTCTTGCTGACACTTTCTACAGTTTGGTTCATCAGCGATCCCCGTTGGTGTCTTTTCAGATGACAGTGACCAGTGAATAAACCAGTCAATGTTCTCAACTGTTCTCTGCTGAGATTAAGCAGCTTCCTTGTCCTTTTTTTAGAGCCTTTCGCCTGTCGTTGTCCACAACTGGTTTTCCAGAATTCTTTGTGTTGAACTGTTTTCCAGTCTTTAATCGATTTTTTAACCGTAGTTGCAGATAAGCCAACTGCTGGTTCAGGTCCTATGAAAGGTAGCCCTGATCCCTTTTTGGGTAGCTTATCTGCTCTCTCGTTTCCCTCTATATATTTATGCCCAGGTACCTATACATACAAGATGTATTTTGCTGTATTCGCCTAGTCTTTCAAGGTACTTTAGACAGTCCCATACCAGTTTTGATGTAACCTGGTATGATTCTAGTGCCTCAAAGGCTGCCTGGCTGTCTGATAAAATATAAATGTTCCTGTTTTTGTAGTTCCAAAAAAAAAATTGATCAGTAAATATCATCAATAAATCTTGAAATAATTACGTGATTTGGCATAATTCGGAATCATTTCTGTATAATTTGAGAGATTGATTTTAAATGTATTTCAATACATGTAAAATCAATCTCTACGATGTTTTATTCAAGAAATGAATCTCATATAAAATATTTATTAAAAATTTGATTGTACGATTCTTCATACCACGTACGTGTCTGTCAGTGAAGTGAGTTAGCTGTACCTAGTTCAAGGAATGGAATGATACTTCAATACATTTATTATGTTCACCTGATATAAAACATGACGGTAATTCAATACCATGTTTTCATGTTATTATTACTTCTGTGTTAGTTTCATATGAAGAGGCTATCATCTATTGCTCAGCTATTAATAGCCACTCTATTTTCTACGCATGCCGTTACATACCGTACGATATAATTAAATACTATATGCAGAAGGTGTTTGCAAACGATACGACTATTCAATATGAAAGAGATTTAGATCGATCGAATATGAGAAGATACAAATGAAGATACAAAAGTGAAGATGATAATTTACGATTGAAATAAATATTTTGAGTAAAAGCCTTAAAATATATTTTTTATTTATTTACTTTCTATCACACCATATATATAATGACAACAATAAGTAGATAACTGCTGCCAAACTAGGAAATCCATCGGCTAGAAGTTTACAATTTTTATTGACAATTATATGCAATTATGAACCAGGTGAATGTTCCCGTTCCACACTAAATAGGTACACAATCTTAACACTCTGCACTCACAATCATTACAAACATATGGGCTCACACAAAATAGATTAACCAGGTCCTAATGTCCGCCATAGTACCTGTCATAAATACACTCTCTGACACGATTTTTATTTCAGAACCATAGAAAGAGACTAGTTAACTACGTTGGTGTAGTTAATATGAATCACATGCTTCCCAAATCAAATCAAATATTTTTATGTGTTACTCAAAGAGCATTGCAAACACAATACGGCATAGTTACAAATGTTGTTTATAATTTTAATTTTGAATTATAATTATTTTTTTGACAAATTTGACTACACTTGGAAAGGTTAAATGAAATCTTGAATTTTCATAAGAATCTGGATAAGATTACTCTTATTTTCTGCCCAAACATAAAATTAATTAATCTGATATAAGTATGTACAAAGTTAAAGTAATTAAGTAACTTAACTCTTGTCATTTTGATATGGATATTTCCACTCCCGATAAAGGAAATTTATAGAGAAGGAACTATATTTCGGGTGAAAATTGGCTGGCCAACTAATCATTGGTTCAACCATATGAACAATATTCTAAAAGAAGGGAATTATAGAGGTTATGTGAATAATAAACGAGTGTATGTATAAATGTCTCATAATTCCATGTCTCACAGCCATACTGTTGTATGGCTGTGAGACATGGTGTCTTACCGAAAGAGACAGAAGTAGACTTGAGGCTTTCGAGATGTGGTATTACAGAAGAATACTGGGAATTTCCAGGAGGGACCACATCACGAATGCCGAGGTTCTCAACAGAGTTGAAGAATTGGGCACATCTTGCGCCACGAGGGACTCCTTATACATGACCTAATGGAGGGAATGGTTGAGGGGACAAACCACAGGGGGCACCCCCGACGGGAATATTTGGCCCAGGTGTGCGAGGACATGAACTGCGCCACATATGTTGAGCTGAAAAGGGCTGCACAGGATAGAGAGAAGTGGAAAGCGAGATGTAGACTCCTTCTGCAAACCAATCCATAGGATTGAGACTTTTGAAGATGATGTATAAAGATATATGAATTTGAGTGTAGCGATGAATTTATGCAAGGACAGAAGCATATTTGATCCAGATATGCGAGGACATGAACTGCGCCACATATGTTGAGCTGAAGAGGGCTGCAGAAGATAGAGCGAAGTGGAAATCGAGATGTAGACTTCTTCTACAAACCAATTCGCAGGGTTGAGACTGGAGAGAGAGAAGTATATATTATGGTACTCTGTTCTCGCTGTGTACCCTAATAACAAGGACATGACGTGATGGTACTTAGACAGATTTATAAATCCTAGACTCATTTTTAGTTCGATGACTAATTTCGTATATCAAACATTTTAATGATTTAACAAGATTTGGTACAGAAATACAAAAGTCTAGAAATTACTTATTTCAATTTATATCGAAAAATTAAGTCTGAGGATGGATAGTACATAGAGTAAGGGTCATATCGAAGTTCGTAGAAATATTATTTTCCTTTGACAGATAGAGAGAAAACTTGGAGCATTGGTTAAAGTAAGAATTGTCTTGGCATACGAAATATTATTTCGATATTTGTAAGTCATATGTAGGTATATAATGACAAATTTTTAACATCTCAATAGAAAGGAAGATGGAATATTATAGGAGAACCAGTAACTCAAGGTATCTACAGGGCTCATGAGCTGTCATCGGCTGATTGGAGCTGTCATCACCAATTATGCCTTCCTATTGAGTTCCATATCAATCTATTCTTTTGAAAATAATCTGAAAAAACACCTTCGCCATCTATGAAGTAACGACGAAACCTTTTTGTAACGCCATCTATTTAGAAATTGGTTTGTAAACAATGAAAGCAACAGTCCTTATACATTTGGTGACAATGCTTCCGCACAGATGTCACCCCTGAACCGCGTCAGAATTATAAGTTCATTTTTGGCTTGGTTACTTGCTTTTACCAATGTGTATGTAAATAGAATATTTTTATAGTTGCATATACGCAAACATTGGATTTATTTCATTCTTAGGGAATTGGAGGAATTCTTGGAACCAGGAACTCAAGGATGCCTTTGAGTTCCTGGTTCTCCTATAGTCTTCCTTTTTCGTCTGTATTGAGATGTTAATAATTTGTCATAAAATATCATTGACTCCCGACAGGGAAAAAAATCAAATTTTTACATTATATTATCATGCAACTATTAAAATATTCGATTTTCATAGGTTAAAGAACAGTATTACATAACATTTCCTAAGAGTCATCATTTGTATCACCAGCCTTAGAGTTTGTTTTTTTTTCATAAATTTTGAGAGGAGTCGTAAAATTGACCAGCAGAGCAGAGATTGTAAAGGTTTAAAACGGAATATGCGCAGAGATATAATACCCATACAAAGCGAGCAGTACCTACATATGATTTGGTCCACGTACACAACAAATGATAAAAAAACTCGCTCGTCCACATTCCTACCAATTCACCTGGTAATGCCGCGGCGAAAAAAAAACGGCGCGGTGATCGCTAATGGATGTATTAGATTGCGATTTAATGTTTTCATTCCGACTCCAAATCGACAACTTTGTGTTGGACCTGAGAGATGTCAACAGCATCATATCACTCTGTTGCTAAAATAACACGTTTCTAGAACATGGAATGGATCCAATGGATCTGGTGATGGAATTGATACGCAGATCGCCTGTTTCCGTTAGAGGAACGCACGCCGTCCATGATTCTTTGATAGATTTTTCAATAGAAATAGGCTGTTATAAAAAGCTACTTGAATTAATTTGGCTATTACAACTTTCGATGTATCTGTAATCAGTTTTGATTAATACAAAATATCAAGTTCAAATAGTGAGGGGTAATTTTTAAGTTAGTAAGTACCTACCTTCGCAACAAAAAGTTTTCTAAAACAAAGATTCTTTTTAAAATAGATTCTTGTACACAACTTAAGTGCTGATGAAATTTCCTTTTCCAGTCTTCTTATCGGTACCATATCTTTTTAGTGAAGCTCTAAATCAAGGAGTGAATATTGATGTAATTTTGCAAATTAATTTTTTTTTTGGTATTATTGTGATTCTAATGCAACATTGAAGTTATGAAAACTTACATTGGTACATGATTTATGAAACAAAATATTTTCCTACTGTTGAATTAAACAATTCGTTTATCCTTATGTTTTGACACCCTAGTGAACTACTGAATCAATTTGCTAGAATTCCTAATATGATCATACACATATTATTTTATCTTGTAATAATTAACTATACACTATGGGTCTTGTTAGTTCTTAAGACTTTCGCAAGCTCGGTACCTACTTACTAATCTTCGATTTTAGTAGAATTATGGCTGGTTTTCCTCATTACTCGGGACCCTAATAGGCCAATATAGCATAAAGACTCACCATTGTTAAGTATTCTTGGACGATATAATCTACGGTGATGAAAATTCCATACGACCATAACATTATAATAAATAATAATAAACATTGTGATCTCAGTCGAAGATTGTTAGAGGTATATAGGTAGGTATATATCGGGGGCAAGATAGAGGCGTGGATTCTGTACCAAGTGTTTTATGGTTATAAATGCGCCGCGCTAAAAATAACTCACCTTCTAGGTATGTATTATAATATTATACTTACTATAGTTAATGTATAGTTAAATAAAGTGAAAGTACTTGTGAGCAAATTTCTTTTTAATGTTGCTCGGGTCTGCCGGAACACGTCAATGTGACCAACTTATTATGAAACTCTGCATATAACAACATGTGCTCGATACAGAGATGGGATTAAAATGCCTTCGATATGTTCGCCGCCAGCACTTCTTGCAGAGAACCACCATTAGCTATACACACTATCGAACAGATTATTATTTTTTGTTAAATGGCTGCGCGGGGGACACCGGCTATAAGGTTTGGGTCAATTCTTCTTCTTCATCATCTTTCAATGGGATCAGGATATCCTACTTTCCTTCCATCTGATATTTTGTTTTCTACCTACTGCACTGTATGCAAGCGAAGGATTGTGGGTACATATATAATTTGGATACCTAGCAGTAGCTTAGCGACGGCATAGTACGTTTTTTTTACCTATAACAGGTGCCTATAGTAAACGCTGTTTCTTCTTATGGATATTTTTTTATTTTATCTATGTAAGTATTTGATTTTTTCTTGAGTATTTTAGTCTATCGATAATACATGCTTATAGTTTTGCCTGTAATTTTTGTTCCGCATTTTATTTCTCTCCTGTATACCTAATTGATATAGGTATTTAAACTTCACTTTTTAGTTTTTCTTTACCGACATTTTATTTATTTATCTTTCTGTACAAAATATAAAGAAACATATTGTACATTGGCGGGCTTATTGCCATTAGGCAATATCTCCAACCACCAGATTACAAAGTATGACAAAATTGTGTATGTACAACAACAAAAGATTAAAAGCCAAAAAAAACACAAAAAATATACCTATATATCACTAAGATACAATTAAAAAAAAATGAAAATACTTATTAGCAAAAAGGATAGGTAAGGACGTAAGGACAAGGAGAGGAAATCAGGTTCAGGTGTTATAATCCTAGTTTTTCCTTGAAAATACAAAGTGTGTTAGATGACGCATTATCCGGACTAAGGCTATTCCATGATCTTGCTGATTGAACTTCGAACGAAGAGCCAAGGAATTCTGTATTATGGATTGGGATGGATAATGTTGTACGTTTAGCAGATCTGAGTGGAAGTCCATAAATAAGTGAATTTGTTTTTTAGGTACTATGGTAGGTTTGGATTCGAGAGAACATTTTATATTTCCTTGAAGATACTTATTTACCTAGTTCAGAAAGTTTCAAAAATTTACTTTTTGCTATACCTAACATAGAGGCGAAGACTGACGGAGACCAAGGCTCAATATGGGCTGTAGCGCCATTGAAGAAGAAAAAGAACATGCTTTGTTTAATTTTTTTTTGTTATTCTACCTATATAATTATTGTTAAATATGTGTAGGTTTATCTTGCTTATTTCACCAGTAAATAAATAAATCTCTTTAGTGGTCTTCACGTTTTAGCAATTTCGGATTCGAGTCCATTGTCAAAATTGAAAGGATCAAAGTCAGTTCTAAGGTTACCGATATGGCGTACAAGATAGCTTTCTGAAAATGGAAATGGACCGGCCATGTAGAGAGAACAGTGGATGATCGGTGAATTAAATGTACTTTGGAGTTAAATGTACCATGAACTGGTCGCTGAAACCCGGAAAAATCGCAAGCAAGATACGGAAGCAAAGAGGTCGAGAAGGGAGGTTATGTTCAACAATGGACGAATAATGGCTGATAATGATATACTCTTCCAAAGAAGCACACTACGAAGCGTAGGGGAAAGATTGCAATCTGCTAAAGAAAATGTTAACCTCGAAAAACCCTGGTTGTAAGTGGGGAGAAACACTGAATTTGGAATATCATTCCACGGTCTGCTGTTCTAATGAAAGAGGTGCTGTTATCGTAACCCAAGAAAATAAAATAACTGCAGCACTAAAATCGGTAGCTGCCAATAAGTACTTTGACTGTCTGATAATACATATGAGGTCCAAATTGTTAACAGGGAAAACTGTTCTTAGACCTGCCGTTGTGTATGGAGCTGAATACTGAATCTAAACAAAAAGAAACTAAAAAAGCTTTTTGATATTTAAAAGGAAAATCCTGAGAAACTTTTTGGCCCAAACAATAATGTACTTTGGAGGATGCGATATAATCATGAACTAGAGACATTATACATATATATATATAGGTTAATTATATAATAGATTTGATTATCCAACTATTAATTTATTTCAAGAATTTAAAGTTTCAACTGTTGAAAATATCCACAAAAAAATCTCATTGTTCCAAATTCATAAAGATATTCTTACAAATTCAAACCAATTGTCATTTTCTTTAAGCAGCAGAATAAATTCACAAGGATGTATTACCATTCCTCTTTTACGTACAACTGCCTCACAACATTTCTGTAAGTATAAAGGTACTAAGTGGTTTAATGAACTCCCTTTGAGTCTTAGACTCGAAAAAAATTATAATATATTTAAAAATAAAATTAAAAAATTGTACTGATTTATTTATTTATTTTTTGTTATTTCATTCTTGTTTTGTGTAGCTTCATATTTTTTAGTAGATGTACAATGTTTTGGTAAATGTAACAATATTAAATAGATACTCCCCTCTTTTAACACGAGATTTTATCTCAATTAAAGAGGGTTATTATGAATTATATGATGGAAATTGTATACCTTTTTAAATTATGATTTATATGTGAACCTTGTATTGTTTTTGTTAGTAAAAAAAAAATTAAAAATATTACAAGAGTTATTTGAGAAAAGGGTAAGGTACCGTACTGCGAGAATACTGCTTACTGGACCTCAACTTTGTCTTACATTATTCTTAAATAACTCCCGTAATACGACCTTATATGTACCTACATAATATTATAAGCTTGATGCTTCACATCTTTCTACCAAATAAGTAGTGGAATTCTACCAAATAAGTAATCTTCTTCTTCCTATTTCCGTCCATTTCTGAACGAAGGCCCCCTCAATTAGAGTCCATGTCGTCCTAAGTAATAAGTAATCATCAATTAATTATTACTACCTATGTTATTTAAAGTAGATGGTTATTGTGAGGTGTGCGCGTGCGCCTCAGCACAGACATTGCTATTTTTATCCCTCAATAAGTATATTTTATGTAGATGTATATGCATAATAATACATTATGTATGATATATAAAATGATTGCTACCTAATATCGGTGTCGTATAACAACGGCCTTCGCGCTTTGTACCTACAAATACAGAGACACGCTGGCTACTATCTACCGCTCATAAATTTATTTAATATTGAAAATTGCCGCTTGAAATCCAACATGGCCGACATCTGTGACCCTGCTAACTGCTCACATTTTCCTTGTTTAACACCAATATCCATTTTCAATCGGATAGTTGTTGTTATTATGTAAATAAATTTTAATACACCGTGTGGTTATATGTGTAAAATGATATTTATTGAAAACATGAACACGACATTATCCCTATGACAATATTAAATCACAGAGGGGAATAATCTTAAATCAAACACAAAAATAAAACAAATTGTTGGCGTATCGTATTACATCATATGTTCTTCATCTTCTTCTATGTGTGTCGTCTTCAACAAAAGGTGACCATTATCGTAACGATTTATACTTTATTCAAGAAAGCGAAGTAATGACTATCCCTTGTATGATTATAGTTAGATTTAAATTGAATGAAAGTGAACAAAAGCTACATCATTTTTCATATTCGCGGATTTGTGTTAGAGAGGTCCTATTTTTTTATTTATGTATGTATGTATGTATGTATGAATAATGTTATAATACACATAAAGATATAATTCTTTAGTACCTATAGCAATTCCTCATCAAAAAGATTGCAATCTTGTGCTTGATGTGGGAATCAGTTACTAAAGTAATTAAATCAAAATCATACATACATGAGCGAAAAATCAAAAAAACATTTAAAAAAGTTTAAAAATAAATGAATAATGATGAATACAGACAATTGAAACATTACAATTTGTTTATTATGAATATAAACATGTTTATGTTGGTATTTATTACAACTTAATATTCATTATTTCAAAAAACAATCAATTTGCTACAAAGAGAGGTAAGATTCGCTGGTATTAAAAAAATCTATTGAAATTTTTAGCAATCCTTATCATTTCTGTGTAATTATAACCCGAAACAAGTTGTAAGACATATTTTATTTCCCTAAACCTTACTTCTCCATCTGCAAATGACAATATTTAGGCGAATCTGAACATGACATTTTTTCTACGTGAAAGTGAGTCAAAAACAAGTCTTTGTTAAAGTTAAATTATTTTTCTAAACAAATTAGACTTTGAGTTGAATATTCTACGGAAACTTATAAGATTGCTAAACATTTTCTAGTGATTTCATCAGTAATATCAGCCCTCGTGTTTTTATTGTATCTTTGACGAAAAGCCACTTTGGAGCAACTTTAGGGCTTTCAAGATTTTCTGTCTTAAATTCGGTGCACTATCCGTGAACAGTGAGCCAGTTGTTTCCACATGATTAGCTCTCTTTGGCACATTAAGTGCAGTGTCTGCAAGTTTTTAGAGTTCTCCGGAGTCTTCATAATATGTTCTTTAATAGTTTTGAAATGTGCCGTTATTAGTCCCCATAAGCAGAACGGGCGGTGGTGGGGGGAAGAAAAGTCAAGGAAAGCCTTTTTTATAAGTTATTTAAGATATTCTAACTCTCGATTTTTGATGATGATCAGGATTTCGAACTGTGAACTTCACCAATAATTATATAAGAACTACTCACAACTATACTGTAATATTTATAGTTCAAAATAGGCGTATTTATATATCATTTTTCTTATTATATGTGAATATATGTACGTATATAGTAGGTATATTTAATGTCACATTCTCGGATATGGTACAGTAAACAATTATGCTATACTATCTAGGTATATTATGTACAAATATAATATGTAGGTATATAATATAGGTACTATACATAAGCATACAATAGAGTGACCGTATAAAGTATAACGAAGACAAAATTATATTAAATCCGTTGAGAAAGTTCCAGGGCAGTATTCAGTATACTCCTTCTACTTGTACTCAATATATGTACATTATATAAAAACTATTCAAGGAAATCAAAAACAAAAATTGAGGACATCCTTTTCGAAGTTTTCTTCACGTTAAAAGAAATTTATAAAAATACTCCTGGTTTGATGCAATTAGTATTGTTTACTTTGTATGAAATACAGAATTTTTTAAATTTCTCAAAATATCAAATTATTAGCGCCCCCACATTTAAAAAATATATCGAAATTAAATAAATTTAACACTTAATATACTGACACGTCATTTATATATGCAATTTCACACATCATTCACACAATATCTCAACATAATATACATGGGTCGATGGCAGAGCGGTTAGCGCGCTGGGCTAGTAATCCAGTGGTCGCGAGTTCGAATCCTGCCTCGACCGATTTCGTTCACCTATAACACAAGCATTTTTTTGCTTATTTTAGGGAACGTAGGAAGATGTATATGTACTTGTTTAACAAGGACATATTCATTTTTTATAAAAAAAATAAATAAAAAAAAAACATTCTTAATGTATCTTAATACATATACTACAATAACTTCAGCGACAACCTGTAATTGGCTTTATTATTCAAAAAAAATCTTCTTTATTTTATATAATTTATTATATGCTGTATGTTGTCCTCTAAATAAAATAAAATAAAATCATGCTGAGTGCACTAGCGGGCTTATTGTCAAAAGGCAATTTTATCCAACCAACTAGATTTTTGTAATTGATTTTTGACTAACCATCCAACCAGTTAGAGGTGATAGTAATAAAAATAATGAAAACTTCCTTGCACCCTGCGCAATTGGTCTGAAAATTTCAGAATTTGTGTATTTCCGACGATAATGCATGTTAAACTGTAGGTTGCTTAATTTAATATTTTGATAAAATTGAACAACTTAGTATTTCATACTTACTACCATTACCATTTATATTGTTTTACAATAGATTATGTATTTTCTGTGATTGAATTTGTTTGCTGTACTTATAATGTAACTGCTTTTGACATTATGTGTTTGATATTGACAATGTTAATGTAAACAATATTCGGACTGACGTGTATTTTTTTGTATTTATTTCAACGTGAAGAATACATTGAAAAGGGAGTCCTCAATTTTTTTTATTTATTACTTGTTTTTATTTAGTATTGGTTGTCGGGCAACTATAACAGGTACCTACTAGGTATGTCATAAATTATAAACGGGTATTAATCGAAGGATCTAGAGCGAACCATTGCAGTTTTCGAGAGAAGGATCCTCAGAACACTCTTCGATTCCGTGAGAGAACAGATGGAGAGCCCCATGTGAACATTTCCATCAAGGTGGGAAGCCTGAGATGGACGTCGATAACCCAGTAAAACGCCTCACACTCTCCGCACTACAAGGACGAAGAAGACTATGGAGACCCAAACTGCAATGGATGGATTCTGTCAGCGCTGATGTATCCATTCTGCAAGTCAGAAATTGGTAAACAAAGGTTTCAGAAAGTCAAAAATGGAAGATACTACAGGATTCAGACAAGGCCCATCCAGGGCTGTCGAGCTTTTGCTGATAATGATGAAGTCAAATATAATTTAACACGCACACAAGTTGCCACATTCTGATATTTATCGTCTCACAAATCCAGACTGAAAACACAATTAAAATTTGTATATCCACCGGGAGTCGAACACAGGATTCGTTCAGGAAACAGATATCTAATCAACTGAGCCGAGAAGGCCGACTATTACCATTATAATTATAAGGAATGGAGTATTGAGAGTACGGATCTGTGATATGGTGGATATGAGGTGAGGAACCGTTATGTCCGAATGGTCATGGTGCAGGTGGACTATCTCCTTATCTCTGTTTTTACTTATCTCTGTCACTCTCTGCTTCTCTTTCTACTCTTTGATCAACTCATCTTTTGGATGCTGTACGACTAGGGATGCCAATACTCATCTTTACAATAGGTACAACTCCTTATCAAAAGCCCCATTTTCTGTTAATCATAATAAGTTGTCTAACATCGGGAATTTTGTCTTCAATATAATACAATAACTTTTTTAATCACTAGATAGATGTCTTATCTTGTAAAACTGCATATCGCTATCCTTTGAATTGTTAGTTGCACATGGTGCTAGTAGGACTATTTATATCCTTCTAACACTGAAAAAATGTTTTTTTTAATATTTATTCATTTTACAAATACATATTTTTTTTATTTATACTTTATACTCTATAATCTATTGAACCATGTTTTATGTGACCAAATTATTTAATTTTATGCGACCATGTATTTAGGATCATAGTTTTTATTGAATTTTATGGGACCATATTTGATGCTTATGTATTGTGGATCATATGTTTTTATTGAATTTTATGTGACCATATTTTATGCTTATGTACGTGCTTATGTATTTTGTAACGATGAACCTATGTGACCTGCAAGGAACCTATTGGTCATGATATACACAAAACAATAAACAAATTAAGTTATAAATTACTATGGCAATCCCGTATATTGTTATGAATTTTATTCGAAAAATTCTAAGTCGGGCTTCTATTCATTATTATCACATTACTTATTAATTATAATTATTGATGAACAAATTCATATTCACTTTTCATAAATCTTCAACACGTTGCACGGTAGAAGAGCTGGAAGCAGACAGATATCCTGGCTGAGCAACATTCTGGAGTGGACGAGCTGCAGAACTGTTGAACAAATATTTCGAGGGGCACAGGACAGGGAGAAAATCGCCAGGGAGATCGACAACATTGGAGTTCCCTGACAGGGTGCCACAAGAAAATGATGCAAACAAAAATGTGATTTTTTTCTCATTATTCTTGTTGCAAAAGATTTCAACGCACGGGTAACCATCCATTGGTCGGTCGGTCGTAGTTTTAAGTACCTACTTTGATTATTGTGCCGGCGTTCTGGGTTCGATTCCCATATGAGAAAAAATCGTTAACAATAACTTCTCATAAAATTCTTTCTTCTCGGGGCTAGAAACACTGAAAGGCTGAAAGAAACTTGCCCTGGAATAGGTTGCAAGGAAGTGTTCAATAAAAACTACTAGTGAATCATATAGGCAGTGCATTTTTTCGTTTACCTTAGTTATTTTCTCGTTTATTTCAACTTGTATTCGCAAATCCATTATAAATTGAGTAAGGATCGCTCGCGCGATTCGCAATAACTATACCAAACCTAATTGCCCTTTTCCTTTAATCAAAGAGCACCATATCTTTTTTAACACCTTTATTGCTGTCACCAATTGTTTTTGACTAGACAAATATCGATACATTTTATAAGACGTTATAAATAAATGTATTGGAGTGATAATTGTGTTGCTGTCAGTTATTTCTACCTACAGCATAGCAGTATATAGATAACATGTCGAGATATGTAGTATTATATGAAGTTGACACAAAACTAAACAAATAAGTTTCCGAAATTCGACTTCTATTTTGATTTTGGCAACCCTGCCTATTGGTATTGTTGGTATGCGTGTTCGCTTATTCACGAGGTCGCTTCAAGGTTCTTTGTGGAAGATTCCAGTGTAGCATTGCCGTCCAAAATCATCAGAAGAAGACCTGTCTGCAGATGACGTGAACACTCGTCGAAATGTTAGATCCGGTTTGTCCATTTCGATAATCGATGGCCGTACAATGTTAAAATTACTTTTTACTCGATACCCATCGACAGTAGGTACTTGCGATTAAGTATTTTTAATTAATTCGTACATGTAATCTCATAGGGAACAGAATGCCACACATTCAAATAAAATATTCTAGCATTACGTTAAAACGTTTTTAAGATATCGATCACGTAGTATTTTCAGTTTTCATCTAAGACATGCCTTTCTATTCTTCTATTTAACTCTTCAATTCATATTTAATTCTTAGTTACCTGTATATAACAACGTGTCAAAATTCTTAAAAAGCAATTACTTGTATCCTGATTTTTATTTTACATTTTGTCATAATTTACACAAAAGGTAGATGAAACACAAAATCCTACTGATATAAGATCTCCTTCATGTGCTTGATTTAACGTGAGGCAGTCATTTTATCTTGGTGATATTCTTCATAGATTTGTACATTCATTTTAAAAATAAATTATCAATCAATGGCCAAATTCATGCTGAAAATCAGCTGCTGGGAGGATTGTCTTCCTGCAACATAGGTGTGCATGGTCGTTTGGAGTCAGAAAGGTTGTTTTTCTTTTCATTTGTAGATAAATGTCTATGTATTTGTATGTAAACTTTCTTTCGTCTCAATAAATGTTTTATTTATTTATATATTTATTTATTTATATATTTATTAATTTATTTAATTATTTATTTATTTAATTATTTATTTATTTATTTATTTATTTATTTATTTATTTATTTATTTATTTATTTATTTATTTATTTATTTATTTATTTATTTATTTATTTATTTATTTATTTATTTATTTATTTATTTATTTATTTATTTATTTATTTATTTATTTATTTATTTATTTATTTATTTATTTATTTATTTATTTATTTATTTATTTATTTATTTATTTATTTATTTATTTATTTATTTATTTATTTATTTATTTATTTATTTAAATTGAGAGGATATCGCAGTCTCCTATTCCAATTTAATGTGTTTTAAAGATTTAAGCTCTGTACATCCTCGGAGCGGTTTCTTTGGCCACAATTAAAATACTTACGTTCAATGGATACTCGAAACAGGAGACTTCTACAGCCAAAAACTACACAGATGACATTTGCCCAAGATAAGGGGCAATATTCCTAGGCCCAAGAATATAAAACAAAATAATCCAGAACTTTGCCAACTGAATCTCCCCAAGTGGGAAAAACTTGGCAAAATTGGTGACCAGTGTCTCATCGATAGAGGAAGAAATGAATCAGAAAAAGACTTACAATAACAAAATAATAACAAAATGATAATGCTTTAGACGGTATACGTAGGACAACTTACACTTACACACTTGATAATCACATTCCTTTGCATATTATTACTTATAACATTCACTACATATATCATACATTCACCATGACATACATCATGACAAAAATTAATAAAAAATAGTATCACCTCAGAACAGACCTAGGTCTAGTGAGGTATCATATTCCATGTAACTTTAACTGTTTACAATGTAATACTTATATTTATAATTATAATGTTTAAATTAATTTTGTAATAATGTTTAATTTACGGAAAAAAAAACAAAAAAAATAATATGTTAGGATATTTATCAACTTCGTCAACACAATGTACTTTTTTTTCTCCATCGTCCTCACTCATTAGATGCTATATGATACGCTTTTTGTCTCCCATAAAACAACAAATTTGGAAAGCATTACGTTGTCATATTTAGTTTTTTTTTAACAGGACAGTTAATATGCAACCCAAATATTTAATTGTATGAAACTATCATTTCTGATAGAATAGTAAAGTAAAAGAAATATTAAATTAAAAATAAAAATTGTGCGAATGTGAAAATCTTTTTTTTTACATGAATGCCGACCTCTGTGACACAGTTGGTTTGCCGTTTAGTTTCTGTGCGGGCGTTCTGGGTTTGATCCTCATCAGCAAAGGAGAAATTTATTTAAATTAATTGCTGTTTTGGGCTGGAAATACTGGTTAGTTGGAAGAAATTTCTATATAGCATTAATCTCGCTACTTGTTCAGGGTGCAAGGAAGTGTTTATTGTTATTATATGTCTGTGAAAAGTACATATACATTCCCTAAATTGAACATAAATGCTTGCGCTATAGTCGAACGAAATCTGTCGAGGTAGCTAGGATGAGGTGTGAACTCATCATCCCTGGACTAAATTTCTCTGACACCGACTCATCTTCATGTATTATTATGTATATAACATCTGAAAGTTTGTTTGTGTTTGGTCTGGTAAAAATCTTCGGCACAGGTGATAACCAAAACATTATATTACATATATTGCATAGATAGATAGTTAGGTAGGTATATATCACTATCACTTGTGGGCAGTGGGCAGTGGGCAGTGCCGGGGGGAGGGATATGTGTTGAGTAATTGCTGTTATTCTTGCAAAGTGCCCGAGGGCAACTCTTCTGTTCAAAGTGGACTTTGACTCTATGAAAGTTAATAATTTATTATTCATTAACAAGTACGCGACTTTAACAAATAATCATAATGCAACTAACGTTGTACTTTTATAATTAAGTGCAATAAAACATACCAATTGCTATTAAGGTTAGTTATAGAAATTATTCACAAATGTTAAGCTCCGTAAAGTGTCGTACTTCGGCCATATTCTGAGAGGTGAAAATATACCATCCTTTAGCTTGTCATGAAGGGGAACATCGAGGATCGTAGAGGGGTCGAAAGAAGGCAACTTTCTTGGCTTCGAAGAATCCGGGAATGGACCGGTATGAGAACTGATGAGAATAAATATTACATAAACTATCTAGTTTTCCTATCGTAATCCTATCATAGTTATCATTTAATTTGAAATTAAAAAATACTCAAGTAGTTATTATATTCAACATTCTATAAACACAAAAAATCTAAAAGAAAATATAATGAACAAAATAAAAATGAAAACATAGGAAATCCCTCTCTCACACATACATACACATTACTACTATCTCTCATGCGCGAACACACACTAAATCACACTTTTTTACTGTCTGTAAAAATTATAAATATCAATAAATAAATAAATAAATAAATAAATAAATAAATAAATAAATAAATAAATAAATAAATAAATAAATAAATAAATAAATAAATAAATAAATAAATAAATAAATAAATAAATAAATAAATAAATAAATAAATAAATAAATAAATAAATAAATAAATAAATAAATAAATAAATAAATAAATAAATAAACAAATAAATAAATAAATAAATAAATAAATATTAGGTATAGTACGTAAGAGGTATATATTATGTCATATTTGTATTTATGTTTATTTCCTTTTAATAATTATTGTATGCATGTTCTTTGTGCTCACCTTTGTACAGTAAAATTAAATTTAAAAAAATGTATATGTAGTCACTTTAAACGTAAATCATAGTCAGTGTTACAAGCAATGAAAAAAGCTCCAATTAAGATGTATTAATATAGTCCAGTAGGTACATATAATAGTGTTAATTGGAATCACAGGAGTTATATTGACAAGAAAACAGTTTTACTCTTGAAGGGTGGTATTAGATGTCTAATTTTACCGAGTAGGTATCTCCAAAATCCCTTACATTGCAGCCTATTAAATTCCACCTGGGGGGCAAGTCTGATCAACCGGCGAAATCAAAACTACCCATGTATACCCATATCATGGATCTATGATATTATAGAACGTCATATTATGATAATTATATTATGTGGGTAAACATGGATGGTTTAGATTTCATATGTTGACCAAACTTACCCCCTGGTCACCGTCTTCTTGGAAGACCGTTCAGAAGAAATAAGGAGAGTTGGACCTCGAGATCCCAAGAGTAGATGCTTATAATATAATGGAAGAAGAAAAAGATTCAATTTCGTTTTAATTCAATGTATTTTATCTACATATTTACGAATTTCGTGCTGAAAGTTTAAATAAGTATATTTGTCTGACATTTTATTTTCTAGGACATTTCTTTCGCCAGCCCGCCCCGCCGCGCTGTAGAGAATGTTGTAAATGCAGTTATATAGATTAGATAATATTTTCGTTACTTAAATGTCTACTGGTATTTCGTCATGGCGCCAACCGGAACAAAATACCAAGAATTAATTATAATCATTACATATTACTCATTACCTTCTAGTGACAAAAAAACAATACCCACTTACTCACTCGAAATCAGAGATATTTCAGTTCAAGATTAAAATGTTCCCAAATTACATTTTTTTTAATAGTAGGTAGTAAATTGTTCTCGACCCGAATATTCAACAACGCTAGGATTTCTTGCAATTTAACCTTCATAATATTATATTTATTTATTTTTAAATTGTAAAAGTGGCGTAAATAATATTAAAGAATTTATTGCACTGTTGATACTATTTTTCTTGGGAGAAAGACCAACTTTTAAGGTCTGTTCTGCGCAGATACGCCCATCTAAAATATTTTGTCCAATAATAAAGTTCGTTGTTTAAAATTTAGCGTTAGAATTTTACGTTGAGATGATCTTATTAGCTGTAATAAAAAATGAAATTTCTTTTTCTAAATCCATAATAATATAAAATACATCTGAATTATAATTTCATGTGTCTCTAAAATAACACAAGGGTTGTATATTTTCTTGAACACAAATACACCCTTAAACATTCTCCTTTTTAAACGACAGTCTTACTTATAAAAATCTACTGCACACCCGTTTACCAGTAGTTTAGATACACACCGTGTAAAGCCCGTGCAGCAATTATTTGAAAATCTTACTAATAAACGCTGTATAACGAATGTGTAACTACAACAAGAGTACAACAAAAAATAATCCGACAACGTTGTAATTTCGCACTCGCGCATGCGCAAAGCCGCCAACCCCCATCCGCCATTATAATTTTGACGTTTGTCGTACTTTATATTTTCATATTATTTTTTTCACATTTCAAAATAGGAATATGGAAAATATAACGAATAATTTCATCATACGAATATCCAAGCAAGCACCATTGTAGATATTATTAAAGAGCTGATTTATTTTCAACTTTTCGCTCCTAAAATGTATAATTATCGAGAATATAATAATTTATAAAGAGGTTTCGTCATATTATTCCAAGATATAACAATATAAACACGCATATCAAAATCAAATTCGATTTTTGATAGATGAAATTTGTCTTAAAACACCGCCAAACTACCTAGAACAGGCGGGCAAGCGATGTGTAAAATTTGTATGAGAGATACACAGTCGTTGACTAACTGATCTGCTACACAGCGTTTATTGGTAACGTTTTTGCCTACACGGGTGTTAAACGGTCGTGTAAATTTTACAACACGTTTATTAGTAAGACTGTGTGTACAACTTTTTTGTGAAACAGAAACCTGTAATTCCATACAATACTTAAAGGACATATGTAGTTCTTTCTTTAAAATATGCATTATATAATAGTTACCTACTTGTTTCCGTTATAAGAGGGATTTATATAATATTGCCGGTTAAAATTATTACAAGGGAGCTGATGCTTCAGCTTCGTGCTGCTTAAAATAAAGATGTTTTAAGTCCTTCAACGAAAGTGATATCTTGCTTTGAAATCTGCGGACATCATGTTTACGAGGAGAAATGGTGAAAATGTGCATTATATAATATTTACTTGTTTCCTGACGATAGTGTAGCGTAATAGCTTATCCTGTTTACGAGGAGAAATAGTGAAAATGTGCATCATATCATAGTTATTTGTTTCCTGACGATAGTGTAGCATAATAGCTTATCCTGTTTACGAGGAGAAATTGTGAAAATGTGCATCATATCATAGTTATTTGTTTCCTGACGTTAGTGTAGCTTAATATCTTATCCTGTTTACTAGGAGAAATAGTGAAAATGTACATCATCTCATAGTTATTTGTTTCATGACGATAGTGTAGCGTAATAGCTTATCCTATTTACGAGGAGAAATAGTGAAAATGTGCATCATATCATAGTTATTTGTCTCCTGACGATAGATAATTACTTATCCTTTTTACGAGGATAAATAGTGAAAATGTGCATCATATCATAGTTATTTGTCTCCTGACGATAGTGTAGCTTAATTGCTTATCCTGTTTACGAGGAGATATGGTGAAAATGTGCATCATATCAAAGTTATTTGTTTCCTGACGATAGTGTAGTGTAATAGCTTATCCTGTTTACGAGGAGAAATGGTGAAAATGTGCATCATGTTTATTAATATTTTTCATGTATATTTATTTATTTGTTTATATAATTGTTTTTTTAACTTTTTTTGTTATTTTTTTATTTATATATTTAATAGTTTATTTATATATTTATTCGTTTATTTAATAATTAATAAATATTTTTTTTTATTTAATTATTGTTTAATTTATTTATTTGGGACAGTATACCTTATAGTAATTTGTCCCAATTATGATAGTAATTGGGGCCATATAATAGTTTGGGACATTAATAATAATAATAAAAAAAATTATAAAGCGCCGTTTAGTGATACAAGATTACTCCAAGGGCGCTGTAATATAATATAATAGTTGGGTATTTGTTTCTTGACTTTAATTCAAGAAACAAATACCCAACAGATAATAAAAGTGCCTACATAGTTTCAACGCAAACATACAAAATCTTCGCAGCTTATAGTGATATTATTTAGTTGCAAGCAGTTGCAAGACTACTTTTCTGAAATGGAATAAACTTAATTTAGTATTAGTGGTAACAAACATATTAAGTGTTATTTATTAGCATTTCTTAGTTGGCAAAAACACTTTTGCTTAGTTCAAAACAAGTTCAGAAAGTCACTTTTGAAAAACATGTCTCGTAATAAATTTTGTATGATGACCAACATTTTCTTCGGAGAGTATTGTTTTAAAGCTCTTTGCAGAACCGGATATGGAATTGATATTTTTAATTCAACAATACATCTTAAAATGTTGCTGATCGTGTGTTTAAAAAAATTAAAAATACAGCACACAGCACATGCATACAATTATTAAAAGGAAAAAAGCAAAAATACAAATAAGACATGTATATACCTCTTACGTACTATACCTAACATTAAAAGAGGACAATAAAAAAGTGTGAATTAGTGTGGGTGCGCGCATGAGAGAGAGAGTAACTATGTGTGTATGAAAGAGATATCTAGAAAGAGAGTGTGAGTGTGTGGGTCGGTGGGTGTGTATGTGGGAGGGTGTGTATGTGTGTGCGTGTGTGTGAGGGTGGGTGTGCATGTGTGTGTGTGTGTGTACATGATAGACGAACATTTATTGACAGATTCATGAGTTGAGAAGAAAAAGAAAATATATTGCTGAGGGTGGTTGTGAAAAATAAAATTAATAATATAGATTAGGAATGAGTTTCATTAATAGTAAGTATTTCTCAAGCAATTATTGATTCTCTTGGATGAAAACAATAGTTATTTGGAAAAAAAATGCATTTCGTTACAAATTCTACCTTGGTACAAAAAGTGCAATAAAATGTTCATTATACGTAAAATTTTATATTTAATATATATTTGTTTTCTTTTTTCGGGTCCTCAAACTTTCAGATATGTATGTTACTAATTAAGTTCAAACACATTATAACCTGAAAAATTAAAATAGCATGAAAAATTAAAATAGCATGGATTATATTAGAGAAAATGACTAAAAAATAAATGACAATTTAGTTTTCATCAAATCCCATATGCTAACGTATAAAATTTGCCATTTTCTCTATTGAAAATTTTATCAAAGGCAAAGGGATTTTGGTTTTATAAATTTAATATAAATAACTGAGTTTACTTTGTCCATCGACAATTCTTGATAGAACTCCATTATATGTATATATATATTACAAATTTTATTCTGACGATTTGCCTTGAACGAAACGTATCAATAATAATCAATTGGTTTTTTTGTAATTATATTTTTATTATATGTTATATTCATTAAAATGTTGGTACGTATCATAAATACAATATTTGTCACCAAATGAAAAACCGAATGGATGGTTAGAAGATATTGCCATTTGGCAATTAACCCGCCATTGTGGACATGTGCTCAAAAAGCTTTGAATAAATTAATTTAAATAGAACAGATACCAAGCATTTTATATTTGCATTTTATCTAAATATAAAGAAATTAAATTTGTTCAAGTATTCTTGAAAGATATTTCTGTTATCGAGAAAACGATTTTTTGGCACATATTTGTTTATTATATTTTTTTTTATTTACCTCCTACTTTCTATCGTTCGAGAAGATTTTATAATTAGGTGTGTCAATGACAAAACAGATTCTGAAAATATTTAAGTTTTCTTCAAAATACTGAAATATTTCTTTGAGATACAAGAAGGAAGAGAAACATTGACATCAATGTAACTTTATGTAGATCTCTTTAAATTTAAACCAAACAACGTCTGAACAATAAAAAAGTGTACTTGTCAAAAAAGATTGATTATTACGTATTATGTTTTTAACCGCACACTTAGTAACGATAATCTATTTCACTCACTACCTCTGGGCGCACGACAACCCAGAAACGGGAGCCTCTCGTGAAACCATTCGGCAAAAGGCCACGTGGAAAAGATATTCGACCAACTTGACCCGCGAATCTGCGACGGAGTTTTTTGCAAACGCCCATCTGCTGGAGTTTCGGTTTGCTTCGGTTGAGCTACGGTTGTATGCAGATATTTGCCAGTTGTCAAACGGCATTCCTTAGGAGATGATGGCGGGCATCTCTGTGGGCTGCGGTGGAGATAGGGGCGGGAGGTATGGGAGGAGGGACGAAAGATCCTTTGCCTCTCGATATATCCTGTTCACAAGTACACTGCTTTGCCTCGGTGCATGTCCACTACATTCAACGTGATGGCCACGATATTAGACTAGATTATAGTCGACTCAATAGTTAAATCACTTCTTTGCTCTCAATCAGGAGAGTGTAATGAACAAGAGCAGATGTTTGCGTCATGATTTTACTTGATTTCGTTTACTGTTCGTTCGTTCCTTTGATCTTTGCTGGCTTTGTGGTTATTCTGTGATTTAATGTGCTTTCTTTAAAGTCTCATTGGATCTTACAGCACTTATAGAACAATACTATTTAAACACCATTTTAATGAACTTCAAATGTCTGTCTGTACTGGAATTTCGCAATCGATTTTTAACTAACTTTCCGACCAGTTAGAGCTCTAAAACTTTCAGAATTTGTTTCCAGCTTTATTCTTTTGATATTTTGATAAAGTTTAACAATTATGTGCTTCATTTAAAGTAATCAAAGCTATGCGATTCCGGCCGAGCGTTTAGAAAATTTGAATTTTATTAAACAGTAATAATCATAATAATATACATTTCTAAACATGATTTAACTTTCAACTAAATGACAATTATGGAAAATTTAATAAATTGAATAAAATGATTATTTTGATAATCAAAGTCAGAATTTAAAAATTCGAATCAATTTTTATTTCAAAGGGATGTCCTTATATTTTTTATTTACTAGTTAAAATTTCGATATTATCACTATTTATAATATACTGAGTACTTTTTTTTTTAATTTTAAAGAAATAAGTAAGTACCTCAATATCAAAACATTGGCGCTACAGCCCTGTGTGGGCCCTGGCCTCTTCCAGAATCCGTCTCCAGCCGTCCCTTTCCTCCGTCGCTCTTCTCCAATTTGCTATTCCAATCGCTCATATGATGTCGTCTTCTGTGTCAACTGGCCTGGCTCTTCTTCGTCCGCCCTCTGTATTGGTGATAAGAATCTTTTTTGGTAAGTACTTACCTACCTTTCGAAAATATATAAATTTATTGCTTCCACTGTATTGAAGAATACATTTACCTAATAACATTGTAGGCACTTGATCAATCTATAAAAAATGCTTCTTCTTATTCTACGTTAGGGGATCTGTTGGTCTGTTATTCAAATACTAGCCTCCTGAGATTACGAAGTCTAACTATCCTTCCATCTCTTGGGTGATCTTCCGGGTAGACGGCAACCAGAGGGGATTTCATTTGCTGCTATATACACAAGTCTATCACTGTCCATTCTGGCTACGTGGTCCCTACAATTTCTACTTCTGGATCTATTCCACCGAACGATGTCCTATATTCCACATTTTTTTCTTACTTTAACTGCAAACACAATCTCGGAGAGTTTTTTTAAAAAAAATACAATAATGTTTATAATATATTAAAAAAAACTCATTTATAATTTTCTTCCACTTGGTTTAATTGACAAACTAGTTTTGCTCTAGACGAGCATCTTCAGGGTAGTGAAAAATTATAAATTGTTCAAATAAATTTCAATATCTTCTTCTTTTTCGTTTCCTCCTCACTGCTGAGGGTTGTAATCCATGGAACTG
Organism: Molanna angustata; assembly: GCA_963576475.1. Lineage (NCBI taxonomy): Eukaryota > Metazoa > Arthropoda > Insecta > Trichoptera > Molannidae > Molanna > Molanna angustata. Next base: position 9,329,406 of record OY754971.1, on the reverse strand, counting down.
CCAATGGATAGAACGAATCGTCACCAGTCATCTCCGATCTCCTCAGCTCGCATCGCCGAATACAGGGGGGCTACTCATGACACGTTCTTAATACGTTCTTATCATGCCTGCCCCCCTAGACAACATGCCATTTAAGCTAAGCGTTATATCGCTAAGCGATAGTAAATGTATGGAATTGGTGGCTATGACATCACGTGACAGCCACTAATTTCATACATTTCTATCGCTTAGCGATATAACGCTTAGCTTTAATGACATGTTGTCTAGGGGGGCTGAACCTTAAAAATGTGCAAATCAGTACTCGATCATAGTCTAATCTTTATATTTCTCTACGTTAAATAAAAGAAAATTGTTAAAATCAGACTTTCGTATGAAATTGTCATTAATTTTTGTATGTAAATTAATATTATAATTCAATTCATTTTAACATCAAAGATTGCATCTGGAGAGATCATGTGGGGAGAGCGGGTTCGGATCGAGTGGTGAGGATGGCAGCGGATGGGGAGATAACAAATGGCAGACCCCCTGGAAGACCACCCAAAAGATGGAAGGATAGCTGGACGTCCACTTCACAAGAGCAGGCTCCGAGAATAACAGGATACAGTCCTAACTAAAGCAGAAGAAGAAGAAGAAGAAGATCAAAGATTGCTTAAGACTAAAGCTGATCTTTATCTTATTTTAATAATTCTCCTGAGTAGCCCTGCAGGTCATCTCCTTAATCTGATAACACCATTTCTACTATTTTTAGCTGGAATACTTCTTGCGGCAATACTTTTAATTTTGTTTTAGTCGTGTCATTTCGCTTTTGCCTAATCTCCCCGTGATATCCACATTGAATCTCCCTTGTTTGTTATTGTGACACCTAAGTATTTAAGTGCTGGACGACTTCTTAATCAGACAGATTACCCTTCAAATTAATATATGTAGTATTATGATAAATACAGGGCAAGATTGAGGGTCGTCGCGGAGTTGGGAGAAGGCAGATGTCTTGGCTGCCTGTCCTGGAATAACGCAGGTAAGAGAGCTGGTCCGAATGGCGCAGGATCTGATACGGCACATAGAGAAGAAGATTATGATAAATATGTGTAGCAAAGTTAATTAATTGAAAGGGCGCTGATTGACCAAAGAACGTTGATTTTAGTTTGTTTTTTTAATAAGGTGATCTTGCTTTGTGCTCCGTGAATTTTTAGTAGGTAATCTATTATCACTATGACCACTTACACCAAAACATCATATTAACCTGCTTGATTGACTCTGCATATTCATCTCTTTTAAAGAGTTAATATTATGTGATCCATAATAAACGACCCGGACATATTTTATGGGCCCTACAAGCAAAACTCATTCCTGTGTTATAAGACATGTAAAGATATTGCATTTTATCTTCCATTCTTGTTCTGATCCTTCAAAGTTCGATTTGTCAATGGACTCGTAAAAATACCATATGTATATCGGTAACCAACCATTTATTTATTGGTCTGTTAATACATTTCCCTGTTAACCTTTTTATGACTTAAAACGACGCATATTTGAAGCATTTCCTTATTCGATGGATGAGTTATTAACATGCACGTATCCCACAAAAACACAATAATATTATATATTGCTGTTAATATATTTTGCTTTCGCCAACGTTTATCTATATTAAATATTACCTAATTGGTAAGAAAACTTGTAGGAAAACACTGCTTTATCTATGCTTTTTTCTAAATAATAACATATTATTTTTAAATAATGAGTATGTCCTTGTAACAAATACATATACATCCTCCAAGATTCTCTAAATTAAACACAAATCTGGACTTCAGAGCCAGAGGGTATTAAGTCCTCTTTTTGTTGAAGGTGAGGTTTTGACTTTCGAAATATTATTGAAAGAAGTCAAAGTGAAGTTTTATTTTCGAAATATTATTGAAAGAAGTTAAAGCCTTACTTATAATAAGGGCATGGACTTAATATCCTCTGGCTTTGAGGTCCAGAAATGCTTGTGCTATAGATGAATGAAATCGGTCGTGGCTGTATTTGAACTCGTGTGCTAAGCATCTGATAATAATATAAAATGTGAAATTTTTTATAGTTCTAGATCAGTTTATACCAAGTAGGGCGCTATTAAATTATCAAAAAAATATTAATAAATAATTTTTATTTTTTTTTGAGAATCAACACGAATTGAATTTATTTTCTACTTAGATACGATTTTGCCCTCTTACACTTTTCTCTCGCACAACAACGAATGGATGGGCATCAAGTAATTTGCAAAACGAAATCGACGAAAGATAACTTAGGTTATTCTATTACAGTAGAATTAACATGTGTACCTAATATCATTGTATACCAAACAACGTGTACGCCTAGATTTCCATTTGGAAATTATACTTACCAACAATTCCAACTATTTCCGGTATACATCACATTCATTATAACACCATATTTTCCTTAATAATTTTAATTAATTACCATTGGAACTTTCACGTTAATTTGTTAGTATTAAAGATGGTCTTACATTAAAATATGTAAAATACAAAAAATATAAACACAAGTCGAACTCTATTACAAATAAGTATGAAGCTTGTGAGAGTCAATACCTTCGTACGATACAATAATATTTATTTATTTATTTATATAAACGCCCTAAATGGGCTTTTACATACATAATTACAAATTATTAAAACATATGTTCATGAACCACGAAGCAAAATACATACATACATAATAAAAAATAGGTATATATTATAACAACAAAAAAATATCAAGGAAAAAAATGTATAAATTTATAAAGTAGTTATATAGATAGTGAAGTACCTACAATAAAAATAAAATTTAAGAAAAACAAACAAAGGATTTATTTCTAGTTAAAGTTTCGGAACCGCAATGGAAAATGAGTTACAGACAACTCTGATTAAAAGATACATACCTACATGTAGACTAACATGGACTATAACCGAGATTTTATTGTATTGAAAAATCATAGATGATAATCAATGCGAACATCTACTTGCTACGTCTTCCTTACTGGACAGGACAGTTTCAAAAGCTAAATATTGCTATACTTGTGATAATCTTGATTAGACTTCTGATAATATCTTTGGAAAATGCACTAACTTTTTCTTGTCAAGTTTCGACGAGCTCGAGGAAATGCGAACCTTGTGACCACGAAGCACATTAAAGCTTAAGTCGTAAAAATGGTGCAGTTCGAACTTTACAGTGCGAGCTTTTATTCGACTTACCTTCATCTCATTGAGTAGGTATATTATTAGGTAGGTACTTCAAAGAAACCTATCTACAAAACTTTGGTGAACATAGGTTGGTTAGGTTTGTTTGTAGTTATAATTGCGACTGGCGTGAGCCAGTTGCATTATATATTGAAAAAAGTAACTATAATATTAAAGTAAAATAACTGAATTGGTGTGAATACTAGATAAACACAAACTGGTGTACAAACTAGGCTATCCCGCGCTGTCAAATATCAGTTATCAAAAATGTGCAAACATACGTACCCAATAATAATACAACAAGTAATAATAGTCTTCATCGAATATATTTTACTGGCAACAAATATGTCAAAGCAGGCAACATAATGACACAAAAATATATTAAATTCGGTTAATTGGTTTTCCAACAAATGTTAGTTCGAATAATTTGCTTTCGGACAATTGTCATTCTGATAACTGATTTTCGAAAAATTGTTATTCGTACAATTGCGCATTCGAACAATTGTGTTTCGAGGAATTTTCATGTAATCCAAAAAAAACAACCACAGAAAAGAGATTAAAGAAATTCTGATCTTTTTTTATATTTTATCTCAGTGCATGATGTTGTTCCTTCAGTTGTGCTATTCACAGCCATACAATAGGTCATTGTATTTTAAGGGTTGTTTGTTTCGATTTCCGGACTTTTATTATATTCTTTTTGCGTTATTTGTCATATCAGAGATCTTTCAGTCATCAGTTCCTATAACCAGAACGGATGATGATGACGAGGAAAAGAACACTTGATAGATGTATGTAACCGCAATGAATCTTCCAGTCAATAGTTATTTTTGCAATAATTATTTATCGCAACATTTTAAAACAACAACTTACTACAATAAGATAAGATATGATACACAGTATTAAGTTTGTAGATATTTTGCAATGAGTATTCGACTGTCGCGTCTCCATGATGAAATCAGGACCGAATCTAGAATGTTCGGCACATGGCATATCATCATAATCTGCATCTTTAGCCTATGCTTGCCTTCTGCAAAATATAGGCCTCCACTCTCCAACTGCTCTCCTTCCTTCTGATTCCTCCTTCCTATACAATTCCCATACACTGTGGTCTAACGAATATTTTGATGTCGTCCACCCATCTATTAGGTGGCCGCCCTTTTGGTCTCTTATCTCTTCTTCAGCAGTGTTTCGTCCATCTATTATTTTTCTTTCTTGCATTTGTGACCTGCCCATCTCAACTTTTGCATTGCCATTCTATCAACCACATCGGATAGTTTGGTCTGACTGCGTATCCAGTCATTCCTCTTCCTGTCTCCACATAGCACACTTAATTTACCCTTCAAAGACTCATTTGCCTTGACGTTGTTTTGAAAAGGAACCTTTTTATTTGTATTCATATTGGGAATAGACTTCCCCTTTGATCTTCTACAGCCCCTTGTCCTGGGGGCACTGCCCCCGACACTTCATCGTCTGTTTCTCGGTTTTCAAGTTTTTTTTTAACAAATATTTTTTGTTTTTCCTGTTTCGTTTGGTCTCTTTTTCTTATATTTGGCGCCCTAGATTACTTCGCGCCTGTCTTAACTGCAGAATTTGAACCAAAGGTAGATCCGGTCATGTAAACCACCAGCAAATGTGGTTTGTGATGCCATAACTTGACCGCAAGGCTACTGCGCTACTCGCAATCCAACACCACATATTATCATCATACATTATTAACTACACACACACTTCTTCTTTTTCTAGTGTCTTTGGCCGTTCGGACGAGTGGTATAATATACGTCGAAAACAGTACAAAAATGAACCGTTGCAATCTAAAATAAAGAAATTCGAATACCATTTCAATAATAGGGGCTCACCGCACTACAACAAAATATTTTGTATCCTCTTACAAAATTATACCTACCTTCAATGGCGCCTTCACGTAATACGTAGCGTAGGTACCTACTCAAGATGGTATTTCGATGAATTATAATATATCTTCTCGTCATAGGAAACTCAGATTACAAGTTTAGAAATTTACTTTTTTGATTTGAGGTACCTAGGTACCCAGATTTTATAAATTTGGATTTGGTGATCATACATTTTTTTTAAATGAATATGTCCTTGTTAAACAAGTACATATACATCTTCCTACGTTCCCTAAAATAAACAAATAAATGCTTGTGCTATAGGTGAACGAAATCGGTCGAGGCAGGATTCGAACTCGCGACCACTGGACTACTATCCCAGCGCGCTAACCGCTCTGCCATCGACCCATCTAACTCTTGACTCTTACATTATGTAACAATATTCAAGTTACATCACTTCTTATTTTACAATATAAGTTAATTTCTTTCCAATGAACAATTAATTATTTTAACAAATTCACAGTGCATAATTTAATAGAAAAAAGATAAGCGTTGCGTTGATTCTGAAGAAATAGCGTTGCATGTTTACGTCAATCCATAGAGATTTCAATAAATAATTGATATAAAAAGACCAATAGTGTGGATAAGCATACCGCATTTTGTAAACAGTTCAATTCATTTCATTCGTATTGCGCAGTTCTTCTACGAAGTAAAGTTACCTAATATGCTGTATAATATAATTCTATGATCACTTGGCAAGACACATTGTTTATTATTAATACCTGTTTTGTATTTTTATCTTAACAAAATCGCCGAATCTTCAGAGGTATTGCGCATCAAATTTTATTTTTGCCTATCACAATAAATATAGCAGAACCTTGAACCTTCCCATTTGACGTGTTGATATTATTAATTTGTTTATTTTAAAATAAATAAAAAATGAATACGCTACAAACACTTCATACAAATAATTGTAAATAAGGGACAAATTGTCCCTAATTAAATAAGTTCCGGTAAATAAGATGAAAATTTTCGTACAAATAATTGTAAATTAGGGTCAAATTGTCCCTAATTAAATAAGTTCCGGCAAATAAGTTGAAAATTTTCGTCGAGGGGGGGGGCGGTTTGTACATGCCTATGACGACCAAGCGAAAAACCTAAATTTACACTATGTGTACCCCTCATTATCCCCAAATTATTTGCTGAAAGCTATACATAATTTGCATTGAGAAATAAGTTTCATTTTAATACCAGGATTATAAATATAAAAAATAAAAAAAAAATCTAGTTATTAAATCGGTATTTTTTTTTTCATTTTTCTCAGTGTAGCACCAAATATCAAAAAATAACTCTTCATCATCATTAAGCTCCATAAAACTTCATAATTGGGCCATGTTTTAAGAGGAGAAAAGTACGGGACTCTTCAGATTCTTATCAAGGGGAAGATGGAAGATGACCACAGATGGCTCGGAAGACGGTGGCTCTCCTGGCTTCGAAACATTCGTGACTAGACCAGTTTAAAGAATACTCAGGAACTTTTTTGCACTGCTTAAAACCAGAGTCTCAAATGATAGGCAACGTCGAGGGAATCTGACACAATACACGAAGATTAAGAAGACTTAGCATCAAAGCTTTCTTTATCTTGATGTATATAATAACGTAGTTCTGAATTACAATTCAAAAGGAAAGTTTTCCAGCAAAATTTACATACTTAAGTAAATTTGGTATCTCGTACCAAATTTACTTATGTAAAAAGTCAAGTCAATGGGTTAATTAGACAGATTTGATTGTTCCGTTTGGCATCTTGTTTTTTTCAATAACATTCATTGTTGTCAGGTAAAATTTTAATAAAAAAAATTATTAAAAAAACTACTGCCGAAATATACAATTTACTAAATTAACTTAATTTGATTAAAACCAATCGCTCATTATTGATCGGTGTATGTTTACGGATATTACAGACTTCAAAGAATCGCGTATACACAGTTTTATCAAACGATTTGTACAACACGTGGACCACTTGCTAGAGGTCACATTATAATTATAACAACCAGAGTTTCAAAATATTTGTAACTAGGTGACACGAGCATCTTAATTTAAAAAGAGAAAATATTGTTGAGCTTTACGCTGATCGACTCTTTTCCAGAACTAAAATTTCTCAAATTGTTTAAAAATATTTAATCTGGAACGCATGTGATCTACAACACCAACGTAATTAACTATGATTTCTAAATGACAAATCTCGATAGAAGATTGGATTGATGACATGTATTATGGCGGACATTAGGACCTGGTTGATCTATTTTGTGTGAGTTATACCTCCTTTGTTTTTTGAGGTGGTAATTGTGAGTGCAGAATACTGTGATTGTGTCCTATTTAACGTGGAACGGGAACCTAGTTCATAATTGTTTTATGTCACTAAAAATTGTAAACTGCTAACCCTAAAACAGAATTTCCTAGTTGGGCAGAAATAATCTAATTGTTGTTGTCATTGTGAATTTTGTGTGATATTTAAAAAAAATATTTATTTATTTAAATATATACACATACAAATTTGAGTAGATTTTTATTAACTTTTGATTCAGTATATTATACATTCGTACCTTACATGAATAATTTATTATCATTACGTACCATGGGTTTGTTTAGAGCAAATATTCATGATAATGATTTTCTTGTTTTGTTTTTTCTGACAACCAACAGTTACTATTTTAAGTAATATTTAACACGCACCCAATAACAAGTAACCACATTCTGAAGACATGGTATTCATCTTCTCACATATCCAGACTGTAAACGCGATTAAAAAATGTGTCTCCACAGGGAATCGAACCCGGGAGCTTTGTAACAGGAATCAGATATCTAACCAATCGATCCACGAAGTTCGAGTAACTGGTAATTGTGATTTTTATCATGCCAAATATAGGCACGTACACGAGGACTTTTTTTACAGCAAATATTCTCGTTAATATTTTTATACTTAATTAATTTTAAAAAAATTAATGTAAATATATTTATTAATCTTTTTGTATATAATATAAAACCAGATTACAAAGTATGACGATATTATATATGTATGTACAACTGCAGCAAGATTGATTGCGAAAAAAACAAAAAAAAAATGTAAGATAAATAATTTACACCAAGATATAAAAAAACTTCATAGCACAAAAAAAACAAAAAAATAAGAGTTGGAAAAGAACAAGGAGAGAAAATCGGTATCAGATATTTAGGGATAAATATTTCTTCTTTAGTTATACTTAGGTACCTACCATGAGAATTTATCTAATATGCACTGTTTAAGAAGAGTAAATACTTATTCATGAGGAAATTAAAATAACTGTAGGTAAGTATATTTTTTTTTTCGAATATTAATGAGAATATAAAAATAATGTAAAAGTAGTGTTTGTTTGTATAATGTTTATTGTTTTTATAAAAGAAACAGTTTTATTCTGCACAATAAATCTAAAGTAATAAAGCAATCAAAATGTTAGTGTATGTGTGTGTGTGTGTGTGTGTGTGTATGTGTGTGTGTGTGTGTGTGTGTTTGTCTCACGCCTTCTGAAAAACCAAGAGCATCTAAAAATCTAATTTAAGTGCGAGCATGTACCAGTATACCTGATGCAGTGTCACGCTAAAAAGAATGCGATAAAAATGCTGAATTTTAAAAATATTTAAATAATTATTTTTTTCATACAAAATTTTCCAAGTCATATCTGTCAAAAAAGTGTACATTTTGCACGCAAATATCTGTTAGTTTAAAAGTTAGAAGTAGGTATTTACACAAAAAAAATATATTTTGAAGTATAACTTAGCGTTTAAGTGAAAAACATGGTGAATATTTGGTATAATTATAATGTTTAACTTATTTTTAAAGTAAGCCTTTTGTACATAAACGCCGCCATTTTAATATCTTTTCATACAATATTTCATTTTCCCACCGAATGAATATGTTCTTGAAAATAATAAACCTTTGAAATAAATGTAATTATGAAATAATAAAATGAAACACAAGACATTACGGCAAGTTTTAAGACATATATTGTAAAAATGTGTTATTTATTAGTAAAGATATAGGCATAATAAAATTGCATAATTTGTAAATAATATTTGATTTTTCTGACAATTTTCATTTTTATGGCATCGAACAAACCAATATAGGTACCTACATATTCAAAAAATGTATCCGAACCATTCGATATTACTTACGTGTTCGAATCGTTTCCATGGCTACAGAAAGAATGTGATATTCAAATAAAATTTGTTAGGAATCGAATTTATTTAGAAGGTTGTTGTAGGTAGGTACCTACCTAATACTATTTACTTACAAATCAACAATAATTACTGATTTCCTATAGGAAAATTATTTTATTTATTTATTTATCAACCGTTTGTCCGATTATAATGAAACTTTGGTGAATTGTCGAGCGTATGCCCAGGATGGTTTTTGGATTTAAACTTTTTTCTTATTCTTCTTCTTCTTCGTGTATTTGGTCGTTTTACCTATGAAGGGGGAGTATCCTGGGAAAAGAAGGTCCGACTGTCCCTCCATCTCTTCACAGGTCTTCCAGGACGGGTTCTGAATATAAACTTTTTTCTTCTTTTTCTTCAACGTGTACTTGGTCATCTTACCTATGAAGATGAACTATCCTGGGAGATGAAGGTCCAATTTTCCTTCCATCACTTCGCAGGTTTCTGGATTTAAACTTTTTTCTTCTTCTTCTTCATCGTCTATTTGGTCATTTTACCTTTGAAGGTGGACTAACCTGGGAGAAGAATGTCCAATTTTCCTTCCATCTCTTCGCAGGTATCTGGATTTAAACTTATTTCTTCTTCTTCTTCTTCATCGTGTATTTTTGCTCATTTTACCTATGAAGTTGGAGAATCCTGGGAGAAGAAGGTCCAACTGTCCTTCCATCTCTTCGCAGGTATCTGGGTTAAAACTTTTTTCTTCTTCTTTGTGTATTTAGTCATTTTACCTATTAAGTAGAGCATCTTGGGAAAAGAAGGTTCTTTCATCTCTTCGCGGTTCTTCCAGGATGGTTTCTGGATTTAAACTTTTCTTAACCGACTGATGGGACGGGATGTAATGAAGGGAAGGGAGGCACTAAAGGGCCTGAAGGGACGGGAGGTATAAAACTGCCTGAAGGGACGGAAGGTACTGAAGGGCCTGATGGGAAGGGACGTAATGAGGGATTAAAGGGACGGGAGGTACTGAAGGGCCTGAAGCGGCGGGTCCTGGAGTCTAATTCTTTTTCTTCTTAATTTTATGTAGACCTTTAGGGCAGTTTTTATACAAACTATTTCCTATTGTCTAAATCATCTTCTTCTTCTTTTATGTATACATTTGGGTCATTTTTTTATAAAAATTATTTCCTTTAGTCTAATTATTATTCTTCTTCATTTAAGTACGTAGACTTTTGGGAGAGTTTTAATACAAACTATTTCCAATAGTCTTATTCATTTTCTTTTATGTAGACCTTTTGGTCAGTATTTATACAAACTATTTCCAATAGTCTAAATATTCTTCTTCTTCTTTTTTGTAGACCTTTGGGTGAGCTTTTATACAATCTATTTCCAATAGTCTAATTCTTCTATTAGGTATATGTATTTTTACTTATTTTATGTAGACCATTGGAATAGTTTTTTATACAAACTATTTCTTATAGTCTTATACTTATTTTTCTCTTTTTTATTTAGTCTTTTGGGTTAGTTTTAAGTCTAATAGTCTATTGTGCAGAAATATTATTAACGATATGCACACTTGATGAAAATACATATGAAATGAATGGGATATGGGATGTGACGATATAACCTGCACTAGAATCTTTTCAATACTTTTGTTTAATTAAATTTAAACCATTTATATCATCCTATTTTGAATAATTTTCAACACCTAATATTTAAAGAATGGGGGTTGTGGCCATTACTGAACTCTTCACAACATTTATATTCAAATTAAAAACTATTTACTATAGTTCAAGTCTTCTTCTTCTTCGTTAATGAAGACTTTCAGTCAAATTGAGCAAAAATATAATGCACACTTGATGAAAAAATATAAAAACGAATGGGATGTGACCAATACTAGATCTTTTCAGTACCTACGTTTGTTTAATCAAATTTTAACCACATCCCAACATCGAAAATTACTAAATTTTCAATAGGTACACATTACAATTTGTTTTCGATGATAATATTTAAAAATGGGGGTTGTGGCCAAACCAATCTCTTTACAACGTTGATAAACAGTCATATTTAAAACCATTACGCATAGTCCATGCGAGCAGAAATTGTATAAATATTATACTTCATTCACACTTTATAGCAATATATAAAAAAGAATGGGTTGTGGCCATCACTTGAACATTTTACAATACTTAAACTCAATCAAATTTCAAACCACTTTTTATAGTCTGATATTGCAAAATAATTGGGTGACAATATTATAAAAACGATTGCTTTTTCTTTCACAATTTTACATTCTTGGCCAACGGCGGGACATAAAAGCTAGTCTAAAGTAATAAAGCAATCAAAATGTTAGTGTCTGTGTGTGTGTATATGTGTGTGTGTGTGTGTGTGTTGTCTCACGCCTTCTGAAAAACCAAGAGCATCTAAAAATCTAATTTATGTGCGAACGTGTACCTGTATACCTGATGCAGTGTCACGCTAAAAATAATGCGATAAAAATGCTGAATTTTAAAAATATTTCAATAATTATTTTTTTCATACAAAATTTTCCAAGTCGTATCTGTCAAAAAAGTGTACATTTTGCACGCAAATATCTGTTAGTTTTAAAGTTAGAAGTACGTATTTACACGAAAAAAATTTACTTTCAAGTATAACTTAGCGTTTAAGTGAAAAACATGGTGAATATTTTGTATAATTATAATGTTTAACTTATTTTTAAAGTAAGCGTTTTGTACATAAATGCCGCCATTTTAATATCTTTTCATACAATATTTCATTTTCCTACCGAATGAATATGTTCTTGAAAATAATAAACCTTTGAAATAAATATAATTATGAAATAATAAAATGAAACACAAGACATTAAAGCAAGTTTTAAGACGTATATTTTAAAAGTCTGTTAATTATTAGTAAAGATATAGGCATAATAAAATTGCATAATTTGTATATAATATTTGATATTTCGGACAATTTTCATTTTTATGGCATCGAACAAACCAATGTAGGTACCTACATATTATTCAAAAAATGTCTACAAACCATTTGATATTTTTTACATGTTCTATGGTTACTATGGTAACGGACACATTCTGATATTCAAATAAAATTTGTTATAAATCGAATTCGAATTAATTTAGAACATCATTGTAGGTAGGTACCTACATTATCTAGAGTATTTGCCTACATACCTAATACTACTTAAAAACCAACAATATACTAATTTCGTATAGGAAATTTATTAAACTATCTTAGGTTAACTACAATACACATGTCATTCAATCTACAAACTATTTCCTATAGTGAAATTCTTCTTTTATTTATGTAGACCTTTGGGTGATTTTTTATACAAACTATTTCTTGGAGTTTAATTCTTCTTCCTCATCTTTTGTGAAGTAATTTGGGACAGTTCATAAATAAACTATTTCCTATAGTCTAATTTTTCTTTTTCTTAATTTATGTAGACCTTGGGTGAGTTTTTATACAAACTATTTCCTATAGTCTAATTCATCTTCTTCCTCTTCTTTTATGTAGCCCTTTGGGTGAGATTTTATACAAACTTATTCCTATAATCTAATTCTTTTCTTCTTATTTTATGTAGACCTCTGGGCCAGTTTTGATACCAACTATTTCTTTTAACGTATTTCTTCTTTTTCTAATTTTATGTAGACCTTTGTTGAATTTTGTAAAAACTAACTTCCTATAGTCTAATTTTTCCTCTTTTATGTAGACCAAGGGAGAGTTTTCATGCAAACTTTTCCTTTAGTCTAATTCTTCTTCGTCTTCTTTTATGTTGACCTTTGCGTTAGTTTTTATACAATCTATTTCCTGACGTATAATTATTCTTCTAATATGTAGACCTTTGGGTCAGTTTTTATATTAACTACTTTCTATAGTCTAATTCTTCTTTTTCTTATTTTTTGTAGATCTTTTGGTTAGTTTTTATACAAACTATTTCCTTTAGTCTAATTCTTCGTTTTCTTATTTAATGTAGACTTTGGGTGAATTTTATATAAAATATTTCCTATATCTCAATTCATCTTCTTCTTCTTTTATGAAGACCATTTGGTCAGTTTTTTATATAATACATTAACTATTGTGTAATTCTTCTATTGCATCTTTTATGTAGACCATTGGGTCAGTTTTTATTACAAACTATTTGTTATAGTCTTATACTTATTCTTTTTTTTCATTTAGTATTTTGGGTTAGTTTTAAGTCTTATAGTCTATTGTATAGAAATATTATAAACAACATGCATACTTGACGAAAATACATAAAACGAATGGGATGTGACCATCACTAGAATCTTCTCAATACTTTTTTTCAATCGAAATTTACACCATTTATTATATCATCATATATTGCTTAATTTTCAATAACTACATATTTGATTTTGATGACAATATAATAAAAAATCGGGGTTGTGGCCATTACTGGACTCTTCACAACGTTTATATTCAAATTAAAAACTATTTAAGTCTTCTTCTGTAATGTAGATCAGTTTTATTGTGCAAAAATATAATAATCTATAGGTATGCACACTTGACGAAAAATATAAAAACGAATGGGATGTGACCAACACTAGAACCTTTTCAGTACTTTTGTTTATTTAATTTTTAAGCCATTTCCCATCATCCAAAATTACTAAATATTTAAAACACATTTGCGTTCGATGACAATATATAAAAATAGGGGTTGTGGCCAAATCCAAACTCTTTACAACGTTGTCTCTTTATAATCAGTCATATTTAAAACCATTTACCATAGTCCATGCGTGCAGAAATTGTATGTACCTACTTATATATAAAAACAAATGGGTTGTGGCCATCACTTGAACATTTTACATCGCTTAAACTCAATTAAATTTCAAACTACTTTTCATACTACGAATTAGCAAATATTTTTTGTGACAATATTATATAAACGATTGCTTATTCCTTCACTAATTTACATTCTTGGCCAACGGCGGGACATAAAAGCTAGTATATTTATACTAGTTGCATGTAACACATGAGATCCAACTGTCGATAGCGATAGTATGTATAGTTGAAGAATATGTACCAAACTATAAACCCATAGATACAAATTATTGAATATTTTCAGATATTTTGTTTTCTATACAACATATGTAGGTATGTATGTCAAGATAGGATAGTATGGAAGAAGATCCTTTTTCCTACCCAGAATATGCAAATTGCATGATGGTATGTATGTATGTTTGGAGATGAAGTAACAAACTATTAAGTCTTCTTACATATTGTGTATAGGCGACTGCCATACAAAATGTATGAAGCGATGTCGTCACTAAATTCAATTTTTAAAAAAATTGTTAAAAAAAAATTGAGATCTTCTACTACAATGTTAATATTTTTTATAGAAAATTAAATTATCTAGTTGGGGTGTTTCGGCTTTTTTCGATAATTGTAAAAGTTTTGGAAATATAGGCAGTTAAACTCATAAATTTATCATAAAAAAAATATTTTTCTTAATAAAAAATGTTTGAGAAACCCTGGAATTTTTTTGAAAAAACTAATTTGAGATTTTGTATTTGTCTATGTTTGTACCAATTTTCAGCGTTCTACCGTTTATGGTTTCTGAGATATATGGAAAAATAAAATAAAAATTCAAAAGTTGATAACCCCTGACTGAAACAAAAATTCAAAATTCCGAGTATAAAAGTTTTGTAGGCCTGTAACTGTTTATATATTCTGAAATTTTAGGCTCTGTAAATTGAGCGGATCAAAAGTTATAAGGGGGGGGGGGACACACAGACACACACACAGACACACACACAGACACACACACAGACACACACACAGACACACACACAGACACACACACACACAGACACACGAAATGTTCTACTCCGAATTCTGAGTAAATCCGTGTATGGAACATATATGCTGCGAAGCCTCTAAGTTGGTGTTTTTTGACTTCAAAGTTGGAAAATCCATGAAAAAAGTAGACCTCTCCATACAATTCTCGCGTATTCTGGCTTGATACATTGTCGATATGTTAAGAGAACAAAGTTCTCCTGAACAAATCGACAGTTGGAAAACAATCTTTATATTACTAGTTGCATGTAACACATGAGATCCAACTGTCGATAGCGATAGTATGTATAGTTGAAGAATATGTACCAAACTATAAACCCATAGATACAAATTATTGAATATTTTCAGATATTTTGTTTTCTATACAACATATGTAGGTATGTATGTCAAGATAGGATAGTATGGAGGAAGATCCTTTTTCCTACCCAGAATATGCAAATAGCATGATGGTATGTATGTATGTTTGGAGATGAAGTATCAAACTATTAAGTCTTCTTACATATTGTGTATAGGCGACTGCCATACAAAATGTATGAAGCGATGTCGTCACTAAATTCAATTTTTAAAAAAATTGTTAAAAAAAATTGAGATCTTCTACTACAATGTAAATATTTTTTATAGAAAATTAAATTATCTAGTTGGGGTGTTTCGGCTTTTTTCGATGATTGTAAAAGTTTTGGAAATATAGGCAGTTAAACTCATAAATTTATCATAAAAAAAATATTTTTCTTAATTAAAAATGCTTGAGAAACCCTGGAATTTTTTTGAAAAAACTAATTTGAGATTTTGTATTTGTCTATGTTTGTACCAATTTTCAGCGTTCTAGCCTTTATGGTTTCTGAGATATATGGAAAAATAAAATAAAAATTCAAAAGTTGATAACCCCTGACTGAAACAAAAATTCAAAATTCCGAGTATAAAAGTTTTGTAGGCCTGTAACTGTTTATATATTCTGAAATTTTAGGCTCTGTAAATTGAGCGGATCAAAAGTTATAAGGGGGGGGGGGACACACAGACACACACACACACACAGACACACAGACACACAGACACACACACAGACACACAGACACACGAAATGTTCTACTCCGAATTCTGAGTAAATCCGTGTATGGAACATATATGCTGCGAAGCCTCTAAGTTGGTGTTTTTTGACTTCAAAGATGGAAAAGCCGTGAAAAAAGTAGACCTCTCCATACAATTCTCGCGTATTCTGGCTTGATACATTGTCGATATGTTAAGAGAACAAAGTTCTCCTGAACAAATCGACAGTTGGATCAAGGTTATCAGTTTACAATATTCTATGACAGAAGCTTACATAATTTTCTTAAACAAAAGACAATACCCACATTCAAAATCATATTAATCTAAAATTGGAACACACAATATTCTTTTGTACATAGATACCACTATAATTAAATTATGTTTTAGGTACCTACCACTAAATTCATGCATTACAGTTTGTTTGTTATAATACAAAGTAAAGTAAGTAATACAAAAATAATTTTGATAACTTTTTATTATATTGCGTTTTTAGAGTACATTTTCATGAGCATATTATACAATTGTGGATTTCTAAAGATCAAAGCAAAAACACAGGAAAATAAACAATATTTATTATTATCTTTATAGATTCCGTTTCAATACAAAACAAAAAAAAATAAAATAACTTTAAATATTATTTAAGTTGATTAATGTAAAGAGAGAATATTAAAATCATTATTTTCGTATAGTTTGTTTCGATATAAAAGACAGATCGTGTGTCGTAAAATCGTCTGTTGTCTCGTTCTTGACCGGAGTCAGCCAGTTATAGCAGAAATAAAAACAACTTTTTATAATAATATACATATGTATGTAGTGTGTATGTAATTTGAATATTAGTGATATTAGGAACAGCATTGAACATTTATGTAACGTGACATTATTTCATTATTTCATCAAGTTTGTTATATGACGTACCTATTAATTAAATTATAATTCAAAAATATTTGTCAATCAACAAAAAAAGTTTTATGTGCCTAAGTGTAGGTACTGACATATTAACTTACTTACCAAACCTTAAAGTACGTATAGAAAAGAAGATTTGGACTAAAAATCATAGAAATACATAAAAATGGGCGGTATAATTTTCGCTAAATATCTTGAACGAACTTTTGCTTCGTTGGTTTACGTGCAAATCGCCCCTCTTCTCGGCTAAAAGTTCAAGATATTTGTCGTCAACTCTACCTAATATTTATTATTATATAATGGGGTGAAAATTCCTCAGATAATATAATCAGCAGACTGCGGATTATTTTTTAGATCGAAATTTTATAACCAAATCCATATTGAATTTAAATTATGGTGAGATTTACTTCCTACATTCATTTTACTTGCTTTAGCGTCATCAAATTCAGGAGCAAATACTTGAAAAGATTAAAAAAATCGTTGTGTAAGGAGTATAATGTTATAATATGTAGGTAAGTTAAAAAAAATTTGAGCATTCGGGTTATTTTATATTATTTGCACGCGTATGATAGTTAGGGTTTTATTTTATTTAATGTAGCTTCTCGGGCAACTAACAGCTGTGCTATGTCAAGTAATTATTTAGCACGCACCCAATAACAAGTTGTCACATTCTGGAGACTTACGATATTTATCGAGTCATAGATCCAGACTGAAAACACAATTAAAAACTATGTCTCCACCGGGAATCACACAAAACTTCATAGTACGCCATACACACAAAACTATCACAATGTCACTCTATGTATACACTCCCTCCTTAGCACTCATTTTTAATTTAATGTATCTATATTATATAGATAAACGCTTGAAAAAATGAAAATCTGTAGGTACTTTCATTAGCAAGCTTTTTGCCACTAGGAAAATTGTTTTAACCACCCAGTATAAGAAAACAAAGTACACAGTAAATACCAAAACATAAATATGTCAGAAACACAGTCAAAGTTTGCGAGTATCTTTTTAATAGTAATTTTTCAGATATTCCAAAAAGAAACATGTCTGAGCCATCCATCACAAATATCTTAATCAGTCAATTTATATGAAAAATATTTATTCACAAACAGTGAAATTTTGTTTTGATAAATTAGAAATTGTCACAAATTATAAAAAAAGAAAACACAGTTTAGGGATTTTTGTACACAAAATATTGGAAATATTTTTTTTTCTTGAGAAAAATAAATATTTTGTAATTAATAATAATAATAAAATATTTATTGAATAAATTCCTCACCTCACACATATGTAAGTCATTTTCAGTATTTTTTAATTAATAATTATAATAATAAAATATTTACTGAATAAATTCCTCACCTCACTCATAAGTCATTTTCTTTATTTTTTAATTAATAATAATATTAATAAAATATTTATTGAATAAATTCCTCTCCTCACACATACGTCATTTTCATTATTTTTTAATTAATAATAATAATAACAAAATATTTATTGAATAAATTCCTCACCTCACACATAAGTCATTTTCATTATTTTTTAATTAATAATAATAATAATAAAATATTTATTGAATAAATTCCTCACCTCACACATAAGTCATTTTCATTATTTTTTAATTAATAATAATAATAATAAAATATTTATTGAATAAATTCCTCACCTCACACATAAGTCATTTTCATTATTTTTTAATTAATAATAATAATAATAAAATATTTACTGAATAAATTCCTCACCTCACTCATAAGTCATTTTCTTTATTTTTTAATTAATAATAATATTAATAAAATATTTATTGAATAAATTCCTCTCCTCACACATAAGTCATTTTCATTATTTTTTAATTAATAATAATAATAATAAAATATATATTGAATAAATTCCTCATCTCACACATAAGTCATTTTCATTATTTTTTAATTAATAATAATAATAATAAAATATTTATTGAATTAATTCCTCACCTTACACATAAGTCATTTTCATTATTTTTTAATTAATAATAATAATAAAATATTTATTGAGACGAAAAAAAGTTAACATACGAATACAAAGAAATATATCAACAAAATAAAAAGAAAAACAACTTTTCCGACTCTTTCGGACCATGCTCAGCCATGTTGCAGGAAGACAAGCCTCCAGCACCTGATTTTCAGTATGATCCTAATGTAATTAATGTGTTTTTACTTGCTAAAAATTATCATCATACAATAATACTATTTTTAACCAGAATTTCTAATAATAATTTCCATTAGTTATACATAATACCATCACGATTTATATACATACTTCAAAGTCAAACATTAGAAAAAGACATCAATAGTCACACTGTAAAACTAATCTAAAGCAGCCCATTCACGATCGTGCCATTCGGCGTCGTTGCATATGGACCGGCTCCATCGTAAAATTTTCATCACACTCGCGGGCGCGCCATCGCGCCATCAAAATTAGTATTCGTAAGCGGTCGGCGCTTTCGCATTAATAATTTCTATTTTTTTTTTAATTTTCAAGTAAAAATTAGTTATAATTCTGATGATGAGTTTTATACAACTGTTATTTAGCGGTTTGTTTATATATAAATAGAAAAAAAACAAAGATAAAATATTGTATTTTCGCATTCACGAAAGTGTCAAACAGCTCGGCGCAATGAGATGGCGCAATGTACCGTTGGTTTTCACACTCACGAGCATGCCGTGCCGACAGGATGCGCCGAGCCGTTTTCGCGGTACTACAGAGTTTCGATCGTTTGGAATTCCATTTTGGTGTGTCAGGCCAATTGGGCTGCGCGGGATTTGACATTCACGAGCTCATTTTGGAGTGATGGCAAGCCATTTGGAAGGATGGCACGATCGTGAATGAGGGCCTTTAGGAAAAACTTTTTCACTAACCGGGCCACCTCCAATTTTAACAACCTGCTCAATAACATTGACTTCTTTCATACCCAATCTCTACTCTCGTTCAAAAGCGCCAACTTTTCACTGATAACATAACTCAAAATTCCACTCTCTAGTAGGTATATACATATTATATATGTATTCAAAATTCCACTCTCTAGTATATACATATTATGTATGTGTCACCATAATGGTTGCAACACCTTTTTCGTTGATCCTTTAGTACGTTAGAATCCCATGTTATGATTCTAGAATATAATCCTCTTTCTACTGTTCCTTGTATGTTTCAGGTATGATCCTTTAAATTGTTTTTCTCATTTGTTAAAAATTGTATGTAAAACTTTAAAAATTACTTGATATGTTGTCCTGTTATTATGCACCGTAGTCTATTATTTTCTGTTTTTTTCCATTGTTTTTAATATCATACTATGTTATTATGTATATTCTACTGTACTGTTGGATATCCAAAATAAATAAAATAAAAAAAAATAGTATAATGGGATATGGTTTGGTTTTTATAAATTGAATGATTCTTTTGCGGTTTTTACTATTGTATATTTTCTGTGTTTTTGCATTTAATTCTTTTTATGAATAAGCTTTGCAATCGTACTCACTTTCTCGGCAGAATCACTGAATGCTTTTTGAGAAAGGGAAAAAAGATAACAGTGTAGGTACCTACTGATATAATAATTGTTATTTTATATGTTACATATTAGGTATGTATAATATACCTTGTTATACGAGAAAGTAATGTTTTGATATGATATAGATATTAATATATATAAGTAGGTATATAACAAATATATTGACCACTGTTATGTCACAGTATGTAGGTCAAATGATATAGGTGGTATATATATCTCTCTCTCTCTCTCTCAGTGTACTGGTCTACTGAACTGAATAGGTACCTATCACGATGGAAGAAGCTGATTCACTCAAATGATGGGAAGACTTCGTATCTACTAAATTATTTATTGGAAACATTAACTAAAGGTTTAGGGACTCTCCTTGTGTGTTATTCAAAGCTTTTATTCAAATAATGTGACAAAATAGGAATTGAAAAGATTGACTGATCAACCTAGTAAATAAATTATTTATTAAAAAAATTAACTCGAGGTTTAGGAATTCTGCTTGTTTATTTAGAGTTTTTATTCAAATCATGTTACAAAATAGGTATAGAACCAAGGTTTAGGAATTCTGCTTGTTTATTTACAGCTTTTATTCAAATCATGTTACAAAATAGGTTAAGAACCAAGGTTTAGGCATTCTGCTGGTTTATTTACAGCTTTTATTCAAATCATGTGACAAAAAGATTTACTGATCAACCTAGTAAATAAAATTATTTATTGGAAAAATTAATTCAAGGTTTGGGAATTCTGTTATTTAAATCTATTAAAGCTTATTAAAGCTTTATTAAAATCATGTGACAAAATAGGTATTGAAAAGATTTACTGATCAATCTAGTAAATAAATTATTTATTGGAAACATAAACTCAAGCTTTAGGAATTCTTCTGGTTTATTTACAGCTTTTATTCAAATCATGTTACAAAATGGGTATTGAAAAGATTTACTGATCAACCTAGTAAATAAATTATTATATTGGAAACATTTTCTCATGGTTTAGGGCCCTGAACTGAACATGCCTGTTGCGATACAGGCGAAACGTCGGCTGATCCTTTCGAGGATCAGAATCCGACGCGGGTTATCCCCAAATAAATCAATACTAACATTTCTAACACCTGTGAAAACCTTTCATATTATTTGTAAAACTAGAATCAATTTGTTTGATTTTAGAACCCCATACAAAAAAACGGTATACAGGGTTAACATTTATCAATTTATAATAAAAACATAAACACCTGAATATATATTTTAAAAAACTTAAGTTAACAAATATTGTTCATTTTGGAGTTCTAAATATATCTTACTTCAGCAATATAGATGAGCTTTCATCACATGTTGTATATTTTCAGAATACCTGGCGCGCACATTATAAGGGGATCTTAGCTGTTGGGAATGTAAGAAGCTAGAATAACAGAAGAGATGTCAAGAAAAGTTGCATTGATGTTGGATACGTTATGTCAAAACAGCAATAAGTATGTGACACTGTCTCTCAGTCAACTCTGCGAAGAATGCGCCACTTACCTGGCGCCTTTTTGTTAAATTGTCATCTATAACCTCAAAAGCTTCCCATAATAATTACAGTAAATTGACCAAAACCACACAATACGTCATGTAAACAAAAACTACTTCGTACTACAATAGTACTTACATTGTATATAATAGTGTCGACCACCGTGGCACAGTTGGTAAACCGTTTGACTTCTGTGCGGGCGTCCTGAGTTCAATTCCCAGTAGAGGGTAAATGTATTTAAATAAAATTCTTTGGTCTTAAAACGCTGTTTAGGAAGAAATTTCCATATGGCAATAAACTCGCCAACTGCGCAGGGTGTAAGGAAGTGTTTATTTTTGTAATAATGTTGGTACATTCAAGTGAAATAAAGACTGCCATTAAAAAAGGCTGGTATCACAAAACATCTTTGAGGAATCCTTATTCTTTTGGTGTACCTATACATTCGAAGACTATTTTTATTTTTTACAAGTATTCCTTCTTCCAATTCATATGGATAAAATCACTCTACAAATGGTTCTTTTACAATTTGTTGTAAAAAAACTTACTAAAAACCACTAACGAAAATTTCTGTTACAATTTCTGTTCTGATATTTGGTATAGTGTAGAGATTGGATAAGGATAAGAAATATTAAGAAATTCATATTATTATTTTGAAATCCCTCATAAATAATATGGAAAGGAACAGAACTCCTTAACGTTTCCTTAGAAATCTTTTGTATTACTAGCCTTAATTTTCTCAAACGTTTTCCTGATATTTATCTTGATTAATAATTTCTAACAATATTTATAATTTTTCATTCGTAGATATAGATCGTCTGTATTAATATATTTTTCAGGAACACTTTCATTTATGAAATATCGAAGTAGTTGTTGATATTAGCTCTAATTGAGATCGAAATAATACGCGTTAAAGTGGTTTTCATTTAAAATTTAGAATAAAATATTCATGAAATATTATTGCAACCCATGAAATATTCATTAAAATAAAAAAATCTACAATTCATCCAAATGTCAATTTGTTCAAGGGAATTTATTTCTCTTTACAGACCGTCAAAGTTTAAGCCAAGATCCGGGAGATTTGTAAGGCCAGGTACATACATTTTTTATTGTTTTTCCAATTTTGACGGCGAACAACACCAATTTAAAGCAGCATATATGATATAATATATTTATAATATGGAGTAACTCAGAATTCAGAGGAAAACATTTAGTGTGTCTGTGTGTCCGTCCCCCTCTCATAACTTTTTAACACAAAGCCCAAAATTTCACAAAATATAGAATGTTTTAGGCTTACAAATCTTTTACACTCAGAATTTTGAAATTTTGTTCCAGCCAGGGGTTATCTACTTTTGTATTTTTATTAAATTTCTCCATATATGTACATATAAATGTTTTGCATATGTAGCTTTAAGTATGTAAGCACAGCAGACAAAATTTATTTTTAATAATGTGGAAATTTGTTATTGGTTTTAGTCTTATACAAATGCATCTATATAAAAAATGTTATTATACTGTAAATTTCCCGGAAATAAAATATATCTCAGAAACCGTATAAGCCAGAAAGCTAAAAATTTGTATAAATATAAACAAATATAAGTAATATCTCAAATGTATTCATATGAAAAAGTTCCAGGGTTTCTCAAACTGTTTTTATTTTGAAAAATTATTTTCTATGACAAATTTATGTGTTTAACTGCCTATATTTCCATTTTTTTTAAAATATCGAAAAACACCAAAACTCCCCAACTAGATAATTTATTTTTTCTACAAAAAGTATGCACATAATACTAGAACATCTCAGAAAATGATTTTAATGATGACATCATTTCATGGCATTATACACAATATCTACGGGGACTCTCAATAGTTTGATACTATCTACCTACATATATACATACCATCAAGTTGTTACATAATCGGGGAAGAAAAAAAGGACGAACCTCCACACTATCCTATCTTAACATAGGTACATGTTATGTATAGAAAACCAAATTGCTTAAAATATTTAATAATTTGGATATATGGGTTTATAGTTTGGTATACAATATACCTCTACTTATACTTACTCTTTCACAGTTCATGCAGCTCGGATGTGGAATATATCCAGCAGCCGGAGAGTATCAGAGATGACACTAATTTAATAGCATTCAAAAAGCGTCTGAAGTCACACTTTCTATCCACATAAACACAAATTAACGTCTTTTTCCCTTTATCCCTCTTCATTTCTCCTCTCCTATCCTCCATCCAATAAGCATAGTGTATCTATCTGATGTTTTTTTTATTCTTATTTTTGTTACATATTATTTTTTTGTTATTTATATTTATTTTGTATTTTTAATTTATGATTTATTTATTTCTTTTTCTTTTTTTCTATTTTTTTAACTGATAATGATATTCTTAACCTATAACTGATTGTATTTACCATGGTGTTTGACTGGTAGAGATTGCCTGCGGGCAATAAGTCCGCCACGTTGTTTCATTCAATAAAAGTCTTTTATTATGTATGTATTCTTCAACTATTCTACTATCGCTAACGACAGTTGGATTTCATGTGTTACATCTAACTCGTTTAAAAAATATATTTTATATATTCTTTTAATTCATTTTTAGTTTGGGACATTTTAAATCATATATGTACCTACCTACATAAATTTTTCCGTTACTTGGCTGTACATTCTGTGAAGGATGAAATATTTTATTGGTTAGGTGCCCAATATACATTTTTTTTAATTATTCCTGTCGCTCTGTCGTATTCAAAACTCCTTCCTAGATTTGCACTTGCTGATTGTTGTTTTTGCGCCATGGTACCGAGATTGCTAATCTAGAGGGCTCCATGAGCTACTCTTCGTGCCATGCATTGTTTTGTTTTTTTGTTGTTCAACAGTCCCAATATGCGGAGCGGGTGGTGGTGGTAGTAGCGAATTCAAAATCCCTCTCCATACTTTTCTTGTCAACTTCCGTAGTTTTGACAGTTAATATTATGAAGCAAAAGTATTCAAATCATAATATTATAGTCTAGAATCGCATCACGTTATGTATGTATGTAGGTACCTGTAATAGATGGAAAATCTTTATCATCACTCTTATTTAAAATATTTATACAAAACTGTTTATTTTGGCACGACCTCTTCGTCTGGAGTCGGAATTCTGCAAATAGTCTTCGTTAGTGACCTTTCAGTGAAGATTTCCAGTGACCCGATACTTCTTCAAATATTTGTTCGTTTATCAAACACAAAATGAAGAGATCAAAATCATTACAATGATAGTAGGTATATTAATTTAACAGAAAAAAGTACTTTTTTCTAGATTTATAAATGTTTCAATTATTTTCTAGATGGACTAATGAATACGTATTCGTTCTAAGCCTAGTCATAGTATGTACCTAACAATTCTAGTTATAATTTTATTGCAGAATTATTTATTTATTTATTTATTTATACATCTTTTTGTACACTTAGTTGATATATTATTAGATTATTTTTCACACATATCATTACAGGTAAATACATAAACACAAAGATGAAAGAAATCGGTTGAAGCGGGATTCGAACCTAGGTTCAGTGCACTATTATAATTGCTCTGCTAACGACATATTTATATATCAATGACATAACGTTTATTATTTAAAATATTTATTTAATTACACTCTTATTCGTTGATGAGAAATCAAATTAATATTTTTTCAAAAAAAATATTAAAAATATAGATATGGCACAAAAAGTCTATCGAAACCCTATTTTTTACCATAAAATAATAAAGGTAAGTTTTTTTTTACCATAAAATAATATAATTTTTTTTACCATAAAATAAAAATTAGTTTTTTTACCATAAAATGATAGGTTTTTCTTAACATAAAATCATATAAGTTTTTTACCATAAAATAATAAGTTTATTACCATAAAATAAAAATAAGTTTTTTTACCATAAAATGATATAAGTTTTTTACCATAAAATAAAAATAAGTTTTTTTACCATAAAATGATAAGTTTTTTTACCATAAAATGATATAAGTTTTTTTACCATAAAATGATATAAGTTCTTTACCATAAAATAATGTAAGTTTTTTACCATAAAATAATATAGGTAAGTTTTTTTTACCATAAAATGATTAAGTTTTTTACCATACAATAATATAAGTTTTTTTACCATAAAATAAAAATAAGTTTTTTTACCATAAAATGATATAAGTTTTTTACCATAAAATGATATAAGTTTTTTTACCATAAAATGATATAAGTTTTTTACCATAAAATAATGTAAGTTTTTTACCATTAAATAATATAAGTTTTTTACCATAAAATGATATAAGTTTTTTACCATAAAATAATGTAAGTTTTTTACCATAAAATGATATAAGTAATTACCATAAAATGATATAAGTTTTTTACCATAAAATAATATAAGTTTTTTTTTAAAAGAATGAATAAATTCTAGTAACAAGTACATAAATACCCTCATACATTCCCTAAAATGAGCATAAATGCTTGTGCTATAGGTGAACGAAATCGGTCGTGGCAGGGTTCGAACTCCCGACCACTGGATTACTAACCCAGCGCGCTATCCGCTCTGCCAGAACGCTTTACTCTCTTCATTTGAGATAGCTTTTCTAGTTTTGATTTTAGATTCCGTCTAACGGTAATCAAATACTTAACATAACTATCTTACATATAACGAATCTAACCAACATTAATTAATCAGGTACCTAATTACTTACTTATATTTTATGGACCTTTGCATAAAATATTGAAATAATATAAGTAGGTACCTACCTACCAAATTCAGATGTTTTAAATTTCAAAGCAAATATTGCAGAAGTAGTGTTTTACTCCACTGCATCAGTACTAAAAGGGGTTACCCCCTCCCTACTTCACTCGTTCGTCTTCCAATCCAATCCATTCCCTTCCCTCACCTTGTTACTCCATACTCCACCGAGACCAAACTAGTTTACCGCAAGCAGCTGTACATACATACATAGGTAGATATATAATATACTTACCTACCTACATAATATAGGTACATACATATACATATCTACATCTCCATCTTACGTAAATTCATACTGCTACTGGTCTTTGCCTTGTTTCATTTCAATAACAACTTCGGCAGTCCTCAACTTTATATACCTTTCTTTTTCGCACACATTATCAAGTAACTCTACGTAGAACAAACATTTTTTTACGACCATTATCGACGTACAGTTTCAAACATAATTTTTTAACAGACTAAATAGGTAAGTATATAATATTGTAATATTTATTTTATCAAATTGATATACTCTCATGCACATTGATTATATTATTTATTATTATTTTTACTGCACATTATTTATTTACTAGTTGCATGTAACACATGAGAACCAAATGTCGATGGCGATAGTATGTATAGTTGAAGAATACTTACCAAACTATAAACCCATAAATCCAAATTGATAAATATTTTAAGATATTTTGTTTTCTATACAAAACATGTAGGCATAAAAGTAAGGATAGGATAGTATGGAGGTCGATCCTTTTTTTCTCCCCAAAATATGAAAACAGCATGATGGTATGTATGTATGTTTGGAGATTAAGTATCAAACTATTGAAAGTCACCGTAGATATTGTGTACCTACAGCCATACAAATTGTATGAAACAATGTCGTCGCTGAATTCAATTTTTACAAATTAAAAAAAAAAGATTAGTAGGTACTAATATAAATATTGTACATATTTCATTTAGAAAAATAAATTATCTAAATATTTTAAAAACAATTGCAAATTAAGCAGTTAAAGAGTTTATCATTTAAAATGTTTTTCTCAATAAAAAAAAGTTTGAGAAACTCTGAAACTTTTAAAAAAATTTAATATATTATTCTATTTGTCTATATTTATACCAATTTTCAGCGTTCTAGCTTTGATGGATTTTGAGATATAAGGAAAAATATAAGCGAAAATTCAAAAGTTGACAACCCCTGACTGAAACAAAAATTCGAAAATCTGAGTATAAAAGTTTTGTAAGATTAAAAATTTCTATATTTTATGAAATTTTAGGCCCTGTGAATAAAGCGGATCAAAAGTTATAAGGGTGGGTGGGACACAGACACTCTCTATTGAATTCTGAGTAAATGTATGGAGTATTTTTTTTTAAATAAAAATGAATATCTTTTTGTTAAAAAAGTAAGTACATATACATCTTCCTAGGTTCTCCAAAATAAGCATAAATCTATGCTGCGAAGCCTCTAACTTGGTGTATTTTGACTTTAAAGTTGAAAAAAAAACGTGAAAAAATAGACTTGGCTATACAAGTGGTGTGTATAGTAAGTAGGTAAATAGTTAAAAAAAAAGTAATATTGCTGAACTTTGTGAAATGTTTAATTGCCTGTTTTACTTTCGACAGCTCGGCTCTTACGGGACACCCGGAAATTATGATAATAGAAAAGAATGGAAGCACTATTCTGAGCCGGTGCCTCCCAGCCGAATAGTGATTATAATTATTTAAAGTAGACAAAATAAATACAAAACACTAGATAAACCTACAAAAAAAAATAATCGCTCATAGAAATAGTTCATGGCAATACAAGGATTAGGATAAGGAAAGTAAAGGAAATGCTAAAAAAGTTCATAGAAATAAAAGGAATACATGGATTAGGATATGGAAAGAAAAATTAAAACTAAAATAGTTCATAGCTATTAAAAGAATACAATGATTAGGACAAGGAAAGAAAAAGAAACGTTGAAATATTTCATAGCAATGAAAGGAATACAAGGATTAGGATATGGAAAGAAAAGGAAACGCAGAAAAAGTTCATAGCAATAAAAGGAACACAAGGATTAGGATATGAAAAGAAAAAATTACATTAAAATAGTTCATAGTAATTAAAAGAATACAAGGATTATGACAAAGAAAGAAAAAGAATCGTTGAAATAGTCCATTGCAATTAAAGAAATACAAGGATTGGGACAAGGAAAGAAAGAAATAGAATCGTTGAAATAGTCCATTGCAATTAAAGAAATACAAGGATTGGGACAAAGAAAGAAACAGAATCGTTGAAATAGTTTTTTTTTTTTTGCATAAAAAATGAATATGTCCTTGTTAAACAAGTACATATACATCTTCCTACGTTTCCTATAAGCAAATAAATGCTTGTGCTCAGGTGAACGAAATCGGTCGAGGCAGGATTCGAACTCGCGACCACTGGATTACTAGCCCAGGGCGCTAACCGCTTTGCCACCGACCCATCTAAAGTTCTTTGCAATTAAAGAAATACATAGCATAGAATTCAGTCCATTTTTGTTTGTAATAGGTAAACGGATTCATACCATGTAGGTATCTATATAAAATAACCTATCTATAAGAATCCCCGCAGATATTGTGTATACTGCCATACAAATTGTATGAAACGATGTGGTCTTTAAATTAAATTTTTACAAAATTGTTAAAAAAAGTTAAAAATGTACTTATATAATTTGTATATTTTTTTTATAGAAAATTAAATAATCTGGTTGGAATATTTCGGCGTTTTTCGATCTTTTTTAAATCCAGGCAGTTAAGCACATACATTTGTCATAAAAAAAATTTTATTAGAAAAGTTTGAGAAGCCCTGGAACTTATTCATTAAAAAAATGAAATATTGTCTTTTTCTATATTTATGCAAATATTCAGAGTTCTAGCTTTTACAGTTTATGTGAAAAAATAATCAAATCTTGACGACATAATTCCATAAGTCGTATAAAAGTTTTCTAGGCCTAAAATTTTTAGTTTAGTTTTAAGAATTTGGGCTCTGTGCATCAAGCTGATCACAATTTATTAGGAATAAACACACACATACAGACACTCAAAATGTTCTACTCCGAATTCTGAGTTTATCCATATATGTATGTAAAATCATATGTTGCAAAGCCTCTAAGTGTTTTATGACTTCAAAGTTGAAAAAACGGTGCATAATATATTTCGTCATATGGGACTAATAATTTTTAAACAATTTTATTGATCATAGAATTTCTACGAATGAATACCATAGAAAGGACATTATTTGGTGTATGGATTGTTTTATCAGGCACGAATCTAATAATTTATGAATTAGTTATTTATTTATTTATCGTATGATACTAGTGAATCAAATGTTAGTCAAAATGAACAAAACACAGCACTGACAGCAGGCAAACACAAAACAGCACGATATATCAATCACACATTCACGTCGAGGGCTCCGAGCCAATCCACAAATGCTGGTGTCAATTCGCAAATGTCCGACTTTGGGCCTTCATATGCATGGACGCTGCATTCTTCCAATATGTGTTGCATTGTTTGAAAGGGGTGGCCACAATCGCATTATGCGGATGGAACAATGCCCCACTTTGCCATAAGGTAGTTGCAGCGTCCATGTCCAGTGCGGATCCTATTAAGGGAGGTCCACAGCCTTCTTGGCAGCTCGAAACCTGGAGGTATCTTCGTTGGAGTTTCCATATACTTATTAACATCCAAGTTGGAGCTTACCCAGTCACTGTGCCAAGTCTCATTCAGGCTGAAGTCCTCACTAACAAGGTTACATCCGAGTTTCGCTGCTGGATTCCTTGAAGCAAGTCTTTGCTGTCCCTCAGACGGAACATCACTGTGGATTGGCAAAGCGCCATTGTCACAAATTCTCTTCCATAGATTAAATAGGGAGAATTTTCTTCTTGCGTCAGGGGGAGGTATATGTGCGAGCACAGGAAGCCACTTTATTGGGGTAGACCGGATGGTGCCGCTAATGGTCCTCATGGCCACATTCAGTTGAGTGTCAACTAGTTTTGTATGTGCACTATTGAGCCATACAGGAGCACAGTACTCTGCTACCGAATATACAAGGGCAAGAGAAGATGTTCTAAGGACTGTTGCACTAGCCCCCCAAGTTGTTCCTGCCAGTTTATGGATGATGTTATTTCTGGACTTTAGTTTAGCAGCTGTTTTTTCCAGGTGTTTTTTGAATGTTAGAGTTCTGTCTAGTGTGATTCCTAAGTATACTGGTTGGTGGTTGTGGGTGAGTCTACTTCCGCAGAAGTGTACATTTAGTTTGTGATTTGCATCTCGGTTACTAAGGTGAAAGCAACTAACTTCTGTTTTATTTGCGTTTGGTTTAAGTCTCCATTTATAAAAGTAGCTCTGTAACTTTTGAAGGTCTGATTCAAGTTGAACTTCGCATTCTTTAAAAGACAGTTTTTGTATAGCTATGCCCAGATCATCTGCATATGAGAACTGTTTGCACTGTGTTGATGGGATATCACTAATATACAAATTGAAAAGCAGTGGGGAAAGAACTGATCCCTGAGGTAGTCCATTGTTGAGCATTCGTGGTTTACTAATCTTATCTCCCAAGTGAACAGTAAATTGCCTATTACTCAGCATGTTGTTTATAACAGTAAACATAGCCTTCGAGGGAATTACATCCGCAAGTTTGGAAAGGATTATGAATTAGTAAAAATAATCGATTTGAAAAATAATTATCTGCCGCCTTAAAATACTAATTA
Source organism: Molanna angustata (assembly GCA_963576475.1). NCBI lineage: Eukaryota > Metazoa > Arthropoda > Insecta > Trichoptera > Molannidae > Molanna > Molanna angustata. The sequence goes on along the minus strand of OY754971.1, from coordinate 9,297,857 downwards.
TACTATAAACAAATCCATTGAATGATAGGTTGGTATTTTTCTGTATTTCATAAATATTTATTTATTAGTTAGGCAATTCACACAATATATTATGATTTGTGCCATAATAGATAATATTGTTATCATTAAATAAATCATTGACTCAATCTTAAACTCAAACCTTTTTTATATATTATAAGTACCTACTTTTAATGGTGAGTAACTTTCGTTTATTTGCTACTGTTCATATTTATATAAATAAAATAAAGTGATCACGTAAACCAGCCGATTACAGGTCGTAAGCACTGTAGGTTCCTTGAGTTCCAGGTTCTTCTATAATATCCCAACTTCGTCTCTATTGAGATATTAAAAGTTCGTCAGTAAAAATAAAATTTGTCTGAAATAAAAATTAGAATACCTACCTACTTGGAAATCAGATACATGGAAGACGTTGGAATTTTCTTCTACAGTAACGTGTAAATCTTAACCAAAGTAATTAAGGATTTATCAAAAGTAGTGGAATCATTATCAATCAATATCGATGAGCTGTCTATTTATTTGTATATTGTTTATGCACCATTGACAGATGCATGAATAATATTATGGTAAACGATGGATATATCTTGCATCTGTGCCACTTAAATATAAAAATGCAGTACTTAACGAAAACATGACGTGCAACGATGCATGCCAGACTGCTTGTCGCTATATCGTAGGAAACAACAGTTTCTCAATATTTGCAACCAAAGTTCAATAAAACATCAAGTAAAGTGTACAGGTACAGAACAAGGAATGTCTCTTTTTGTTTTTTTTTTTTTAACTTTTGAATGGCAACCTAATGTATGTCTATGGTATTTTTAATTCCATTCACACAATTCAGGTAAAAAGCTAGGGAAGTCCGTTAAAATTAATGGTTTCTAAATCGTATACAGGCATAAATTATTATCGTCCACTCTGTGCTATAAGGAAGGTCTCAACTGATGGAAGTCAAATAAGCAAAATGCGCTTATGACGACGCGTGCGAATTTTATGTTTTTTTGGCTTATTTAATAATACTAAAAGTATCTGTAATAGATCCAAATTATGGTCATCGAATATCAACACAACAATTAAAAAAAATTAAACTGGCAGGATTCAAGATGTGACTAAAAAGTTGCGGCTTTTTATATATGATGCAGGTGCACCTTGCAACTGTACAAGGTTTAAGTACAGTTGTAAACTACAGACCAATATCCCTGCTATCGGTTGTGTACAAGCTCTTTGAGAGGGTACTGTCGGAAAGATATACTACGGAAATTGAAAAATACCTCTCAGTAGAACAGGCGGGTTTCCGCGAGGGCCGCAGTACCTGTGAACAAGTCATCGCACTAACAACACATGTGGAAAATGGCTTTCAAAGAGCGGAGAAGTCAGGCTTAGTACTCTTGGACCTAACAGCAGCTTATGATACTGTCTGGAGAAGAGGTTTAATCCTCAAGTTTGCGAGGACAATCAAATGTAGAAAATCTGTTGCATTGCTGGAAAGCATCCTGACTAATAGAAGAATAAAAGTATACTTAGAGGGTAAAACGAGTGGCACAAAAATATTACAAAATGGACTACCACAGGGATCAGTGCTGTCTCCACTCCTTTTCAATCTCTATACGGCAGACATCCCAAATACAGTGTCCAGAAAGTTCATATACGCAGACGACGTGGCGCTGGTGGCTCAGGCGAAAACCTTTGAGGAGCTGGAGTCAACTTTAAATGCTGATCTAGACAAATTCCAAAAATACCTAGAGAATTGGCATTTGCGCCCGAACCTGAAGAAAACAGTCGCATTGGCTTTACATAAAGAGAATTGAATTTGCAGATGTGTGGTGAGCGGATCCCAAATGAGAAAAATCCAAAATACCTGGGTGTGAAAATGGATAGATCCCTGACATACAGAGCTCATACTGAGGGAGTTAAAAATAAGATTAAAGCTAGAAATAATATTATAAGCAAACTGGCAGGAACTTCATGGGGTAGCAGAGCGACAACATTGCGCACGTCAGCAATGGCGTTAGTATATAGCTCAGCAGAATACTGTTCTCCGATATGGGGAAGGAGTGCTCACTGTGGCAAGATTGATGTCGAGCTAAACAAGACAATGAGGACTATAACGGGTACCATAAAATCGACCCCAACTCAATGGTTACCGGTACTGTCTAATATTGCTCCATCAGATCTCCGTAGACCCCATTCCACAGTCAGAGAAATAAAAAACATCAGGAAAAAATCCCAACTGCCAGTATTTAATGATATTTTTCACCCACCCGAGAAAAGATTAAAATCCCGAAAACCCATATGGACAGTGGAGGAAGATGGTTCTAATTTAGAAGGTATCTGGAGAGAAAGATGGGCTACAGAAAATACTTACTCAAAATAAACATTTAATAGTAGACCCTGCAACTCGAGTACCTGGTTTCGACCTGCCACGGAGGGTTTGGGTACAGCAAAACAGAGTGAGGACAGAACAAGGCTGCTGTAATTACTTACTCTGGAGGTGGGGAAAAAGAGATAATCCTGACTGTGAGTGTGGAGCTGAGCAGTCTGTGAAACACGTGGTCCAAGAGTGCTAGCTAAAGAAATTTAACGGAAGCCTCCAAGATATACATGAGGCGAAACCAGAGGCGGTGGACTGGCTCTCAGCACTGGAACCAAGACTATAATCTGATACACCACACGAAAAGTAAAGTAAGTAAGGTTTAAGTGTTTTGAGCAATTGTCATAAGTGAATTTACAAAATATACTACGATATTTGAATTCATTGGAAATTGTAGGTACCTATATATGAGCAGAATTTATATCTAAACACCACGGGCATTACTTACTATTTAAAATACGAGTTTAATACAATACTAAGTCAGTTTTGACCATACAAAAAACTGGGTAAGTATCGGCTTAAACACAAATTGCAAATAGTAAGACCGCCATAGTCTGATGGACAATTCTTGTTTTATGGGAAGGTCAGGCAGCCCCGGACACTTAAATGAATAGCAAATAAAAATACCAATAAACAAAATTTCTCTCTTTATTTTGCAATTTAAATAAAACTAGGAACTTCCTTAATCACATTAATTAAAAATTAGTAATCATATAAAATATTTTTTACGAAATATGTTGAAAATACTTCAGTCTTAGTTTTTTGGCGACAAAAAAGTTGGCAGGTAGCCCCGGACAAAGTGATCAATAGTGGCCCAATAGTTTTTTGGCTTTACAAACATCAAAATTAAAATAAGCATTCGAAGGATCAACATAAACACAAACTTGATGGGCCCAGTCTTTGCATTCCTGGCACTTAATCCAGTCCTCTTCAAATGTTTCTTGGCATATGATGTATTCGGTTCGTTTTTCTTGGAAAATACTTTGAATATTTTTCGTTGTTTTTAATATCTGTGAATTTCGACATAATTCAAGACTTTCTGCAACAATAGTAACAACACTTTAAGATACTTTCCATAAATAAGTTAACTGATAAAACAATTTTCGTTTGTTAAAACAATATTGCGAAATTCAAAACTTAAAATAATGTCCGGGGGTATCCGACATTATCGTGTCCGGGGGTACCCGATTGTTATCATGCAACACTTTTAAATGCAGCACTTTAATTGTACAATAAATGTTACAAATACTATTAAAATATTTAAATATATAAAAATTCCTACAGCATTAAATAATAGACAATTATGCTCACTTACGTATTGTACTTGATAACTATCAATGAAGTTTTACAGGGGCGAATATTTTTATTTGACGGAAACAAAACACTCACTCACAAGTAATTCACTTGACAGGCACGTGGCGACTGAGTTGAATTTGTTTTTACTCCAGAGGGCGCTCATTTAAAAAAAAGCTGTACCTACGCAACGTGTTTCGTTTCTTAGAAATTTAAATGTCCCTGGCTAACCGCCGTCCGGGGCTACCCGGCTTTCCCCTAATTTTGTATTGAGCCATCCCTGTTTTTACTCTTATCTATTTGGGACTTATGAGAATTTTTGTTTGTTAACATTAAAGTACAGTAAATTTATCAATATGAAAGTTTAAAAAAATGGATGCAGGATATTTATTTATTTATTTATATAATTTATGTACATGTGTACAAAGGCAGGATATATCATGATAATTGAACTATAAAAGATATCACAAATAAAATTTCAAATTCTCCCCGAAAAGAAGGGAACCTTGTGCTTCGGGGAGAAGTTCAGTAAACTTAAAATTAACAACATACCTGCATAAGAAAGAAAAGTCTACAGTTCATATAAGGCACACAAAACATCAAAGTTCAGAGTAGCTTAGGAGTTTAGGAGATACATTATACATGTCATTATTAACCCCATTAACAATCAACTTAAAGCTGATTGGTAACCAGAGGGGTTACCAATCGAAAGTAGTTAGTAACCAGAGTGGTTACTATTAAATAAAAGTGGTAACCAGAGGGGTTACCAGTAAAGAGAGTTTACTATATCCCAAGTGGATATGATTTGAAATAAGAACACAAGGACAGTGGTTGAGAGAGAAGAAGAAAGAATGGTCAAAAGTAACAATGAGTATATTGATCACAATTAATAGTTTGCTTAAGGGTAAATTTACAATTGATGAAATAACTTACAAAGGAACTTTTCTCACGATGAGTAGGTATAACGAGCGAGTTAGCGGGTGTGTTCGAAGTGTCCGAATCTTCGCATGGTGAAGTACCATCGTGCTCGCGAGGTCGAGAGATGACCGGTGGTCGAGATATGAAGTGTCGGCGAGACGGCGTGGTCGGCGAGAACGGCGGCGTGATGTGACGAATCGAAGTGACGGAAATACGGAAATGAAGTGACGACGTGTAGAGGTGTAGACTCCCTTAAATAGTGCTGTGCTGGGGGTAGCAAGTTCAATGTCCTCGAACTTTCTAGACTTATTTATTTGAAGTGTCATACCCAGTTGAGGAGTATTGTCACTTGTTTGACCTTGCGGGCGATGAACTCGGCCTAGCGATAAACAAATGTACTTGCCGTCGCTAGGCGCGCGCTCGAAAGAAATTTCGAGATGTGGTCTGCCACATTCCTCGCCTCCAAGTGGTATCGAAGATGGCACGATACCTTGGTAGAACGTCATGGTGTGGCTGAGCTGAGGCAGTCGTTGCTGAAGATTTTTGTAGTCATTATAATTTTGGAGAGATGGTTAGACTTGTGTTAGTTGAACTGTTGCCTAGTTGCAGATGATGATTGCGACGGATCAAGATGTGATTGCTTTGGAAACAGTGTTCCCATTCAGCCCGTTGACAATTGCAGTGTGTCGGTGAGGCTTGTTAGTACACAAAGCTGTGGAGTCCGTGGAGTCAGTGTAGTCCGTGGAGTCCGATAAGCTGTGCAGTGTAATTGGCATCTAAACATTCTTGTCGAATTTGCAGAACTGTGCAGTTGGCTTGCGTTGGCGTTTTCGAAGTTTTCGTTGACTGTCGTCGTGTTGACAGCGTGTGTTGACAGTGACGTGTTGACAGCGTCGTGTTGACCGTGTCGTGTAGACGTCTTGTCGTGGTTGAGCAGCTCCTTGGATATGCGAGACAGAGTGCGAGTCAAAAGCATAACATGAAGGATGGGACAGCGTCCCAACAAAATCATTCCTCGTTCAAAGACGTGCGTAGCGATGAGACGAGGTGAGTTTTTGTGTGCTCGAGATGTGTGCGTGCGTTCATATTTGGGTGTCCGACAGCTCTGGAGTAGTTCTCCAGCGTTGAAGTTGTGGCGTGTCTGTTGCGTTAGACAGCTTTGGAGTAGTTCTCCAGTGGGGCCTGTGTGTGCATTCTTTGCTGCGCATCAAGTGAGTCTGATGTCTTTGGGAATACGTGCCAGTATAGCGAGTGCTTGTGCATTCTTTGCCGCGCATCAAGTGAGTCTGATGTCTTTGGGAATACGTGCCAGTATAGCGAGTTGTAGCGTGTCGGTGTTGCTCTTGGTTGCTAATGAAAACCATTTGTTGCTGAAGTTGTCCATTTTGATTTGGTGCCGTTGCCAATGTTGTTCATCTTGATTTGGTGCCGTTGACAATGTTTGCCATCTTGATTTATCGATGTTGATAATGTCGCTTTCCATCTTGGTTTGATGCTGATGATGATGATAACGTTGATCATCTTGCTTCTATAGTTGTACATAGTAACAGCAGTTGACAGTTGTAAATTTTAAATTTTCATAATATAAACATTTACAATTGTAGCAAGCGAATAAATAAAATATTGTTGGTTGCATGTTGCAAAAATATAATATGTACAATGATAAGTATTTGTCAATAATAATTAAGTTGATTACAATATATTTTAGAAGTGAAAATAAATTCAAGTATCTAATTAGGTACCTATACAATGCAACAAAAAAAAATAATATGAATTTCAGCAAAGTCCAAAAATGTTTAAAATATTCTATTTGTAATAGGTAAATATTGAAATGTGTCTAAGTACAAAAATGCTTTGCAAGTTTCAAAGTATAAAAGGTATTTAAAGCAAAATTACAAAGTATGAAATAGGTAAGCTAAGTATTTCACGAAATTAGTACCTATTTGATATATTAACTAGTGAAAATTTAATTAATTTTTGCGAGCTCCTTTGATATAAAAATATAATATTTCTGATTGCAATGAATTTAAATAACGTACGTAAATATCCTTGTTAGCAAAAACTTAGATTGTCATTCGATAGATGGTGTTTTATTAAAACTTAATTTTTCTACCGCTAGTTGGAATTTTGAAAGATTAGTCACGAGCTGTAATCGCGTAGTTTAAAAATAACAAAATTGAAGTTTTATCGTTTAAAACCGAAAACTTTCGATGGATATTTGTTTAAACAGTGAAATTACTATATCAAGATTACTTAAATGTTCTGTACCACGCGTAAAACTGTATGCAAAATATAAAATTAATAATTTTTGTCACTTCAGTATTATTGTTGTGCGTGAGAATTTTTTGTCGCGATGTATGTGAAAAATATTTTTAGTTCCGTGAATTATGTGAAAAGAATATAACCAAATTCGGATGTGCGGTTTTGTTTATGTATATCGCGATCGTCGGAGTATTTTTTTACTTAAAGCAGTGCCGTACAGAAAAATTTAACTGTGTTTGTTTATGTGAAATTATAAAGTGGGTACCAATATAATATACCTTTGTTTACAATCTCAGAATAAAATGAATGTGTACTATGCATGTATTATTTGAATGCAACATTTATGACAAAGAATAACTAAAAACCGAGAAACGCGGGTGATTTTTAAACGCGATTGCATAGAATTAAGCGCGATTGTTTCGCGGGTGTAGTGTAGTGTACCCATCGTGAGAGATTCAAAAACCAATTCGTTCTTTTTCTAAGCTAGGAAAAGATAAGGAGTGATCTGAGGAAAATCGGTAAGTGTTGTTTAATGTTATTGTAAGGAAAAAATACCACTGTTGTGAATGCATATTTATCGTTTTTCGGCCTCGGGCCGGTACTAGATAAATACCGATGTTTTGTAAATACCAGTAGCTGTGAAGCTTAGCTGTTAAGCTGTTTGGTAACGATTGTGTTCATATTCACGTTTTCAGGGTCACCAATTAAGCTGATTGGTAACCAGAGGGGTTACCAATCGAAAGTAGTTAGTAACCAGAGTGGTTACTATTAAATAAAAGTGGTAACCAGAGGGGTTACCAGTAAAGAGAGTTTACTATATCCCAAGTGGATATGATTTGAAATAAGAACACAAGGACAGTGGTTGAGAGAGAAGAAGAAAGAATGGTCAAAAGTAACAATGAGTATATTGATCACAATTAATAGTTTGCTTAAGGGTAAATTTACAATTGATGAAATAACTTACAAAGGAACTTTTCTCACGATGAGTAGGTATAACGAGCGAGTTAGCGGGTGTGTTCGAAGTGTCCGAATCTTCGCATGGTGAAGTACCATCGTGCTCGCGAGGTCGAGAGATGACCGGTGGTCGAGATATGAAGTGTCGGCGAGACGGCGTGGTCGGCGAGAACGGCGGCGTGATGTGACGAATCGAAGTGACGGAAATACGGAAATGAAGTGACGACGTGTAGAGGTGTAGACTCCCTTAAATAGTGCTGTGCTGGGGGTAGCAAGTTCAATGTCCTCGAACTTTCTAGACTTATTTATTTGAAGTGTCATACCCAGTTGAGGAGTATTGTCACTTGTTTGACCTTGCGGGCGATGAACTCGGCCTAGCGATAAACAAATGTACTTGCCGTCGCTAGGCGCGCGCTCGAAAGAAATTTCGAGATGTGGTCTGCCACAAACTCTTTGACCACCTGACAGATAGCCACTTTCTTGTATATATTCTGTATCGAAGGGTCAGGCAGTTCACTTTACAATTGGCTAGTCCTGTAGTCACGTGGTCTCCTGAGGATTATTGATAAGACACTTCTCTGGGACATTGATTATAAAATTAAAGGTGGAAGAAGAAAAATTTAATAAAAAAATTAACGGAATGGAGATAGAAGAATGCTGAAAGCTTTTTGTAAATCATATGTAAACCACTGCTCCACAATTCTCCATTTCTGAATGTAGACCTCTTTTAGTTATTATTCAATCGTCTCTTCTTTGGGCTGTTCTTATTCATCCACTACCCGCGACAAGTATTATATCATCGGTCAACCTTTTCTGCCCACATTGAATCATATTATTAAATCACAATAATTTGAGTCAGAATCCAGAAAAGTACGTAGTTAGCTTTTAGTACAAATTTAGTCATTTTGAACAAGGCTTCAATGATACTGAAATAGTTGTTGAATACTTATAGAAAATTTTTAGCGTTCGACCAAGAAAAAAAAACAAATTTGTCTTCTGCGCGCTCACCTGATTTTTCTAGATGTTTAGGGACAACTAGATATTATAGTGTGAGAGTAGATATAGGTAGGTACCTACTCGTATAGTTCAGTTTGGAGAATTATTGAAGATTCGGACAATGGAGAATTCAACTTTTATTATTTGATAATCTCGAATCATTCTCATTCCCAGTGAGGGATATTTATTTTCTGCTTAACCAATATAAATTATGAAACAATAAATTTAGATTTAGTTTGGAAACCATAAACGAAGAAATTTACTTGTTTTCTGTTCTATGATTTAATTGGCGTCAAATTCTCGGAAGAGTTGAATAAAATTAATTAAGGTCAAAAGTGTTAATGCTAATGATGTGTAAATAATATTTAATATGTACATTACACAAGATCTTCTACGAATGTTCGAGTGCTTACATACTTAATAATCAATAATAATAAAATACCTAATAGATTATACCTATGAGAAACATATATAACAAAAACCATTGGCTTTGTGCGTGACTACACAAAAAAATCATATATATTTTTTGTAGAGAAGCAAAGCATACTTGATACTTAGGTATGTCTAAAAGCAAACACACTTAAAAAACTGAAAACATGTGATAAATATTTTAGCCGTATTCAGAGACAAATATGAGCAAATTGAGGACCCCTCAGGTCTTCAAGATATCTTGAAGGTATGTGTTGCCCTTGGGGAGCTCTCAAGTAAAGTATACACCTTAAGGAAAGCATATTTAGATACTGATGACATTATGTCGTCAATCAAATATAATCTGTTTATCCTTTACTTTTGACAATTGATAGAACATACGTATCTATATTATAAATTTGAATGTTTGTATGTATGTGTTGAATGCGCTCCTAAACCGTTCATCCAATTGCAATGAAACTTTGGTAAATTGTCGAGAGTATACCAGGGATGGTTTCTGGATCAAAAAATTTTTTCTTCTTCTTCTTCTTCATCCACCTTCATTTTACCTATGAAGGTGGATTATCCTGGGAACCGTTCATCCGATTGCAATGAAACTTTGATGAATTGTCGAGCGTATGCCCGGGATGGTTTCTGGATTAAAAAAAAACTTTTTCTTCTTCTTCATCAGGTATTGGGTCATTTTACCTATGAAGTGGACTATCCTGGGAACCGTTCATCCGATTGCAATGAAACTTTGGCGAATTGTCGAGGGTATGCTCGGGATGGTTTCTGAATTAAAAAAAATTCTTCTTCTTCTTCTTCTTCGGGTATTAGGTCATTTTACCTATGAAGGTAAAATGACCTAATACTCTGGGAGAAGAAGCTTCAACTGTCCTTCCATCTCTTCGCAGGTCTTCCAGGACATTTTTTGGATTAAAACTTTTTTCTTCTTCTTCTTCTTCTTCATTGTGTATTTGGTCATTTTATCTATGAAGGTGGAGTATTGTAGAAGAATAAGATGCAACTGTCCTTCCATCTCTTCGCAGGTTTTCCAGGACGGATTCTGGATTCAAACTTTTTTCTTCTTCTTCTTCTTTATCGTGTATTTGTTCATTTTACCTATGAAGTTGGAGAATCCTGGAAAAAGAATTTCCAACTGTCCTTTCATCTCTTCGTAGGTCTTCCCAGTATTGTTTCGGGAATTAAACTTTTTCTTAACCTACTGAAGGGACGGGAGGTAATGAAGGGAAGGGAGGTACTGGTGGGTCTGACGGGACGGGTGGTACTGAAGGGTCTGAAGGGGCGGGAGTAACTTAAGGGACGGGAATAACTGAAAGGACGGGAGTAACTGAAGGGACGGGAGTAACTGAAGGGACGGGAGTAACTGAAGGGACGGGAGTAACTGAAGGGACGGGAGGTACTGAAGGGACGGGAAGTACTGAAGGGATGGGAGGTATTGAAGAGTCTGAAGCGACGGGTGGTTATGGAGGACGATTTTTAATTATACAGGCAATACGAAGTTTGCCGGGGGTTCACTAGTTCTATATAAAAAATGGAATATTTTGTTGATTGGATATTACAGTGCGGCCAGTATAAGAGTGCGTCTGGCTCCCCGCTATACCTTTACTCGCTTCCTTGCATCTCACCATCAACAGTTATCACAGATTGTCAACCAGTTATTTTTTTTCATCGTAAAAATTTGAAATTTCGTTGAATAGACAAATAAACATACCTGACTACTTGACTGCATGCTGAGGTGGTAATTGAGGTGTTGTGTGTCAATATTAGTATAGCAATTTTTTTATTACGATTGGTGATGTTTACACAAGTCGCTTTTATACATATAACAATCACATGTCTGGTCTTTCTAATAAAATTTTTCTTTTGTCAGTAGGTTTGAAATGAAACCTTTACTTACTTTTTAAGGATGATTTTTGTCCATTAAATAAATCGGACGCCTTCAAAGACACTAACAGTTTTTTGATTGTCGGATACTCTCCATCACTGTAATATTTGTATATATGACGTCTTATGGCATCTATTTCAAATGAGTCTTTATTGCAAACTGTTTTTTTTTTCTTCCTAGATAATATAGAATTTGATAAGACTTTTGATTTTAAATTAACGGGGTTTTCATGAGCTTCTTTCGAAATATTTGTCACTGTCCATTTGCTAATACCTAAAGCCTCAGCAACTCGTATGCACGCATTATGGATAGAAATTAGCGGTCCACCATTGTCTGTTTCCATTGTAAAATAATCCCGAAGACGAATCACAAATTCGCGACACTGGGAATTCAACTTTCACTGTTAGATGTTTCAATTACGAGGACTCGTTTACGAGGAATATAAGCCGGGGGTGATAACTAATACCGTTAATTTTGGAAATCCCTGACAATAATAGGCAAACAAAAATTAGTTACAAGTCATAAAATGCATTATTTCCAGTTTTGTGTCAAGATTCATTTGGTAATCCCCCAGTTAGCAACTAGTAAGTACATAGCAATAGTGAAAATAACAATTTGTTTGAACAATGAACAATGGTTACTAATACCTACTGATCAATACAGTATAACAATAGAGCTATTGAAACTATTTTTCGTTAGTAAGTACCTACTTATTTGTAATTTAATATCCTCTTTTACCTACCTGCTGTAGGTACTGATATGGCACGCAGTGTGTATGTAGGTATATATGTACAATGATGAAATAATAATATAGAAAATAAAATATTCTATAACAATTCCTTTGGTTGCCGATATCTGTCTATGCGGGAAAGAGACCATCATACCCGAAAAGCATTCCTATACTGACCCGAGTATAGGTGCCTAACCAAGTATTTTTAGTATATATTATGTATGTACTACCTAAGCGTATCCCTTACAAATTTAATATTTTTATTTTTCAATATTTTGTTGGTCAAGTAGCCAATCGGAAAACAATGTGATATTTTATTGAAATAATTTATTTTACAAAAATAATCAAAGTGTTTAAACACGTGAAAAACGAGTAAACGGGTGAGAATTCTCACTCGTTTTCTCGTACGTATTCAAAATAAATCTACTGTCTGCGGTCTCCTTTTGTTTTATTATGTACCTACCTACGCACTCTCAAAGTAAGAGAATACACATTCCCAGAATATACATTTATCTCTGCCACGTCACTTTACGTCACATTCACTCTGATTAACGAAATCGCCCTCAAGGTAGCTCAAAGACTTGAGGCATCCTCAATATTTGTCTGTGAATACGGGTTTAAAGTTAAATCAAAGTTTGCTGATACCTGACTATGAAGACTGTATCACAAATTATTCCAAACTGATCCTTTACCTGGAATCGATTAGCAGTTTCAAGATTTTTTAGAAGATTTTATTTACGTAACTTCTTTGGTTGGTATATATATTTTGACATTTTGCATAGTTACGTATTGACACGGCAGTACTTAGAATTTTTCTAGTTCACTTATCTAATTCTTCCCGATGTCAGCTAATCGTGACCAGATTTGTGAGCATATTCTCTGGGAATTCACCAATTTTACTCTACAATAATATTCAAGAGAATTTCTTTCGACCATTGTAGGCACGAAGGATAACTTAAGATGCTTCAAGACTTTTATCATAAATTTAATGTATTTTTATCTTAATTTTCAATATACCTACCTATGTACTGCGATATTCATTTACTTGGGAGTTTATTTAATTGTAACGTAGATACTTAATGGTAGGTATTAATCATAATATCTTTATGACTAAATGCAATCCATGCAATAGACATTCCGCGTTCCTTACGATTCCCTTAAAATTGACTCCTAATTTCCTTTGGATTTTTAATGTGCACATTGTGTGTCTGTTTTGAAGACCTTAGGTATTAATCTCCATTATTAAAACGGGTGGTAGTAGCTAAAGAAGAGGCTTTGTGGAAACAACAGCCGCGCTGCCTGGCCCGCCAGAGGCGCGCCGGATTGAGCTGTGGCAAGAAAGTTTCGCTGACCGCGCGCATGTCAAACCGAAGGAAGAGATGGCCGCTGGATACAACCTGCCATACCCCACTTGGAGAGCACTAAATAGATTGAGAACTGGGGTGTCGCGCTGCAATAGTAACCTCAAAAAATGGGGCTACAAGGATGACGATACCTGCGAATGCGGGGACATTCAGGACCACCAACACCTTATGATATGTCCGAAAGTCGGAGAGACATGCGCGCGGGAGGACCTAATTGCCGCAAATGACAGGGCCGTACATGTGGCCAACTACTGGAAGTTCTTTATTTGATGAATCCGGTCACGGAAAGTAAGTAAGTAGTAGCTAAAGGATTGACAGCGCAATAGATAATAATATCAAAATATTTGACTTTCATTCAAAAATAGATAGATATTATATACATAGGCACCATAGGATAGATATTATATAGGCACGCTCAGTTGATCCGATTCAAATATTTGAGTTTTAAATATCGTGTTCGTTTTAAAGTGCATCGAGTGATAAGTTTGGGTCCTGAAATTGTTTTTGATTCTACGTTTATAACTAGCGTCTGGCGACAGATGAATTTAGGGAAAATTATACGGGGTGCAATAAAATACGACAACGAAATAATAATATGATGTGTATGTAAATCCCATTCCCCTTATTTTTTTGGTTAGGTTCAGGTAGTCTTTAATAATTATAGCGACTCGCGTGAGCGAGTTGTTTTATAAATTGAATGGAAATTGGTCGCAGGAAAAATGCTATCAACATCTTTGCCATTTGAGGTTATTAATAAGTTTATTATGTATTCGCATCATATACATAATATCATATTTTTATTTGATCACAAGTATTTGTACGCACGCGTATTTCCGACTTCCGTCCCTTGATCCGTCTGTCGCCAGACGCTTGTGCGTGTATAGCGTTGATTTCTTTATGATTTCAAAATGTGACAAGTATAATATATAATAACAATATAATTGTTGTATGTTTCAACTTTGCACTAAATTGATTATATGTCGACCTTTTGGCCGCCAACAGCGACCTCACTTGCCAACACGCGTACTTGCCGCTTGATAACAGTGACTCAACCACTGGACGTAGAATCAATTCTACCATACGTAGGTACCTATGTAATTTTATTATATCACATTATCTTGACTTGGTAAGTAATTTCGTTTGAAATCGATTTGAATAATATACCTAACTTACTAAATTTTACAAACGTATTTTTTTTTAATATATGTTAGCCGTCTAGTTTCTGTGCGGGCGTCCTGGGTTCGATCCCCAGCAGAGGAGAAATTTGTTTAAATTAATTTCTCACGCAAATATTGTAATAATAAACTCGCCACTTGCGCAGGGTGCAAGGAAGTGTTCAGTATTATTACCTATTAGTATTATGTTCATTTTTTTATAGAAAATTAAATTATCTTGTTGGGATGTTTCGGCTTTTTCGATATTTTTAAAAACTTTGGAAATATTGGCAGTAAAATACATAAATTTATTATAAAAAAACATACATCACGCTGTTTTCATATTCTGTGTAGGAAAAACAGACTGAACTCCATACTATCCATATATAGATAGCAAAATATCTTAAAATATTTATAAATTTGTGTTTAAGTGTTTGTTTATAGTGAAAGTTTGAAGTAAGAATAAATACATTTCAATATTTCTGCCACAACTCTCCATGAAGCAAATCAATATTGTTTACTCCTGGTGTATGTAATGTGCAATGCATATCAGCAATGTGTTATGCACATTACATAACATCAGGAGCTTGCAGAAAGTAAAAATTCTTCATTCAACTGTCGTTCTGGGGGGCTACTCATGACACATAGGAATCTTGCCTTAATCATCTTCTCAGTTGCAATCCTAGGATTGGTTTGTAACAGCTATGGCTGTCTCTCTTCTACTCCACTCCGTCCTGTCCTCTGTCAGCCTCTTCATCTCCACGTAGCTACTACAGCACATGTCGTCGATCACCTGGTCCTTAATCTTAAAAATTTATAAATCAGTACTCGATCATAATTTAATTTTAATATTTTTCTACATTTAATGATAAAAAAATGTTAATATCAACGTTTAGTATGAAATTGGCATTATTTTTTGTATAAATTAACAAATATTTAATTAATTTGAAGCTCGAAGATTTCTAAAGTCTGAAGCTGATCAACTTCATGGGTGGCCTCCTGCTGTATATTATATTCAACTGAAATTTACTGAATTGATTATATTTCAATTCCAATTTTTTTTTTAATTCCTTAGCAATGTACATACATATCTATTAAAATATAAAATAGCTGTTTCACTAGAAAAAATATGTTATGAAGCTGCTTCCTGTGTATTTGTGAAGTAATTACATTATACACAAGCAGAAAAACATTTGAAAACACCCTGTTTCCAATATACAAATCATCGTTGGTATGTAGGTACTTCAATAGATTTTTCAATAAGTATAGTAAAATTTAAATTGATTACTCTAATACGTTTTTATACAATACGTTTTTGATTTCAATTAGATCTTTTGAATAAAATATCCATAAAATATAAACAACTAGTACTTTGTACATAAGGAATACAAAACATGAAAGTAAATATTCCGATAACAAGTACATAATCGAATTACTCAATGTTGATATAATTTTAATATGTTGCAAGTTATTGATTAATTCAAAAATCACTCAATCGATACATTACTATAGCGGTAACACACATGTCTTATCCACTATGACTTAAAAATAAAATTTTTTCTCTAAAAGCCACAAATCAATCGACCAGACATAATTTATATCAGTTTATCCCACAAATCTGGGTTCATTATGTAAATAAACAAAATATTCCTTGAAATGTCTATACCACATGGTTAATATTTTTCAACAAATTTATACTTCAAACAGATCATTGTTTTACATAATTCAACGAATCAACAAACTTGTCTGAGGAATAAAATACATTTTGATCAGTTTTTTGTCTAAGACGTGAATGTCCATCAAAATATTTGACTCTAGTGTATCAACGTGCAAAAATGAGACCTGTATAATTACGATTTATGCTGAATTAACGTTATTGATTTATCCTTCTGTTAACCAGAGCCCTTGAAATGATCTTGAATCATTAAACGGCGATATAATATAAATTATTATTATTAACACTTCCCTACACCCTGTGCAAATGGTGAGTTTATTAGAGTTGTAGCCAAACATCTTGAAATTTTAGCTGAGAAGAGGGGCAATTTGCACGTGAACCAACGAAGCAAAAAGACAAATTTGCGCTCTGCGCAACCGGAAGCTCGTTCACGATGTTTGGAGAAAATGATACCAAATGGAAATTTCTTCTAAGAACCAGTGATATCAGCCTAGAGTATTGGAAAAAATCAGCTGATGAAGAACATTTCTCAATAAAAATAGATAAAAAAAATCAATATTATTGCCCCATTAAGTATAGACACTTGTGTACACCACAGAGAAGTAAGATCTTATATTACTAGTTGCATGTAACACATGAAATCCAACTGTCGATAGCGATAGTATGTATACTTTAAGAATAAGAATCGAACTATAAATCCAAATTATTGAAAATTTTAACACATGTTGGTATGTTTGTCAAGATAGGACAGTATGGAGGTCAGTCCTCTTTTCCTATCCTGAATATGAAAACAGCATGATGGTTCTGTATGTATGTATGAGGTATCAAGTCTTCTTACATATTGTGTATAGGCGACTGCCATACAAATTGTATGAAGCAATGTCGTCACTAAATTCAATTTTTATAAAAATTATTAAAAAAAAATTGATATGTACTTCTACAGCACAAATATTTTTTATAGAAAATTAAATAATCTAGCTGGAGTGTTTCGGCTTATTACTTCTTCTTCGTTTAGTAGACCTAGTTGGTCTGTTCTTCAGAAACTATGCCTCCCTGGGATGACGAAGTCCAGCTATCCTTCCATCTCTTGGGTGGTCTACCGGGTAGGCGGCGGCCAGAAGGAATTTTATTTACTGCTATATACGCAAGTCTATTACTGTCCATCCTGGCTACGTGGTCCCTCCAATGCCTTCTTCTGGATCTACTCCACCGAACAATGTCCTGTATTCCACATGTTTTCCTTATTTGAACATTGGCTTATTACGATATTTTTAAAAAAAATGGACATAAATTGGACATATTGGACATATAATTGGGCAGTTAAACTCATAAATTTATCATAAAAAAAAAATTCTTAATAAAAAATGTAATTTCAGAATATATAAACAGTTATAAGCCTACAAAACTTATTGTTGTTTCAGTCAGGGGTTATCAACTTTTCAATTTTTGGTTTATTTTTCCATATATCTCAGAAACCATAAAAGCTAGAACGCTGAAAATTGGTATAAACATAAACAAATACAAAATCTCAAATTGGTTTTTCAAAAAAATTCCAGGAAACATTTTCTATTATTTTAATCGATTTTTTTTAGTAAAATCAAACCTTCGGCTTCGGTCGAAGGTTACAGCTAAGGCCGAACAATCGGCTTCGGCCAAAATCTGACCTTCGGTCGGACACTAGTGGCCACCCTTGTTGTCAATATAATTATTTTATGAATTCAGGGGGGCATGTCTGATCAACCGGCGGAATCAAAACCATCCATGTTTACCCATATCATGAATATTATTATCTTTAGATGTTATAGAACTCCATGAGATAATTATATCCATGATATGAGTAAACACGGACGGTTTTGATTCCGCCTGTTGACCAGACTTGCCCCCCTGGAAGAAATTGCGTATAGTCGTCCCCAAATATCTTGACCATTTCACCAAGGGGGCGGCACCAACCATGCAAAAAGACAAATTTGCGGTCTGCACTGGTTCAAGTTGTCTTAGGATTACTATACAGGTGATAAGTCCACATCATGTGAAAATGATTTTTTGCATAATAAACAAATATTATTTGGTCTGACTGGTTTGCTTGGTTGGTATATATCGCTGTGTGAATATTGTTTTGTACTATGTCCACTTTTTACATTTTTTTTACTTTTTGTCGATAAAATGACCGCGATCTCTCTCTGTACTATTTACCCTTTTCGATAGTGAATTTACTCTATTGGATGCTGTTTTACGTTTTATTATAATGTACTATGTCCACACAAAAACAAAAAAAATAAATCTTGATTTGTACTATCTCCCTGGACCAATCAAACGTCACCATTTCGGACATAATCATAGACCTAGTAGATAGAGTATTTGCTAGTAGTGTGAACCGCGTACGAAATTTACATTTAATTACTACCTAGTGTCAGGAAGCGAACAAATACATGTATGCAAAATATTTTTCCTCAATACACTCGATATAAGTCAAAGAAGAATAAATTATCATTTTTCAAACATTCAAGACTCTGAAACTGGAATACCGCGACCAAATATTCGTGGTAAAAACAAAAAGAAATTTGTAAAGTAGGTTGACCTTAACTTAGAAATCACATCACTTCATTCCCTAAAGTCGAAAGTCATTACTGCAGGGCAGACTTAAAACGAGAATATTTGGAAGGCTCATTAAATCTGAAAACAATGTTTTCCTTGTCCAAGGAATCCTATCCAGACTGCAATGTTAAAGAACATACGTATTGAAAAACATTCAATACAGAGTTCAATTTGGTTTTTCATAAGCCGAAAAAAGATAGGTGTGATTTTTGTTAATCATATTATAAACAGAATTCTGAGAAAACACCATCGATAGAAGTAGAATATAGAATCCATGTGAATAATAAAAACATGGCAAAAGTCGAGTATGATAAGGACAGGAGTAAAAATAATGTAGCAGTTGTTTGTTTTGATTTGGAGAACGTTTTTTCGTTACCGCGTGCTGATGTTTGAAACTTTTATTATAAAAGAAAATTTTGCGCTCTTAATTGCTCATTGCAATTTAAACAAAAAAGCGCATTCTGCACTGTGGCATGAAAAAAATGCAGGTCTTGGTACAAGTGATTGTGGATTTATCCAACATTGAGGAAATTGTGTTGTGGTCAGATTCATGTGTACCTCAAAACAGGAATCAAATTATGACCACAGCACTTAAATATTTTCTTCGCGAATACCCAAAAGTGAAGACATTGACACAAAATTTCTCTGAATCAGGACATGGAAACATACAAGAGGCTAGGGTTGCCAGGTGGTATCCTAAAGGAGGACATGTCCTCCTTTTCGACAAATTGTCCTCCCTTACCTACCGTATGTCCTCCTTTTGCGTTGATTCTTATCCAATATAATTTAAAAAACATGTCTACTAAAGATTTTTATACATATTTCATAAAAGAGCACCAAGAACTTATTAAAAAAAAAATACGTTTTGGTGAAACATGTTGTTTAAAATGAAGTGAATTCATTATAAAAAATCTTGTTTCATTGTTAATAGTTTAAGTAGTGACTAAACTATATTATGTAAGTTATATAGCGACTGCATTGAAGATATAAAAAAATGAAGAAATAAAGTAATTATGAGACGATGAAAATTCTTCGAAATGCGTCTGTAGGTATGGCGTTTTTTTTTTGTCATTGTCCTCCTTTTTAAGGAAAATCC
This sequence comes from Molanna angustata, assembly GCA_963576475.1. NCBI lineage: Eukaryota > Metazoa > Arthropoda > Insecta > Trichoptera > Molannidae > Molanna > Molanna angustata. The sequence continues at coordinate 9,278,117 of OY754971.1, read as the reverse complement.
TCCTTTTTGTGCTATTTGTCCTCCTTTTTCAAATTTCCATCTGGCAACCCTACAAGAGGCTGATGCTATTCATAGCAAAATTGAAAGATTTATGTCTGTTAGAGAAGTATTTATCCCATTAGGGTTTAAAAATATGGAGTCTAATAAAATGACCAATATTATGCTCCAAAGAAGTGACATGTTCGAAAATCAAAAGGTGTCGAAACCATTTAATTATAATCGTGGTCCATACACAAAACTAAAGTGGTATAAGATTCGACATGACGAACCATTATGGAGAAACTCACAATAGTGGAATAAAATCAAAAGTAGTGTCTATTATTGCTCCTATATAAATAAATAAATAATAATTTATTTATTTATATAGGAGCAATAATAGACACTACTTTTGATTTTTTTTTATATCAACTCGTGCTCGGAAAGGCAGTGTAAATAAATGTATGAAAAACCATTTAATATTTCCTGAGAGTGTACAGTTAATTCAAAGTATCATTAAGATTCTTCCAAACAAAAAGAAAGATCGAATCTATGTACAGATACATACCTGCTATTGATGTGGAATTTTATAAAGCCGTACTAAAATAAAATAATAAAGTTTTTTTTATTATATTATACTAACATTATAATATATGACATTGAATCAATGTCTACTGTGTACATGTCATGTCATGCCTGCTATTGGTATGGAATTTCAAAATGTAATATTGATTGCAAAACTTAAATGGCAATGGGCAGGTCATGTTGCCAGACAGGGTACGGACAGATGGGCACCCAGAATTCTAAATTGGAGACCGTGGGATATGAAAAGGGGAATAGGCCGGCCCCAGATAAGGTGGGCCGATGATATTGTCCCTGTCGCTGGAAGCAGATGGGTTCAGAAAGCCCAAAAAAAGACGAGTGGAAGCTCTTAGAAGAGGCCTTCATCCAGCAGTGAAGAGATGGCTGAGAAAGAAGAAGAATAATAATTATATGTTCTTTTATATTTGTATCTACCTATTTAATGAATAAAATAAAATGTGCGTGCTTACTGAAACATTAGTTATCCTAGTCTCACACGAAATAAATTTTGTTGAAATAACATTATTATATCGAGGGCATACAACCAAAATGCACTAAGTCATATTTTACTGTTTCGAGATAATGCCACTTTAATGAAAATTATATTTTCAATGCAAACTTGTGTGTTCCCCTTTAATATTTTTGAATGTTCAATAACATTGAAGTGATAAATTAATAGTTTTGAATACAAATATAGCACAATTAAAAAATATTGTTTTTAATCTTATAGTTTATTGAATGTTTATTAAAGCACTTGCTGACTTAGTGCATTTTGACTGTATACAATTTGTCATTCTCCACTGTTTGGAAAAAAATCCTCGTACGACATTTTTTCTGTTTAACGATTTTATTATCTTCTTAATAAAAGCAGATGATTTTTTATTTATTTATTTTAACACTTTTTGTACATACATAAAATTACATAGTACAAATGGCGGACTTATTGCCTGGAGGCAATTTCTTCTAGTCAGCCATCTAAGAAAAAAGTACATAACTTAGTGTCAGCATGTACAAATAACGCAGCCAGTGTATAAAATAACAAAACAAAAAGTGAGAATTTACACTAAATCAGAAACGAGAGGAAAATCAGGAAGGAAAGGGAGACCTACGGTTACCTATGCTTTTCCAGATAGTTAATCTACATGCATTTGTGTGATTGTTTTCGAGTATCCTGAATGAGACAAACTAGGACTAAAAACAATTTCCCACAAAGAATCATGATATGAATAGAATACAATTTCTTTGAAAACATTATTTATTTAAAAAAATATATCTATAAAATTAGTAGACATAAGAAATATTTTTATTTAAAAGTTAAGACTTAAAAAAATAGTTTAAATTTATACTATAAAAATTAACATGCATAAAAATACAATTTCAATTTATATAAAAAAAGTTATTAGTAAAAAGAGTATTGTTTAAATTTACATTATATAAGTTAACAGATATAAAAAAGCTATTTAAATTTATATTAGAAAAGTGATAATGCTCAAAAAAATAACTTGATTTTTTTTAAAAAGTTATTAGGCATAAACAAAAACAATTTAAATTTTGTATAAAAGTAAATAGACTAATAGACATTAAAATCCAATCTAAATTTATATTTTAAAAGTCAATAAGTATAAAAAATACAATTTAAATTTACATTATATAAGTTAACAGACATAAAAAAGCTTTTTAAATTTATATTAGAAAAGTAATGAAGCTTAAAAAAATAACTTTATTTAAAAAAAACGTTATTAGGCATAAACAAAAACAATTTAAATTTTGTATAAAAAAGTAAATAGACTAATAGACATTAAAATCCAATCAAAATTTACATTTTAAAAGTCAATAGGCATGAAAAATACAATTTAAATTTACATTATAGGCATAAATTAATTTTCAGAATCAGATTCATCTGTTCCAGGTTCTGGTAAACGACAATCATTTAAATGATCGTCAGCCACCAATTTTTCAAACCAATTGTGGAAAACATTTGGGATTACCATTTTACTACAGAGTTCTAACAAATCTTTTTTTTTCAAATGACTAATTTTTAACTGTTCTTCATATTTTTTCCCAATGTTTTCGATGTTAGTAAAATGTTGAGTGTTAACTCGGTTTGATCGTCTTCTAGATTTGACATTTAATAATTTAAAACTATCAGAAGTTTTTTTTTTTTTTATAACCCATCTAGAGACCTTCTCACGTCGACTCAATAGTAGTCCATTGTGATACTTTGCCTGCTAGATGTCATTCCATAGTCCTATCTCCTGGAAGAACTGTAAAATCCTTTGTGGATCGGTGTCTCTGATTTGCTTTTGATCAGCAATATGCAAACCTATTTTCTTTACTCTTGTTTGCATTAGTGGGCCACATTCTGTAAGTAGATGCATCGGTGTTTCATGTTCATCCATGCAGAACCTGCATAGGTACATTTCCGATAAATTCATCGTGCATAGATGTTTATTGAGTCTACAGTGACCAGTTAAGATTCTAGTAAGAATCCTAAGGTTATTCCTGCTCATTGTTAGGATCCGCTTAGAGTGTGTTGAAGAGAATCCTGAAATGAGTGCTTTTGAATGTCTTTGTCCTGGGGTAGATAACCAGAGTTCAGTGGCATTGTTAAGCATTCTTTGGTAAAGTGTTGATTTAACAATACTATTAGCTAGGAGACAGTGAGGCTCCGGCCCATAGGTAGCTATGTCCGCTCCCCTATTTGCCAGAGCATCAGCCTCCTCGTTACCTTTATAATTGGAGTGTCCAGGTACCCATCTTAGTATGATTTTGTTACCATAGTTTACTGATAAAGTTTTCAGCGCTTCAATGCAGTCTAGTACTGTTGATGAAGTTACTGTGTAGGAATCAAGAGCTTTAAGAGCAGCTTGACTATCAGAGTAAATGTATATTCTGTGGTTCTTATAATTCCTTCTTAGGATTTCATAGGCACAGAGTGTTATGGCACATATTTCTGCCTGGAAGATCGTTGCATACTGTCCCAAGTGCTTGTGGATCTTCACCCTAGGCACTTGCCCATATATACCCGATCCTATACCATTCTTTTTCTTGGATCCGTCAGTGTACCATATAAGTGCACCATTGGATTCCTGATACCAAACATCTGCTATTGTAGTTTTAGTTTGTATTTCTACTTTGTATGGTTTTTCAAAGTTGTAAACAGTTAATATTTTATCTGTTGGGAATGCAAGTAATTTGTCTTGAGATTCTATTTTGTTTAGATTTGCTTGGATTTCTAAATTTGTGTTTAGTTTATTTCCACTTGTTAGTCTTATAATACCTTCCTTTGCCATTTTTTCAAGGTATAAATGGAGAGGTGGTAGACTAATCATCCAACCAATTGTGGAAAACATTTGGGATTACCATTTTACTACAGAGTTCTAACAAATCTTTTTTTTTCAAATGACTAATTTTTAACTGTTCTTCATATTTTTTCCCAATGTTTTCGATGTTAGTAAAATGTTGAGTGTTAACTCGGTTTGATCGTCTTCTAGATTTGACATTTAATAATTTAAAACTATCAGAATAGTTATATTTATATTGAATTATAAATGGATGTGTCTTTTCGTATCTTAACACCTTTATTTTAAGCCAATTAATTTTTTCTCCTACAGTGTTGATGGATTTATTTGTAATTAATTCATTCGCTAATGTCTTAAGATCAAACATATCATTAAAATAAAGCTCATGTGCTTCATACGGTTGTTTGTTTTTTTTTGCATTTTCCGTTCTAGCCAATCGAAAAATGTTTAACCAATCATTGACACAAAAGACAGAGGTGTGTTTTTTTTTTCGATTCGATAGCACTATGCATAGAATCACATTCCATGTATGAGTGTCCACTTTCTAAGAACTTTTGTTCAATTACATCTAGTTCTGAAACCTGCACTAAATTAAGGAATAGACCTGCCAATTGTAAATTTCGATTCTGACCTCCACATGTATCAGAAAACAGAGATAAGTGTTTGATGTGTGTTGGTAAACGATTTGTTATGTACCACAAAAGACAGCTTCCGATTTCACAACTTCCACGATTTCCATTGACTTCTGTCCATGCTAAGCAGAAGTCCCTATTAGGTTTCAAACCTTCGTAAATAGTTAGGTTATACATATTTAATTTTCTTTTATAATACAACAAAGACACCTCTGACGATGGAATCTGTAGGACACTTTGCAAATCGTACGTAACTGTCATAAACGTAGGGTCATTAGATGCCCTCTCTTTGTCCTCATCTTTTTCCTTCAAACTATCTTTTTTGCGTTGCAGGTGTTCTTCATATTCTCTTCTCATCTCAGCTTTGCCCTCATCACTGCTTGACTTATATTTATTGCAGAATGTGCATTGGTCTTTTTTTGGTTTAAAAAATGAATAATTATAGTTTTTACAAAATATTCAGCGATAAGTAATTGCACTAACAGGTTTTTGTTTCAATTCTTCACACCATTCTTTGTACAAACTATACATTTTGGCTATTGAAAGGCTTGAGTCTAAATATTTTTTTTGTGAATCTTTTCTGGTGTAATGGCTTTCCATTACTGGAAAAGATTCAATATGTGTTTTTACCGCCTTCATATCCTCATCTTTAGTTTTATTAGACGGACTATGTTTTCCTCTTTTATCAGATAAGGAAAAGTGTCCCCCTAATTTGTCTTTTCCTGCAAATGCTTGTATTACTGGCCTATTCGAAATATGCAATGTTTTAAAAAAAATGACTGGCAAACCCTCTCTTTTTGATATATTTTGCAAAAATAATAGCTTCTTGCACTTTTTCGCTCTACAGCATTTTCTGTTCTTGCTCTTCGATATACCGGTGCATGTTCGATAACATTTTGAAGAATAAAATCTTTTTTTCTTTCATATGAAGATAATCCCCAATATGATTTGCAAATTTCTTTTCTGTCTTCTTCAGTAAATTTTTTGCAGTTAAATTTGCATTTGTGAAAACCCAAAGGAATTGGTAATTTAGCTTCTACCATGCCCTTGTAATTTTCATATGGTAAACAACTGTCCCGTTTTTTTTTATTTACATTTTTTTTCCAGTTTTCTGGTGTAGCCTTTTTCCACCTTGTGGATTTTGATTGTTTAGGCACATTATTATTATTCTCATTACTAATTAATTCAAAATTACCTGTAGTTTCATTAAGAATGTACTCTTCACCAATAACATTGTCATTATTTTCAACATCGTCGCTATTTGCAGGAACGAAAAGTCCTGTGATTTCATTTAGTATGTATCTTTTTGATTGGTTTTCTGTGAAAGAATCCTCTCTGTTTTCATCAAAACAATCCATTAATCCTATACTGTTCAATTGATTTAGTACATCTAGTTGGCTTTCATCTAAGTCGCTTTCTGTAACAAGAATTTAATTTCAATACAAAAAGTATTAATTCAAAATATAATCCATGCCTCGTTTATTTTAAAAACTTTTTTGAAACATATTTTTGTAATCTCTGCTAATATTTAGGGAATAGAAATACCAAGAATACAATATTGATAGTGAATTAACCATTATTATTGATTATATTTATTAACGTCTTCTGAAAGATATTTCTAAAAGCCAATAATGGTGACTTTTTGGTTTCTTTAATATTAAATCGATAAATAAATATGAATAATTTACCTGATTCATCAACTTGTGTCAAGTTAAAATTAATTTTAGTTGTCATATCTGCAGTGTTTGTTACATTTACATTATTGACAGTTGTCTGAGTGTCTGATAAAAGTTTTCCTACAAAAATATAAAACACGATTACAATTTATATAGAACACTAACCATTTTCTAATAATTATATTACACATTCAGTGAGACAATAATTATATTGTTTAAACACATAACACAAAAACGCTAGAGGATAATACATAGACAAACTAGTTTACACCTCAAAAGAACCAGCTATGTTCTAAATGAGCAAATCAATAATAAACTATATAGTATTATGACCAAAATCTATTTACCTGGTAAATCATCATTTAATTGTCCATCCGATGTGCTTTTGAACATGTTAGTTGTATCCACAGTCTTATCTGATAAATCTTCACCTAAAATACAGGAATTTTATATAAAAAAAAACACTTGTCACGATACACTTAATTAAAAATTATAGTTAATCCATATTTATATATCATTTAAACCAATATAGATTATTATGATTCATTTTATAATATTTTGATTTAATTTTGTTGAAAATTAACAGACATAACCTCAAAATTATAAGTGAATACTGAACCGCAAATTAATGAATAACAATTATTAAGTATAAGAAAATTTACATACCTGCATTCATTTTTTATTGTAATAAACACAATTCTATAATATGTTTTGCTCTCAAAGACTGAGACATGATAATATTTATTTAAAAACTTCACGATAGAAAACCACACAACAAACACGGAACTGTCAAAATGACTTAGTGATAGATTTATTTGATAGATGTCTCATCGACCGCGTAGGTACCATCGTTACAGGCAAAATGCACTAAGTTGACTTAGTTAATAATATTGCTACAATTTATTCAACCAAAATGCATGATGCTTTTTGGCAGAAATTTAAGATGTTGATATGACTTAGTAATATTTTTATTTCAGAAATAAATAATGATAGGACTTAGTGCGTTTTGGTAGTAATAAAACACTTAAAAATAAGTCCAGATGTTTAATTAACTCAAAATCAACAAAATATGACTTAGTGCATTTTGGTTGTATATCCTCGATATAATATGTTGTGTCAATTTACTAAACCACTGAGTGAAGAATTTTGGTGGCCTACCAATTTTCCCAAATGGAATGAATAATTGGGTAAGAAGACAAATAAGTATTAATAATTTACTGAAAGTGGCAACAATCTTTTTACTATATTGTCAGTTATTATTAGTATTGAATTGTACTATGTACGGACATAGAACAAAACAAGAATAAAAAAATTGTAGTACAAACCAATATTAACAGATGATGTAAATTTTGACCAACATAGTACAAACGCATAAAAGTATTTTTAATTTTTTACATTAAAAATATTATATTATGCAATAAGAAAATATGTTCTTCAATTATCAATTCACACGTTATATTTAATATGGGTGCAATAAAAATGTCACTTTTTTAATGTTTAATGCTTGATTTCTCCGTATTGGGTTTTGCGGACTTAGTACAAACCAATATTCACACAGCGATATGTGAAAACTCAAGTTATTTACTACAAAAAGTTGCAGAATTCCTATTCACTATTTCCCTATTGTAATACATATTCAACTTTTCATAAGTAATGAGCTATTTTTCAATTTTTGATAAGAAATTCCTGAATCTTCTATAGTGAAGATGTTTTGCATTGAAAATATTAAAAGGCATTCATTAGTCCAGAGGATAAATAAAAAACAAAATTTGATTAATTTTACTTGAAATTTATTTTCCAATATATTCATTCAATATTTCAGATTCAATAGCCTATTTTCACATACATTTATAAAATTATGACTTACGTTACACTAAATACTACTCTGTGTAATATCCAGGGAATAAAATACAAAATCATATTCTCTAGTCGCCACACATTTTACACTTGGTCATAAGGAAAAAATAATAATAGATCACCATCAGTATTGCTCGCATCAACTGTACTGAGCTAAACACAACTTGTTTTTTTACTGGTGACTGTCAAGAAAATAAACTACATATTTGATACAGTTCTCTTCTGATTATATATATTTTAAATTAAGCAATTCAATAAAAATATCATTATATTTGCAATTTAAGGATGTGACATTACATACAAATATAAAAATAATTGAAAAGGACTAATAAAATATATTTATAAATACGTAAAAGGAACAGGAGAATCTGTATTTATTCAAAATCCATACAATAATTGAATAGTGAAATAATCTACTGGCAATAAAATTGAAAACATCAGATATATAAACGTGTAGACAATGTAGGGTGAATCAAGGAATATCAAAAACTATCTATTGACTTATCCAAAGAATATTTGAATAATATTCAGATATAAACTGAATCAATATATATCATATCAAAGAATGGTACAATATAGTAAATGACGGTAATCCTTTTCATCTAAATTGACTGTGTTCGGTCACCTCCTCACCATCTTGTCATTTATGCGTAAAATTATTAAGGTATGTTAAAATAAAAGAATGTATCAGATAAGAGATTGAAACACAAAACAATACCACAATCTTTATCCTAATTAAATAAGAGTAAGGACTAAGGTATAAGAAAAAGACGACATGCCACTCGTTGTCATAATCATCTAGTTAGCATCTCCGTTGCTGGGCTGCGGTGGTGGTCCGTTGCGAGGAGAGCGTGAGTTGGAACGCGAGCGTGTGCGTGACCTGGTGCGACGCGGAGAACGCGAACGTCTCTGGGAGCGGGAACGGCTGCGTGATGCAGTACGGGAGCGAGTGCGCCTGGAACGAGAGCGGGAACGAGATCTGGACCTGGACTTAGAGCGGCTTCTGCACAAATTATACAAAACACAAAAGAAACATACATTACAAAGTTGTCCACTATAAAATATACACAAGGAAAAGAAAGACAAATATTGATTAATATGTCAACACCAATGCAACTTTATGTATTTTTATCTTTGCCTTATTAAACATAAGAAAATAGAAAAGATCAAACAAGATAATTCGGTACAGGTGTTCTCCACTAGGTAGATAGTGAATGGGACTGGACGAATGCGGGGCAGGGGTAGATCTGTGCAGAGTCGAATGAAGCAGAAGATCGAGGGAGTAGAGTAATAGGGTACCCCTGGAAGTAGAGAAGAACACGACGAAACAAGATGAAATTCTTCTGTAAATAAGGCATTAAAAATAATGTTGTATTGTTGTAAACGTACATAACTCACGGTGTGTGCGCGCGTGTGTGTCTCAGTCTCGTAAAGTGAAAGGCGTACAGACGAAGTTGACAGACAGGCCGTAGCGGAGACATGGCGAGAGCGCAGAGCGGAGCCAGAGAAGGCAGTGCCGACCCGATGAGTTAAATCTCTTTTCTCTCTCGCTCTCTCTCTTGCATTAGTGTGGCCGAGGAAGAGGGAGCGCAGAGAAGCTACGTGGCTCAACTACCGGCCAGTACAAGCACTGATACAGTGGATAACAAAAACCTATAAAACATAGCACCACCATTTAACAACACATTTAGTCTTCACACAAATACATTGCACAACCTACAACCGTACGGTACGGATGATACTTATCTCATCATACTAATTATACTTACTTAATAACGACACATTTATTTTATATTTAAGTATATCAAATACACCACCATTTTGAATAAGTGTCATAAAAGTGCATCTTTTATTTTTATTCACATATATTATTTTATAAAAAAAATAATTACAAAAACATTATTTAGAAGTCATTAGTGTAGACAGTATAACAATAGTGTTGTGAAAGAATAAAATAGAATGGTGATGAATTTGATAGCAAATAATATTGTCCCGAGTGTAAATAAAATATATTTGATAGTGTTGGACAGAATGCACACAAACACACACGCATACACATCAGGCACTAGGATTCTACAATTATTTACAAACTTGCAGTGTATTGATATGGTTTGTGGGATATGATAATATCGTGTGAAGATGTAATAAAATGGGATGACTAGAATATGAAGCTAATTGCATTCCTGCTGGGATCATACATGACAAAATGAAACATACAATGCTTATCTTTTTTAATAAACCTACCTATAATTAACAAAATAATTGATAATGTTCTTGTCAATGACGCATTATCTTACAAATATTATTATGGGCATACCTACAGTTTGGAACCTCCCACGTTTTAATTTTTATTATCAGTCTCAATTGCTAAAATACATAGAAGAGGTGAAAAGGTAGAACAATAATTTTCTAAAAGTTGAGCCTAGAAACCATACAACTTACTAATGTGCCACAGCTTATTATATACATACATACCATCAAGCTATGTCCCTCGTGGGGTAGGCAGAGAGAAACGATCTTGACATGTATCCTTCACCTCATAACATTCATGCATCATCATATACATGTTTTACTGTTCAAGATTCTTCAGGATGTCATTCATTAACATGGTCATGCCCTCCTTTTCTTGGACAATACCAACCTCTTGTTCCATTCCTATATTCACCTCATTCTATTTCATTATCTTACATTCTCTCCTTGTATTCTTATTTCTTACAGCATCATACATTGTCCTATTACAATTTCTAAACAATCATATTTCAAATGCTTTTCGGTGGGCTTCCAGACATATATTGTAAGTCCACTTTTTGTTGACACATTTTGTAGAGCTCATCATTGTATTTGATTTGTAAAGTATATCCATATGTAATACAACAAGAGATATAGTCTATATAAAAATTAATATTAATCATTGTAAACATTCATGAACGTTGAGTTTTCTCAAAGCTATCAACAACAGAAATACAATGTGTGTACGGTTGGATATCTATCGATTTATTCTGCTTTCATGTGACATTCAATAATTTGTTTGTTACAAGAGATAATTATTTATAATTAATACTGTGCATGAAGTGAAATAAAGTAACCAAAACAAGCATTGTAATGTTTCACGTGGAGGGGGTAAGAATAGAATGTAACATGTTGAGTGTAATATACCTCCTTCCTCCCCTTGGTCCCCCTCCCCTGCGGTTGAGACGGGAGCAGTCCCTGGCGTAGTGTCCCCTGTCCCCGCACTCATAGCAGCGGTCGTCCGGGTGGAAAGGACGAGCCGAGCGAGAGGAGCGTGGCGGGGGACCGCGGAACCCTCGCCCCCCACCACCTCCACCTCCGCCGTTCTTACCGTTGGACATCTCGACGCGGGCACGGCGTCCGCATATTGTGCGACCATCTAAACCTCGAACCTGAACAAACAAATAATTCAATCATTAGAATATTTCAAGACTTTTTGATCAAATTATCCTGAATCTCAACATAATTCTATTTTTTTCATATAACTATAATATTTAAGATGGAAAAAGTGGACACTTCCATCTTTATTTCTATATGCCTCAAATACCAACTAATAAGTTAATACAAATTTTACCTATATTCAATTAATTCCAAATTTCCGCTAATCTTGCATTCTTTTGCCTACAATAGTGAGATTGTATTGTATATTTTTATGGTCAAAAGGAATATAGATTAACTTTTAAAGAAAACTAACATAAATATAATGATCATTTAATGTATGTACATAAAAATGTACGCAGATTAAAATTTTGTTAATGGATGGCAAAAAATGTTTATGCAGAAAATAATATTCAGTTTCTACAATGGAAAATTAGACGCTGAATCTGCATAACACAAAATAATTTGAGTGAGTCAAATTGCATCTTCGTTATTAAAACATCAGAATTTTGTACGGTGAACCCCATTGATGAACTAGGTATGTGAGATGTAAATTTTGCCTGTTGTATTTTCAATTACGGAGTATAGTATCTTTTTAGGTTAAACTGGTGTGTGGGCACACACACATGTTGTGTTTCCTTTTATACGATAATGAACACCCTTTGATGGTTACCCCAATGTCTACACTTTCTTAAATTCAATGCACTTTGGAACAAGCTAGAATTAGAGACTTCACAGCTCACTGTTGGCAGACTTAGCGATCATGAAGAACAATTTATTAAAATCATTTGATGAGGTACAGTCCCCATTTACATAGCAGGTAGAGGTAGGATTTGCGAAAATAAAATAAGATTCAACTAACATAAACAAGTAAATAATTATGGCAAAACTAAATAAAATTAATGAAAAAAATATATATCAACAGGTGTGCATAAATTATTTTAGGGTTAATTTGATGTAGGTAGATATCTAGAAAATGTATGCAAATACTATCCATATAATTATAAACAAGGAAAATGTAAATAAATGACCAACTTACGGCATCTTCGGCGTCTCTGGGATCTTCGAATTCTACAAATGCGAAACCGGGCGGGTTACGTGCGACCCACACATTCCTCAAGGGACCATAGTAGCTAAAGGCATCTTCGAGTTCGGGCTTACTGGCGTTGTTGCCCAAATCTCCCACGTACAACTTACACTCCGACCCATACCGGGCCATTGCTCTGAAACACAAAATAATATAAAACAATCCATATAATCAAACAAAACGTCTATAGGTTCGCAGAAAACGCTTGACCTCACAAGCAAAATGGCGACTGAATACGCCGCATAAATTGACTGTTATAAACGCATATTAACATACATCACAGAATATACAACAAAAATAAACAACTAACGAGACAATATAATGATGGTACACTTACTTTGAGGAAGAAATTCTCGAAATTTTTAACTATATCCTTGATAAAACCCTACACACAACACGATACAGAGCCACCGGAAAATGCCGCAAAACGAATCCAAAAATGACCAAAAACAATGACGCTTCGTGATTCGGATTTCGGGATTTTGTCATAAACAATTATTATCATTGCCAGTTAAAAATAATTATTGATGTTGCTATTTATTGGACTAAGCAAACCCCAAGATTTTCTAGAAATACGAAACTATTAACCAAGTCAACCTACTGTACGTACCTACTGTAACAACAATTCTTGCCTTCTACTCCTACTTCTTGCCTTCCACGAGGATACATGAAATCCGATGTGGAAAAAAAAAAGGCATTGAAGGTTCGTCAGCATGCTCATGACCGTGAAGAAAAGACTATATATGCCCCAGAAAACAACTATATATGTGACATTTTTATCCCTTGTGATTTTTATTTTTTTATTAAAACGTGTGACGTCCAAAATTTATATTCATCATTTGTGACGTCCTAATTTATTAACATTATTATTTATTTTAATTTTTTTTCCTTTACACTCTCCATATTTTTTTCATCTTTGTTTGTGGTGTGCTGATTTGGCGTTGAATTGTAATATTTCATGACTGTGATAAAATATTTCACAGCTTTCATTAGTACCTATTTTCGTGATCGCCGTTCTTTTTTTTACCTCAAAATCATTCTTTTTTTATTCATATCCCTCACACATGCATGTTCTCTGTTAGACATTATTTTTTTATATTCAGACCACGATTTCATTTTCCATGGCATTTTCAAACACTTTTAATTGTTTTAATATGTGACATTGATATTTCCATAGGTATTGTGATCGATATATTTCCATGCATTATGATATCAAAGAAACCCAATAACCATTATTTTACTTCGGCCTAATGTATTTCTTCTATTAATTCTAGGAACGGATTATAGCGGCCCCCCAGGCCTTTTTCATATGTTTAAACATTGTCTTTTATATTGAAAATAAATTTAAAATGTAAAATGCACTAAGCATATTCCTGGAATCTTGGCTTTCACCCGGTGGTACGGGTTGGTTCTTCAGTATAACCCCCCTCCCCCTACTCCATATTCCACGGGCGCTGGGTCGCCCGGCTGTGTCAGTTCAGTTGTCATTCGGTAGTTGTCAGTGTGAGTGTCAGTTCAGTTGTCATTCGGCAGGAGTCAGTGGTTGGTCGGTAGTTGTAGAGACCCGCGTGCGAGAGTGCGAGTTTGCTAGGCTATCGGACGGCCTTAGCATTTTTTTTCTAATTGTATAAAGTAGTGATTAAGTTCTTTTCAGGTTCTCTACCTATCATCGGGGGTGAATTTAAGATAGTTTAAGTTACTATTAAAAATAACTTTTAAGAATAAAAATAACTTAAATAATCGCATAATAGTGAATAAGTGTGTTTCAGGTCCATATAACCAACGAGGGGTGAATTTAAGCTAGTTTTAAGTTATTTTTAATTAATAAAAAGTGATATGTAGTGTAAGTGTTTGCTCTACAGTCCCGTTACGATAGCAGCAGTTTGGTAAGATATTTCCAGTTATGTATATATTATTTTACCATGCCTGTATTTGTATGTATTTGTCTTTTCAGGCACATCGCAGCCGATTATGTTTTATTAGATTTTTATTTTCAGGGGTAGAGTTAAATGTTTATTTTTATTTTTTTTTCAACCTCTTTAGTTATCAATTTCGTGTCCCAACATGGGACTAATATATTTCTTCCCAGCCTCCTAATATCAACCTCGCTTCCCAACGTGGGACTAGTACTCTACTCCGCCCCTTTCTCTAGATATCAACATAATACACTTAGTAATTGTGCTTCGAACAGATTTTGATTCTTAAGGTGACCTCGACCTCCGAGGTACTTGGGAGGAGTGTAAAACAGGCATATTATTTTTTTTATTTTTATTTTATTATTTGAATGAATATTACAGCTTCAAGTTTTATTTAAAAATAGTATAAAAATTACAATTATTCATAGCGCTAATTACAACGTTCTTATTTAGTATTATGAATAAAATGTTTGAGTTAGTTAAAAACAAAAAACTATTGAATCTACATATATGCAAGAGGGTTTAGGATATAGGGAAGGATCAGCGAGGGAGGAGGAGAGAGGAGAGGGATTAGTTCCCTTTTGGAGAAACAAGTTGTCGGGTCAATCGAAAGACCAGTCCCAGCGCAGGCATACCCAAAACACAATTAAAATTTAACCATCTCCATCAAACGATTTCTGTATGTATAGAGACTAGACGTAATAATATCAAGCCTAGGGTCACTCATACAGTTTTCATTGTAACAATAACATGCTCTATTAACAAATTAATTGCGTGAGTAATATGTCCTAGGTGTGCCGATGTAAAATAAAGATGGGTTCCTGACTATTCTCCGAGGGCAATGAAAGGGAAGCAGCTACAATAGACTCGGACTATCTACTCCACCATTAACTATCTTGTGCAAGTAACATAAGTCAGCCACAAGTCTTCTAGACTCCAATGATTTCAGTTTGCAGTGTTGAAGGCTAGTTCTATAGTTTTCCAAATGGATTCTATTCCTAAAATTCAGCTGTTTAATTATTTTTTTTGGGGTTTTCGAGTGCCTCAATGTGGGTTATGTAATTAGGATTCCATATGATAGCTCCAAACTCTAGCACGCTTCTAACCAAGGAGTTAAACAACACCACCAAGGACATGGGATTTTTGAATGATTTCGTGCTTCTTAATATGAGACCGAGCGTGTTGAATCCTCGCTTACACACACTCTCAAAATGCTGGACATAACTCAATTTTTCATCCAAAATGATTCCAAAGTCTCTTATCTCCTTTTTATATTCTGATTGTTCACCTTTAATAGAGTATGTATATATTATTTTGTTGATTTTTCTGGTAAAAGTGATGACATTAAATTTTTCTGTATTCAAGAATAACTGGTTGTTATTGCAATAATTGTGAATTCTATCGAGGTCGGATTGGAGTTCCAAACAGTCTTGCAAGCTCATAATCGTTTTATATATTTTAACGTCATCCGCAAAAAGCAATATTTTTGAGTATCGTAAACAGTCTCTAATGTCTTTGATGTATATCAGAAAGAGTAGAGGTCCTAAATGGGATCCCTGGGGTACACTTGAGTAAATAGGCCTAAAATCCGATGTATATCCATGCGATGTATATCCGATGTATGTACAGCCTGAGATCTATTGGTAATGCAAGATTCAAACCACCTAAACAAGTCTCCCCGGATACTCATATACCAAGCCTTCCGCAGTAGAATAGTATGATTAATCTTATCAAACACCTTTGTGAAATCGCTGTGAATTGCGTCAATTTGTCAATTTGTTTGATAGGTAGCATGTGTACTCAAATAAGTTTGATTCTACTGACCTTTTTTCGCGAAAGCCATGCTGGCTGTCAATCAACCTGGTATTAATTATTGGACTTATTTGGGATCGATATCCACATATCTTCGGCGGTCGATGTCCATGTTGACCTATGCACCGCAATAAGACCAGACCTTACCGCAATTAACACTCCACCTCCCACACTGGACAATGATTCATTCCTATCTCTCTTACAAACATCATATCTATCATCAATTATCATAGTCATTCTCTAAACAATTAAGTAGACATTCATTTGTTTTTGTGCGCAGCCCTCGAACCATTTTATTTTCTGCCCATTTTATTTTTTGAAATTTAAGACAAGACACACGAGTACACTGGACTGCCCTTAATAGCGTGACAACTATGGGAAAGGATGATTGGGATGATAAGGGAGGTCTGGGGAGAATAAATGAATTTAAATTAATGCAATGCTTACCTATACCAATAATATTAAAGAGTTTAGAATAAACAAGTGATTTAGATATGTCTAGGCTGATGATTCCTCCAAAGACTAGGTCTCCACATATGGTAGTTCCTCCGAGTTCCTCCTCCGATCATAACTGCCTTCCACGGAGTGGCTGCAACTCGGCGGGGCCTAGCTTCTCCAATAGACTGGCAGATTCTTACGTTGTTCGGCGTAGTTATTTTTCTTCCAAGCAGTATGTTACATCTGTCCTAAGATGGCTTCATCGTGGTTGAGTGCATACTTGACAGTATGAAAAAATTCACGTGAACGATTTTTTTGGTACATTCAAGTAGAGTTATGTATTCCAACTGTCGATTTGTTCAGCAGGCTAAGTCTGTAAGTAGATCTCGACCGATAAATGTCGAGATTAACTGTCAAAATATCGACTAATCGATATTTTGACAGTTTTGGTAGTCACTAAGCAGATAATGCGTGGAATCGTTCTCGCCCACTTATTTGACGGCGAGATTGGGTCGACATCGAGTCGAGAGACAAGATCTAACGCCGCCATGTTGAATTAAATGTCATTTTTTACGCGAACAATGCCGAATTTCATATTTATTTTGAGAATAATAATAAACGGGTTACACGACGCCGTTTAAGAGATTCTTCAAACCCTTTAAATATTCCGCGTAATTCATTTATTGCTAATTACCGCATAACAAAAGTTTTATATGGTTATATATTTAATGGAAATATGCGTCCGTACTTAGATTATAACATTATAATTCTATGATGATTCTATGCGTCCGTAAATGTTTTCCGTAGGTATAGATTTGAAATAATTTTTGATTTTGAGAAAGTATTCTTGTAAGCTATTTTATCACATATGTATTTTAACACTTAACAAAAGAAAATTCGGCGTAGTTTTTAGTAAAAAAATAACACGCTGCTGTCATCGACTTGATAAATTGATCGAAATATAATTAAAAATAATTTTTAAAATTACACTCAAAACATTCAATAAACACAAAAGAAGTTAATTTAATCGTATTATAACTTGCTTTCATGCTTAAAAATATGACCATATTATATTTATTTAACAAATTTATGTAAACAAATTTGACATTTATTCAAATCATGGGGAAAATATTGTGTATTGCCATAAATGATAATTCAAAAATGTACCGCAAGCCAGCCTAACGGCGACAAATACTCATAAGTGCATTTACGAACTCGACAGCGCTTAGTGACTACGAATTGTCGTCACTGGCGTAAACATGACGAGAAGAGCGGCGATACGTTGTCGGATCTCGACTTTTTTACTGACTTAGCCTGCAGGAGAACTTTGTTCTCTTAACATATCGACAATGTATCAAGCCAGAATACGCGAGAATTGTATGGAGAGGTCTTCTTTTTTCACGGCTTTTCCAACTTTGAAGTCAAAAAACACCAACTGAGAGGCTTCGCAGCATATATGTTCCATACACGGATTTACTCAGAATTCGGAGTAGAACATTTCGTGTGTGTGTGTGTGTCTGTGTGTGTGTTTGTGTGTATGTCTGTGTGTGTGTGTGTGTGTGTCCCCCCCCCCCTTATAACTTTTGATCCGCTCAATTTACAGAGCCTAAAATTTCAGAATATATAAACAGTTACAGGCCTACAAAACTTTTATACTCGGAATTTTGAATTTTTGTTTCAGTCAGGGGTTATCAACTTTTGAATTTTTATTTTATTTTTCCCTATATCTCAGAAACCATAAAAGCTAGAACGCTGAAAATTGGTATAAACATAGACAAATACAAAATCTCAAATAAGTTTTTTCAAAAAAATTCCAGGGTTTCTCAAACATTTTTTATTAAGAAAAGTATTTTTTTTATGATAAATTTATGAGTTTAACTGCCTATATTTCCATTTTTTTTTAAATATCGAAAAAAGCCGAAACACCCCAACTAGATATTTTAATTTTATATATTAAAAATATAAACATTGTAGCAGTACATCTCAAATTTTTTTTAACAATTTTTATAAAAATTGAATTTAGTGACGACATCGCTTCATACAATTTGTATGGTAGTCACCTATACACAATATCAAAGAAGACTTAATAGTTTGATACTTCATCTCTAAACATACAATATACATATACCATCATGCTGTTTTCATATTCCGGGTAGGAAAAAAAGACTGACCTCCATACTATCCTATCTTGACTACCTAGGTACATGTGTTGTATAGAAAACTAAATATCATAAAATAATAAATAATTTGTATTTATGGGTTTATAGTTTGGTACATATTCTTCAACTATACATACTATCGCTATCGACAGTTGGATCTCATGTGCTACATGCAACTAGTATTAATAACAATTGATTTTTCCAACTGTCGATTTGTTCAGGAGAACTTTGTTCTCTTAACATATCGACAATGTATCAAGCCAGAATACGCGAGAATTGTATGGAGAGGTCTACTTTTTTCACGGCTTTTCCAACTTTGAAGACAAAAAACACCAACTTAGAGGCTTCGCAGCATATATGTTCCATACACGGATTTACTCAGAATTCGGAGTAGAACATTTCGTGTGTCTGTGTGTGTGTGTCTGTGTGTGTGTGTGTGTGTGTGTGTGTGTCTGTGTGTGTGTGTGTGTCCCCCCCCCTTATAACTTTTGATTCGCTCAATTTACAGAGCCTAAAATTTCAGAATATATAAACAGTTACAGGCCTACAAAACTTTTATACTCGGAATTTTGAATTTTTGTTTCAGTCAGGGGTTATCAACTTTTTAATTTTTATTTTATTTTTCCATATATCTCAGAAACCATAAAAGCTAGAACGCTGAAAATTGGTACAAACATAGATAAATACAAAATCTCAAATTAGTTTTTTCAAAAAAATTCCAGGGTTTCTCAAATATTTTTTATTAAGAAAAGTATTTTTTTTATGATAAATTTATGAGTTTAACTGCCTATTTTTCCAAAACTTTTACAATTATCGAAAAAAGCCGAAACACCCCAACTAGATAATTTAATTTTCTATAAAAAATATTAGCATTGTAGTAGAAGATCTCAATTTTTTTTAACAATTTTTTTAAAAATTGAATTTAGTGACGACATCGCTTCATACATTTTGTATGGCAGTCGCCTATACACAATATGTAAGAAGACTTAATAGTTTGATACTTCATCTCCAAACATACATACATACCATCATGCTATTTTCATATTCTGGGTAGGAAAAAAGGACATTCCTCCATACTATCCTATCTTGACATACATACCTACATATGTTGTATAGAAAACAAAATATCTGACAATATTCAATAATTTGTATTTATGGGTTTATAGTTTGGTACATATTCTTCAACTATACATACTATCGCTATCGACAGTTGGATCTCATGTGTTACATGCAACTAGTTCTTAAAAAAATACCGATTAAAAATGCTTACAAAATCACAAGAGTATTGTAACTTTCACAGTCCTGTTTTTCCCGATTTTAGAGAATGTTTTTGTTTGTATGGTATCATTGTGACATTGTCGCATGTCACGGAAAACTGCGTGAAATATTTTGACATTTTTGTCATTTTTGTTTCGTTGAAAATTGAGAATGAAAAATATGTACGACAAATTGTCTTCGTGTTTAATGTGAAGCATGTGAAGTTTATTGTGTTCGTGTTTTACTTTATTGCTTAAATGAAGTCGAGAATACAATGTTCTGCCAAGTTAAGTTGTTTTCAACTTGTAAAAATATCGAAAGAGTTCAAAGATCAGTTTTTTTGACGGACAGTTATGGTTTGTAATCATTATTTATCATATGTTTTACATTAATATACTGTCGACTATAAATAATTGAATGTTTATTTATTTAATATTGCTTCTCATTTATTTATGTTATTTGATTACAGAGAATAACTGGCTGAGTGATTGTCTTGTAAGTTTATCACCATGTGGTTCATTATTAGCATTTAGTAGAGAATCCCGATTGAGCATTTTAGGTACGCAATGGGACAGCATTACTAATACTACAACTTTTGTCAACACCTGGAGCGGAACATTACCCTCTGAAATAACTTCTTTACTAGCCATCCCAATATCATCATGTGGACAGTCCTCTCAGGTACAATATATTTATTACCTTTATTTTTGTTTGAATAAAGGAATGTTTCTATAGTAAGGTACTTATAAAAATAATAATTCGTTCAAGAGAATTTATTTATCTAAATGAAGCAACAGTATTATTTTAAGTCCCGTGTGAGAGAATTGTATGGAGTAGTACAGTTTTTGCACGGTTTTTCCAAGTTTGAAGTCAAAAAATACCAACTTAGAGGCTTTGTAGCATATATGTAGACCTCTAGGCATATCCTAATTACCTACCTGTTTGTAGCTAACTCTGAAATAATGAGTAACGATTATAACATGCAAATTTAAAGTCTCTTTGTGTTGGGTATAACCAAGTTGGACTGTAGTCCAACTGTCGATTTGTTCAGGAGAACTTTGTTCTCTTAACATATCGACAATGTATCAAGCCAGAATACGCGAGAATTGTATGGAGAGGTCTACTTTTTTCACGGCTTTTCCAACTTTGAAGTCAAAAAACACCAACTTAGAGGCTTCGCAGCATATATGTATTTACTCAGAATTCGGAGTAGAACATTTCGTGTGTCTGTGTGTGTGTGTGTGTGTGTGTCTGTGTGTGTGTGTGTGTCCGTCCCCCCCTTATAACTTTTGATCCGCTCAATTTACAGAGCCTAAAATTTCAGAATATATAAACAGTTACAGGCCTACAAAACTTTTATACTCGGAATTTTGAATTTTTGTTTCAGTCAGGGGTTATCAACTTTTGAATTTTTATTTTATTTTTCCATATATCTCAGAAACCATAAACGCTAGAACGCTGAAAATTGGTACAAACATAGACAAATACAAAATCTCAAATTAGTTTTTTCAATAAAATTCCAGGGTTTCTCAAACATTTTTTATTAAGAAAAATATTTTTTTTATGATAAATTTATGAGTTTAACTGCCTATATTTCCAAAACTTTTACAATTATCGAAAAAAGCCGAAACACCCCAACTAGATAATTTAATTTTCTATAAAAAATATTAACATTGTAGTAGAAGATCTCAATTTTTTTTAACAATTTTTTTAAAAATTGAATTTAGTGACGACATCGCTTCATACATTTTGTATGGCAGTCGCCTATACACAATATGTAAGAAGACTTAATAGTTTGATACTTCATCTCCAAACATACATACATACCATCATGCTATTTGCATATTCTGGGTAGGAAAAAGGATCTTCCTCCATACTATCCTATCTTGACATACATAACTACATATTATGTTGTATAGAAAACAAAATATCTGAAAATATTCAATAATTTGTATCTATGGGTTTATAGTTTGGTACATATTCTTCAACTATACATACTATCGCTATCGACAGTTGGATCTCATGTGTTACATGCAACTAGTGAATAATCAAATTTTCCAACTGTCGATTCGTTCATAAGAATTCAATTCTCTTAATGAATCGACATTATCCAACTGTCGATTTGTTCAGGAGAACTTTGTTCTCTTAACATATCGACAATGTTTCAAGTCAGGATACGCGAGAATTGTATGCAGAGGTCTACTTTTTTCACGGCTTTTCCAACTTTGAAGTCAAAAAATACCAACTAAGAGGCTTCGCAGCATATATGTTCCATTCACGGATTTACTCAGAATTCGGAGTAGAACATTTCGTGTGTCTGTGTGTGTGTGTCCGTCCCCCCCTTATAACTTTTGATCCGCTCAATTTACAGAGCCCAAATTTTCAGAATGTACAAACAGTTATAGGCCTACAAAACTTTTATACTCAGAAATGTGAATTTTTGTATCAGTCAGGGGTTATCAACTTTTGAAATTTTGGTTTATTTTTCCATATATCTCAGAAACCATAAAAGATAGATCGCTGAAAATTGGTATAAACATAGACAAATACAAAATCTCAAATCAGTTTTTTTAAAAAAAATCCAGAGTTTCTCAAACATTTTTTATTAAAATTATTTTAGAAAAATAAAAAAAAAATTCAAAAGTTGATAACCCCTGACTGAAACAAAATTCAAAATTTTGAGTAAAAAAGTTTTGTAGGCCTATAACTGTGTATATATTCTGAAATTTTGGGCTCTGTAAATTGAGCGGATCAAAAGTTATAAGGGGGACACACACACAGACACACGAAATGTTCTACTCCGAATTCTGAGTAAATCCGTCTATTGAACATATATGCTGCGAAGCCTCTAAGTTGGTGTTTTTTGACTTCAAAGTTGGAAAAGCGGTGAAAAAAGTAGACCTCTCCATACAATTCTCGCGTATTCTGGCTTGAAACATTGTCGATATGTTAAGAGAACAAAGTTCTCCTGAACAAATCGACTCCTGAACAAACTGCCTATATTTCCAAAACTTTTACAATTATCGAAAAAAGCCGAAACACCCCAACTAGATAATTTAATTTTCTATAAAAAATATAAACATTGCAGTAGAAGATCTCAATTTTTTTTTAACAATTTTTTTAAAAATTGAATTTAGTGACGACATCGCTTCATACATTTTGTATGGCAGTCGCCTATACACAATATGTAAGAAGACTTAATAGTTTGATACTTCATCTCCAAACATACATACATACCATCATGGTATTTTCATATTCTGGGTTGGAAAAAAGGATCTTCCTCCATACTATCCTATCTGGACATACATACCTACATATGTTGTATAGAAAACAAAATATCTGAAAATATTCAATAATTTGTATTTTTATGGGTTAATAGTTTGGTACATATTCTTCAACTATACATACTATCGCTATCGACAGTTGGATCTCATGTGTTACATGCAACTAGTTTTATGGGTTTATAGTTTGGTACATATTCTTCGACTATACATACTATCGCTATCGACAGTTGGATCTCATGTGTTACATGCAACTACTTTTATGGGTTTATAGTTTGGTACATATTCTTCGACTATACATACTATCGCTATCGACAGTTGGATCTCATGTGTTACATGCAACTAGTTAAGCCAAGATGCGTGTACGAAGGAAAAGTTTGTATGGTGTAGTGGACTTTTTGCATGCTAATAACACCAACTAGAGGCCTCGCAGCATATATGTTCTCATATGATTTACTCCGAATTCGGAGTAGAACATTTTGTGTGTCTGTGTGTGTGTCTGTCTGTCCCCCCCTTATAACTTTTGATCCACTCAATTTTCAGAGCCCAAATTTTCAGAATATATAAACAATTATGGGCTTACAAAACTTTTATATTCAGAATTGTGAATTTTTGTTTCAGTCAGGGGTTATCAACTTTAGAAATTTTGGTTAATTTTTCCATATATCTCAGAAACCATAAAAGCTAGAACGCTGAAAATTGGTATAAACATAGGCAAATACAAAATCTCAAATTAGTTTTTTCAAAAAAATTCCAGGGTTTCTCAAACATTTTTTATTAAGAAAAATATTTTTTTTATGATAAATTTATGAGTTTAACTGCCTATATTTCCAAATTTTTTAAAAATATCGAAAAAAGCCAAAATACCCCAACAAGATAATTTAATTTACTATAAAAAATATTAACAATGTATTAGCACATCGCAATTTTTTTTTAACAATTTTTATAAAAATTGAATTTAGTGACGACATTGCTTCATACAATTTGTATGGCAGTCGCTTATACACAATATGTAAGAAGACTTAATAGTTTGATAGGTACTTAATATCCAAACATACATACAGAACCATCATGCTGTTTTCATATTCCGGGTAGGAAAAGAGGACTGACCTCCATACTGTCCTATCTGGACATACATACCAACATGTGTTAAAATTTTCAATTATTTGGATTTATAGGTTTATAGTTTGATTCTTATTCTTCAACTATACATACTATCGCTATCGACAGTTGGATCTCATGTGTTACATGCAACTAGTTATAAAAATTGAATTTAGTGACGACATTGTTTCATACAATTTGTATGGAAGTAGCCTACTCACAATATCTAAGAAGACTTAATAATTTGATACTAATCTCCAAACATACATACCATCATGCTGTTTTCACCTTCTGGGTAGGATCAAAGGACTGACCTCCATACTATCCTATCTTGACATACATACCTAGGTACATGTGTTGTATAGAAAACCAAATATCTTAAAATATTAAATAATTTGTATTTATGGGTTTATAGTTTGGTACTTATTCTTCAACTATACATACTATCGCTATCGACAGTTGGATCTCATGTGTTACATGTAACTAGTCATAAAGTAATTACAGATGTTGGCAAACTTTTAGAGCCTTTTAATCGTGGAGTGGAGCAGTTTGCGCATATTCCAACCGAGTAAATAAACAGAAATTTGCACTCTTCGCTCTCACGTTAGGGGATCAAAAAGTTTGCTATTAACTATACCTAGGTATTTATAATAACTTGATTGTGGCTGGTCCTATACGAATGTAAATAATTAGATAAAAATTTGGTGTTGCATACTTAGTATTATTTAATTTTTGTTTCAGGTGTACTCTGACTGGGTGTGTATAGCTGTTGGTTTCAAGTCTGGTGAAGTGGCCTTCTATACCGATCAGGGACAGCTTCTCATTTCTGAGAAATTGGAAGATTCACCCGTGCTCTCTATTAAGTGTTACACTGGAAGATTTGGAAATGAAACAGACGAGCTTTTTGTTGTTTACAGTAAAGCTGTATGCCGGCTGGCCAGTTCAAATTTACTGCAGTTGATGTGCTATGCCAGGGTTCAACTTGCCAGAGGTGATAATTTTAGTATACTGACTACCATTATCTTGATTTGTACTCAACATGCCAACACAAAATACCTATTCATATTTTGTCATTTTAAAATTAATTCAAATTTATACATACCATCACGCCATGTCCCTTGCGGGGTAGGCAGATAACCGAACGCCACATTTTTCTATCCTGGCACGCATCCCTCGCCTCGTCCACATTCATGCGTCGTCTCATACATGTTCGTCTATTGCTCACACTTCTAACATTTCCGTCTCTTGAAATATCGTTCACATGGTTGTTCCATCCCTTTTTTGGGCATCCCCGACCTCTCGTTCCATTCCTTTCCGCTCTGTATATTTTCTTCGTCAGGCGCTCCTCATTCATTCTCCCCATGTGGCCAAACCATCTCAATGTGTTCACTTTCATTCTAGTAATGACATCTTTCTTCATCTTACATTCTTTCCTTATGTCCTCATTTCTTACCCGGTCATACATCGTTCTATTACAAATTCTTCTTAACGATCTCATTTCAACTGCATTTATTCTGCTTTCATGTTTTTTTTTCGAATTTTATTCACTGCAGTAATCAAAATACATCATCTGTAATAATCGACGAAGTTTTTATTTTGTAGAATTCCATCATAAATTATGTCTATAATTGATTCTACGTGAATTTATTATTAGGGCATAAGCTCGTAGATACCCTAACAAGGTGAAATAGGCCTATCGCATAAAATAAATTCATGTAGAATTAAAAAAGTGTTTTACTTTTAATTATAGACATCATCTTCATTCAAATATTATTCTGTTATTTACCTCTTAATCTGTTGAACACCCTAAACTTTCAGTGAAATGTAGTTAGTTTGTGTATATTTTTAGAGCAATGGCACTATATGATTTTGTATTATTAGGTATTATTTATTTACCATATATCATATTTCCTTTGTCTATTGATAATTTACTTAACAAAACACATTAATTCAAACTAGGTACTAATAAGGACTGCAGCACAGAAATAACTGTCATACATGGGGAATATTATTTTTCAATGTATTAGGCAATGAAGAGATCAGAACTTAGCAGAATTCGTAGTCTCCTGCCCCGCTCTATAGAGAACGTTTTAGAACTTGTAGCTCATTTCATTCCCAGAGCGGCTGCTCATTGGACAAAACAAGATGAGATAAAAATAAATTTATAATAATGAAATCAATTATTGAAAATTTGAATAGTATTTTTTTTTAATTCAAAATTGGGCAGTAAAACAAAAGATATTATGGAGTTAATTTATACTTTTTACTAAGCCAATTCACTCTGTAAAGAGTGCTTTGTGATGGAATTAATTAAAAAACTTGAATACCAATTATAAATTTGAAAATAAAATAAGACATAACGTAATAAGATGTATAAATATAACTTAAAATATAAATAGCTTTAGATATGGTTATTTTTGGTGACACTTGATCCTATAAGTTGTATTTTCCTTGCGTATAATATTTATTTACAAATGTAAATAATTATTAAAAAAGTAATTTTAGTCTCTGTGTCGAAATAAACAAACTCACATTTAATTCAGTACAATTGATACACGAAAACATAACTAGGCACCACATTTGACATTTAACTCACACATTTGTGACATTATTGATTCAGAGCCAAATTTTTGTATCAAAGTATGTATGTAGATTATTAAATTAAGAAGTTTTCTCAAAATGGGCAGGTGGTGTCAATGAAAGTTTAGATGGCAACACAGTTCTGTCAAAGAAATTGGGATTTCACAGCTATGATATAATCAACGACGCATCTATTGTTGGTCTGGATCAAACCAATAATTATGATTATTTTGCTACAGCTTCAGTTCATGATGGTTTCTATACGAGGTTTGTTTTTTATATTATTATTAGAAGTAGACTCAATATTAAAATTTTAAGTCTTAACCACTTCATGCTCTGTTTTTTTTTATTCACAAAAATATAACTAAAAACATCATGCAGGTCAACAAATGTGCACGTCATTTTTAAAATATACGTAAAAAATATTTTGCTATGTTTTTCATTAAGTCGAAACATGAAACAATTTTTTTAAACCTCTACAATCGTCAAGTCGCAACAGGCGAGCACAAATCATTGTCTATCTTATGTAACACAAACAAGTCAAAACATGCGAGTAGTGCTCGGGTTGGCACTATAGGATGCGTGCGAACACTGCTCATTCAAAAGCATGAAGTGGTTAACATTTTTTTACTACACTTTCAATAGCTCTGTATTCACCACATTAACTACATAACTGGTTCCTGAACTAACCGTACATCAGGCTAATTTGCATTTAAACTTTCATCAGCCTTTGTGGCTCAGTTGGTTAGGTAACTGCTGATCCAAGGGTCCTGGGTTCGATTCCTGATGGAGACACAGTTTTTAATTGTGTTTCCAGTCTGGATTTGTGAGACGTTTAATATCGCAACTCTCCAGAGCGTCACAACTTGTTATTGAGTGCGTGTTAAATAATTATTTGATATAGTACCTATGTTAGTTGCCCGAGGAACTACATATAAGAAATGTTTTAAATAATATTTTAATTAGGTAACAAAATCAAATTGATTTATTTATAAACACTTAAATATAACCTCTCTCTTGGTGAGATTCGAACGTTTGACATCAGCACAAAAGTCAAATGTGTCATCACTATGCCATATACTTATTTATATATTGATAAGACTGAGCTATCAGCACCTATATGATTTTAAATCATTAAACAGCACTATAATTCTGCCCAATTTCTTTGATTATGGTTTCAGTAGTTTTATTTAATTTTTTTAAGTTGGATTTAGGTACTCTTTTATACTGGAATAAATAGTCATACTTATCAATATGACATAAATATAATAAAAATAAATAATATTTTAATTTTGTTTAGGTCTTTACGTTCAGTTTCTCCACACAATACTGTGGTGGTCGGTGTTGGGGATCCCTTCATTGGTTACCATCAGGCCTTGGAGGGGGGCACGGCACAACCTCTCTTGACAGAAGTGGCGAGGGCAGCCGCAAGCAAAATCATGTTCGTACATTGTTAATTTATTATTTAATTGTAGTTATAATTCATGTAAATCAATTACATATTATGTTAATTTTTACTCATACTTTGCAAAAAAATACTTTGCTTTAAAATTCAAATCAATATCTTGGATTTGAATTTTATTATTTGACAAATTAAATGTTTTTTTATATTTAATTTGTTTCAAGTTTAACATTGTTTCGTTCAGAGTGGAATTTCATAGTGAAATTATTACAAGTTTGACACAGTTTTAATCCACGTTATAATGAGTGAGCCTCACCGCTTTCGATGGTTACACCATCATCCTCAGAGGGGACAATTCAAACTAAATATAATACTATGTTTGAGGTAGGGGGGGTGTGTAATTATTTAGTGGGACAGGCGGTACTTATAGCATAACAAAGTTGCATATTATTTTAGTAGTGGAGAGGACATAGGTATTTGAATTTATTTTTGGCCACAACCCGCTAGTTTTTATCTTAAAAGAAACTCACAAATACCAACCAGATTTTAGCAGGCTTTATTGTGTTGAATTTTCAATCCAAAAGTGATGTACAACATATTTGATGGAAGTGAATTATTAAAACATTGAATATATTGAGTTAGTAAGTGAAATAAAGCAGAATTTTATTTGTCACTTTATCATAATGTATTTGTTGTACTTGAATTGGTAATGCAATGTAGATTAGATTAAAAATAAATAAATCAACAATTCTTTTTCTTACATTTTTATGAGAATTTCATGATCAATAACTCTGACTGAATAATGTTATTTCATATTTTAAAAAATATTATTATGTAGGTTCTTCATGTTTAAAAATGGAACATTTATTGTTTTTCGTTATTGTTTTCACATCTATGTAAAACGAGTGGGTTGTGGCCATCACTAAACTCTCCGCTACATAGTAAGTGTAAATTTTTTCTTAAAAGTTGACAAACCCTAAATGCATTTTTATGAAGTTCATTTCTATTAGATTTTTAAACAACTATTAGATACCCATAGGACAAAAAAGCACACACAAAGTAATCATCACGAAACTCATAGTATGCATTTTCTACATGATACCCGTTGAGAAAATGATGTAAAAAAATTGCATTACTAGCAAGCATGTATGAGACAATGTATCAATGTTATTGAGGCGATGGATATGTGTTAAGATAGAAAAATGCGGTGTTTGGTTCTCACTGCCTACCCCTTGAGGAAGATAGCAGTGGCGAGTAAAAAATATAGAGGCACATCAATATCAATATGAAGTTGATCTCTCAATTTTCCCATAAAAAAGCTATTTAAGTTCTGTTATATACATTTTTCATGCAAATATGCAATTTATTTCACATTGATATAACAGACCATAGACTTTGTTTTGTTTAAAAGTTGACAATACCTGAATGCATTTTAGAAGTGTATTTTTATTTTATAAAAAAAAAGCAAACCATATAAAAAAAATTTCGACTTTTCAGACCTTGAGAGCAAACTGAAAATTTTGACATATGATATCACAGAGAAGAAATGTTAACGGATAATGATAGCGGATATCTATAGAAAACTAATCAGGGGGTAAGTCTGGTCCAACTTGCGAAATCAAAACCCTCACGATTACCTATTTCATGGATATAATTATTATATGGAGTTCTATAATATTTTTAAATGTCATAGAACTCCATACTATAATTATATCCATGATATGGGTAATCACGAGGGTTTTGATTTCACCGGTTGGACCAGACTTGCCCCCCTGATCTAAGTTTATGAACTTATGATATCAATATGAAGTCAATCGAAATTATAGTTTTGGACACAAAAAATCATAAAACATAAATGATGAATTCATAGAGAACAAATAAACAGTTATCAAAAGTAAAAAGCCAATTAATCAATCAGCAATGGCACTACAGCCCGGTGTAAGCCTTGGCCTCCTCAAGAAATTGCCTCCATCCCACCCTATCGACAGCAAGTCTCCTCCACTTTGTCTGTCCGATCGCTCTTATATCGCCCTCGATGTCTTCCAGCCATCTTATCATAGGTCTCTACAAACGTGTCCGAGCCAACGTAGACGTTGTGTTTTTATTTGTAAAATACCTATCGGTTTCATTTAAATGGGTCATAGTTTGTGAAATGTCAAGTTGAACCAGTATTATACTACTCCTGTCGCCAGATCAATTTGAAATTTGATTTGAACCATGTTCAACTGTAGATCTATGTTTATAAATAAGAAAATTGCTCAAATAGTAGCCTAACCATATTTCAATATTTGAGCTACGTTTATGAATAACATTGTTGGTATTATGTTATATTGAAACCAACTTTCAGTTTAGCACACTTTTTATTGATTTTGACAGATCAGTATTGTGTGTCACTTCATGTGGGTATGTTGTACATAACAGTTGGTGTTTATAAAAAATCCGGTTTCTGCATGTATTTTGTGAACTTTTATAATATCTAGTAAGTATAATATCAAATTTTAATTAAAGGGGTTGGTTGGGAGGAGGTCGTAATGATACCCAGGCAGAGCGAGCTCCACCCGTTGCCAGTGACCGCTTACTTCCAACCTCCTCTCAGCTGAGGGACTCACCACGGCGTGGTCTTTGGGCTGTACCCTCTCCGGACAGGAGGTTGCTGGCTGTGTACGACTCACTCGGTCGGATCACCATCACCGATGTACGAAGAGGAACTATCTTCAGAATGTTCAAGGGTTATCGAGATGGACAGTGCGGCTTTTTAGAGGTGATATTAATAAAAATCTATTTGTTTATTTTAAAAACACTAGTTCAGTAAAAAATATTAATCTAGTAGACATAACCTTTCATTCCTTCTGGTTCAGTTCTATAATGTTTCTTTGTCAGTCATTCATTCATTCTTTCCACATAGCCAAAACCACTGCAGTCTAATGAATTAATAAGAAATGTTTTATTTCACGTAAAAATTGTTTTGGACTTAAAATTACAAATATAAAATATCTAACTTACATCTACATATTATTATGTTATGATTCCACCACACAGCTTGGGAAATGCTTAATTTATCTTGGGCTTGGATTGGATGTCGATAGTTCAAATGATTGTAGGATACTATAAAACCATCTCCTTATCAGTCATTTGAACATTATTCATTTTGGAATCATTAGAAGTTGTGTTTAGCAAAGGTATATTAGACTATGTAATAATCAAGATTCATCTTGATTTTGTGATAGTTCAATTAACCAACCCAGAACTCAATACATATATTAATGAAATTATTGTTAAATTTATTATATGTTTGATACAAAAACACTTATTGAATTTATAATTTTATTCTAGATTCGTGAAGATAATCACAAGCGAAGAGGAACTGGAAGACGTGCCATTTTCATCGTCTTGTATGTCGGTAAACGTGGTTTGCTGGAAGTGTGGCCTCTCAGAGGACCTAGAATTGCGGTCTTTTCCGCTGCACGTCATGGAAAACTTTTGTACTGCTCTTATGGTTCGTTACAACAGGGTACACACAGAACTCGTTCTTCCAATCCAACATTATCTCTCATCGATCCCGATGGGCAAATCAAGCAACTTATAATACCTTTTCATTTTGCACTTAGCAGCGAAAATTCTGACAGAGCTAGAGATGTTCACTTGGTTAGGAGACTGAGACAACTTATCAAAGAAAAGGAATGTGATTATTACCAGTTAAAAAAAGAAGTAATAAGTACAGTGAAAGAGTTGAAGACTTCCGATATAAAGATTCATTGCATAGAAATGATGGCTGCAAGCAGAAATGTTCCACCGGGAATTCTCTTAACGTACATTCAATGTTTGCAACAGTCCAAGGAAGATCACGATGAACAGCCATCTGTTGAAACTACCAAATTATTAATTTTAATCTCTAACTTGAACGCTTTAATCAGACTTTTTATGTTTGTCAATAATATTTCATTTGAAGATGATGTCAATATGCAAAGTGATTCACAAGGTGACCTTAAAGGTGTCAAGGAGTCTGAGATTGGGAATGTTGCAAAAGATTCCAATGAAACGCTGGAACCTGACGAAGAAGAAAAAGAAAAGCAGTCACCACTGATCACAGATGAGGAAATGGCTAATTTTCAACAACTCTTAAAGCTTGCGGCATCAGCACAACAAAAGAGAGGAAACCATATAAAAGTTACTTTTGTAGAAGACAAGAAGTCACTGCATTCAGATTTTATTGCATCCTTCAATATTGCTGAAACAAGTGAATTTCTCAGATTGAAAGAAAATGTTAATAGAGAGTCATTGAATTTTACTGCTCAACAATTGTTTAATCCTTTCATTGATGGCTGTTTAGATTGGCAAGTGTTGCTGGAGAAATGTTGCAAGTGGAAAAGTATTGTCCCTTCGGATTTATGTAAACTCTTATTTATTTACTGGATGGCTAAACCAGTCGTTGAAATAACTCATACCAAAGTAGAAAAGTTTGGCAATATCTTATTGGAAATTTGTCACATTCAGGGTTTTGAAAATGTCTACGCAGGATATAATGACACCTCACATTGGTGGCAAGATATTAGACATTTGCTGATCGATGCTCCTTGTACTTTTACGAGTATGCTCACGGCGCAGATCTGTAGAAATGTTGCTCAGAAAATTGAAAGAATTCAAGAAAGTAGTATTAACAGCGTGGAGGAGAATACTTGGGTTAGTGTCAGCAAAGACAATGCCCAGTGGGGTCTACTTATTGGAAAATTAGATGACATCTCTTTGTTGAACATTGTTCTTTCGCAGAGCATCGATCCAGTTAACGCAATTCCAAAACTGTCCATAGAACTACCCGATATAAACTTGAAGTATATTTACAGCAGTGGAAAAGGATCTATATCGGAATTGACTGCTAAATGGTTGTGTTCAGCCGGCATAGACCCCAAAGACATAATTGAAAATAGTAAGGATGTACCTGAGCTTAGTCAGGAAAATAGGCCTAAAGGTGTTTTAAGTGTTCATTTTAATAATCACAGTGATAAAATAAAGAAAACAAATTCATTTATGGATCAATTGGATTTGTTGAGGAAACAATTTCCCTTTAGTTTAACCACTGACAGCCTCATATTAAATATGTGTTGGGAGTATTCAAAATACTGGACTAAAAATATAGAAGAGTTAATTTATTTAGAAGCAATGGTGCACAGTTTAAAAATAATTTCTAATGTTAAATTACGTTGTGGAATATTGTCTCTTATTTGGTTAACACACTTGATCCACTCATTTGAGGCAGCTTATAAGTTAATCAGTAAAGTGGGAAAGTTACCCAGAGAAAAGTTGTGCCGACAGGATGTCGGACTCTCTGACAGTCAATTATTAAAGTTTTTAGAAATAGTGTATAACTTTTTTGACTTATTTTTGTGTAGCACTTTATCGAGTAATGATGATGAAGAGGTTCCTCTGAAGTTTGAACCTATTTGGGAAGAGGGAAGTTTGGCACTGACGGAACTAGCTTCGGCAAATTCAAAGATAAATGTGGACATCCTCCAAGTTCATTATCAACTCTGCGCTGCCATTTATTACCAGTGCTATTTGGGAACCAACTATTGGAAGCACCTTAACTACTTATTCGATATGGAAAGCCAAAGGTGTGTATTTGGACAGCTGAAGGATGATTCCAATGTTTTGTTGGGACACCAGTCTATAGACAGTAGAGTGGCCGTACAACGGCATCAGTTCTTAGGAAGACTTGTTAACAAATGTGCGGAACTTCCCTCAGATCAGAGCCTGTGGATGGAAAGAGTTCAGGATCTGGCCAGGATATGGAGAGTTGACAGTGATCATGTGAGAAGAACATATGTAAGTAACATAATAATTTCGCACCTCAAAAATAAACTAAAACGTTTCAAAATAAAATAAAAATATATATTTGAAATATTTGACTTGGGTATAAACTCTTAAAAAAAATCAGATAAACTTAATAAAATAATATTTCAGTTATAAATGCATATATTTCAATGATTATTTAATGACATAGAATTATGAAATAAATTATTATGTCATTATGGAGTTCTAACATGAAGTGACAGTTCAAAATATAAAAAAAAAAAGATTATTTAATGAGTATACTATTTTTTTAGGTTGCTCGCCTTTATGCCCATGGATCAGATAAAGCCGCCGAAGATGCCCTCATATCGGTGACAGATGTTCTTCCATTGATGAAGTTACTTGTTCCGCTGTGCGGTAGAAGACTGAGATATTTCATAGAAGGTTCACCAGAAAAGGGGGATATTCTCGCTATTCTACCACCTTCAACCACATCTTATTTACAATCTCTTGTAAGTTCATTATCCATGTCATATTTTTATGATTTTGTATTTTCCTTATTATCAATTATTTTCTGGCACTGTGTTCATTTATGCCTGGCCATTTACAGAATAGTCAGGCAGATTCTTTCTGTTGACAACCTCTACAAGAACCAATATGTAGTAATCTTATTGAAATATATAATATTTTTGTATTTATCCTTTTTGAATGGACTATTATTGAAATGACGTCATAGAAAGTCTCAAGCCAAACTACGATAAAAAATGATGATTTTGTATGGGATTTGATTGTGTTGCGCTAAATGATTTATTTAATTTTCAATAAATAATTGCGTTGCTACATTTACGAAAACTTATTTGCTACTTATTGTATATACATATATTTTTTATTTTGCATATGTAGTGTCTGAAATATTAAAAAAACAAAAGTGATTGTGATAGTGTTAATTTTCCAGGCGTAATATTTATAAACAAAATCAAAGATCATTCCTTTTTCGCCAATTATAATATGGAATGTATATTATTTAAGACTAGCTTTTATGTCCCGCCGTTGGCCAAGAATGTAAAATTGTGAAAGAAAAAGCAATCGTTTTTATAATATTGTCACCCAATTATTTTGCAATATCAGACTATAAAAAGTGGTTTGAAATTTGATTGAGTTTAAGTATTGTAAAATGTTCAAGTGATGGCCACAACCCATTCTTTTTTATATATTGCTATGAAGTGTGAATGAAGTATAATATTTATACAATTTCTGCTCGCATGGACTATGCGTAATGGTTTTAAATATGACTGTTTATCAACGTTGTAAAGAGATTGGTTTGGCCACAACCCCCATTTTTAAATATTATCATCGAAAACAAATTGTAATGTGTACCTATTGAAAATTTAGTAATTTTCGATGTTGGGATGTGGTTAAAATTTGATTAAACAAACGTAGGTACTGAAAAGATCTAGTATTGGTCACATCCCATTCGTTTTTATATTTTTTCATCAAGTGTGCATTATATTTTTGCTCAATTTGACTGAAAGTCTTCATTAACGAAGAAGAAGAAGACTTGAACTATAGTAAATAGTTTTTAATTTGAATATAAATGTTGTGAAGAGTTCAGTAATGGCCACAACCCCCATTCTTTAAATATTAGGTGTTGAAAATTATTCAAAATAGGATGATATAAATGGTTTAAATTTAATTAAACAAAAGTATTGAAAAGATTCTAGTGCAGGTTATATCGTCACATCCCATATCCCATTCATTTCATATGTATTTTCATCAAGTGTGCATATCGTTAATAATATTTCTGCACAATAGACTATTAGACTTAAAACTAACCCAAAAGACTAAATAAAAAAGAGAAAAATAAGTATAAGACTATAAGAAATAGTTTGTATAAAAAACTATTCCAATGGTCTACATAAAATAAGTAAAAATACATATACCTAATAGAAGAATTAGACTATTGGAAATAGATTGTATAAAAGCTCACCCAAAGGTCTACAAAAAAGAAGAAGAAAAATATTTAGACTATTGGAAATAGTTTGTATAAATACTGACCAAAAGGTCTACATAAAAGAAAATGAATAAGACTATTGGAAATAGTTTGTATTAAAACTCTCCCAAAAGTCTACGTACTTAAATGAAGAAGAATAATAATTAGACTAAAGGAAATAATTTTTATAAAAAAATGACCCAAATGTATACATAAAAGAAGAAGAAGATGATTTAGACAATAGGAAATAGTTTGTATAAAAACTGCCCTAAAGGTCTACATAAAATTAAGAAGAAAAAGAATTAGACTCCAGGACCCGCCGCTTCAGGCCCTTCAGTACCTCCCGTCCCTTTAATCCCTCATTACGTCCCTTCCCATCAGGCCCTTCAGTACCTTCCGTCCCTTCAGGCAGTTTTATACCTCCCGTCCCTTCAGGCCCTTTAGTGCCTCCTTTCCCTTCATTACATCCCGTCCCATCAGTCGGTTAAGAAAAGTTTAAATCCAGAAACCATCCTGGAAGAACCGCGAAGAGATGAAAGAACCTTCTTTTCCCAGGATGCTCTACTTAATAGGTAAAATGACTAAATACACGAAGAAGAAGAAAAAAGTTTAAACCCAGATACCTGCGAAGAGATGGAAGGACAGTTGGACCTTCTTCTCCCAGGATTCTCCAACTTCATAGGTAAAATGACCAAAAATACACGATGAAGAAGAAGAAGAAGAAATAAGTTTAAATCCAGATACCTGCGAAGAGATGGAAGGAAAATTGGACATTCTTCTCCCAGGTTAGTCCACCTTCAAAGGTAAAATGACCAAATAGACGATGAAGAAGAAGAAGAAAAAAGTTTAAATCCAGAAACCTGCGAAGAGATGGAAGGAAAATTGGACCTTCATCTCCCAGGATAGTTCATCTTCATAGGTAAGATGACCAAGTACACGTTGAAGAAAAAGAAGAAAAAAGTTTATATGCAGAACCCGTCCTGGAAGACCTGTGAAGAGATGGAGGGACAGTCGGACCTTCTTTTCCCAGGATACTCCCCCTTCATAGGTAAATCGACCAAATACACGAAGAAGAAGAAGAATAAGAAAAAAGTTTAAATCCAAAAACCATCCTGGGCATACGCTCGACAATTCACCAAAGTTTCATTATAATCGGACAAACGGTTGATAAATAAATAAATAAAATAATTTTCCTATAGGAAATCAGTATAGGTATATTATTGTTGATTTGTAAGTAAATAGTATTAGGTAGGTACCTACCTACAACAACCTTCTAAATAAATTCGATTCCTAACAAATTTTATTTGAATATCACATTCTTTCTGTAGCCATGGAAACGATTCGAACACGTAAGTAATATCGAATGGTTCGGATACATTTTTTGAATATGTAGGTACCTACATTGGTTTGTTCGATGCCATAAAAATGAAAATTGTCAGAAAAATCAAATATTATTTACAAATTATGCAATTTTATTATGCCTATATCTTTACTAATAAATAACACATTTTTACAATATATGTCTTAAAACTTGCCGTAATGTCTTGTGTTTCATTTTATTATTTCATAATTACATTTATTTCAAAGGTTTATTATTTTCAAGAACATATTCATTCGGTGGGAAAATGAAATATTGTATGAAAAGATATTAAAATGGCGGCGTTTATGTACAAAAGGCTTACTTTAAAAATAAGTTAAACATTATAATTATACCAAATATTCACCATGTTTTTCACTTAAACGCTAAGTTATACTTCAAAATATATTTTTTTTGTGTAAATACCTACTTCTAACTTTTAAACTAACAGATATTTGCATGCAAAATGTACACTTTTTTGACAGATATGACTTGGAAAATTTTGTATGAAAAAAATAATTATTTAAATATTTTTAAAATTCAGCATTTTTATCGCATTCTTTTTAGCGTGACACTGCATCAGGTATACTGGTACATGTTCGCACTTAAATTAGATTTTTAGATGCTCTTGGTTTTTCAGAAGGCGTGAGACAAACACACACACACACACACACACACACACACACACACATACACTAACATTTTGATTGCTTTATTACTTTAGATATAGAATACATAGATAATTTCTTTTTGTGGCTATACTTTCAGATAAACTCACTAATGCTATGAAGAACATAACCTTAAAATGCGAAGTCATTCGTGAATATTTTCGCTTATGTAACTAAGTAGGCACATTAAAAATAAAATATTATTTTGAATAAAAACTTTCAAATTTTATGACACTTTTATTTATAAATAATTTTAGTGAAAAATTTATTTGGCATAAAATATATTCTTAAAATCGTTTATGAAACTGTCATGACGAAATGTCATCCGGACAGATATATTTTTGCATTTGTATTCTACATTTATAATTTCTACACTATTAACAAAATAAGGATTAATTATTGCATAAGATAAGACAATTATGTACTTCACCTTGCATTTATTCTTGATTGCATGGAAAATGATTGTATACAGACATATTAAACAAAACAAACATTACTCCTCCAAGATTAAGGCTAATTTTGTATTTGCATCTAAAAAAATGATATTGTCTCGAGGGAATCAATATTTCGAAAATGACATCCTTCATTTTAGGTCTATAACCACAATGCATTATTTTGTTCTGAAAAAAAAAAAACATTACAATTTAACAAATATAGGAAACTGTACCTACATAACCTATGGTTATGAACATC
Source organism: Molanna angustata (assembly GCA_963576475.1). Classification (NCBI taxonomy): domain Eukaryota; kingdom Metazoa; phylum Arthropoda; class Insecta; order Trichoptera; family Molannidae; genus Molanna; species Molanna angustata. Next base: position 9,239,177 of record OY754971.1, on the reverse strand, counting down.
TTAAATGTGGGTTTTCTGGTGGTGGGTGGTACAAAAACAGTTTTGTACATAGTCCACTAAGATTATGGCCAAACAAAGCATTAGATAGTAGATCTGCAATAATGTATTTACAAAATAAATTAAATATAAAATAAATATTGTATCATGTCCAATGAAAGGACATCCATTTCAAGGGTTTTTATTTAAATATTGAATATTGACGCTTAAAATGTTACGGAAAGTGAAGGTACATACCTTTTAATCAGGATCAATTTCTTTTTTTTAAGTAAATAAGGCTTGTAAATATTATTTTCAATATATTTTACATGGTATCAATAACATTTTCCATACAAAATATGTGAAATATCACAATTATTGGACGGACAGTACCAATCCAAGCCACCTGCCTCCCTAGACAATGTGTCATTTAGTTCAAGAAAAGATAACTCAATGTATGGAAGTGTCACTTCCATACATTGAGTTATCTTTTCTTGAGCTAAATGTCAAGTTATCTAGGGGGGCAGGGGTGACTTTATTTGCAAATGAATATTTTTTGTCTCAGACATAATATTTCATATAAGATCTACCATTTCAATTTTACATTTGATCCTGTTTTCATCTATACATATTACAATATACAAAAATAATGCTTTCATGGGATTGTTTTTAACCATAAATATATGTGATTGTTCAGGAAGAATTTTGACTATTGTTTTAATCCTGGGCTATCACAATTGAGTAGGTTCGTTAGGGTTAAATCTAACATATTCATCTTCTTCGTCAGCCCTCCTTTGTCGTTCAATACTGGACAAAGGCCTCCCCCTGAGACTTCCACAGCTCTATAAAACCCCCCAACATGACAAGCTAACATATATGTAATATGGTATTCAATTTAAAACTTTAAAATAAGGAGTTGATATTTTTACCAGAGTTTTTAAGATTTTCAAGTGATTGTAATGACAATTTCTCCCCAGGTAAAACAATCAGATGAGAAAGAGGTGGACTCTAAATTTAATCTGGTGGTGACTTTTACAAATAAAATGATCAATATAAAGTTTTATAAATAAATGAAATATATATTTTTGTAGGAGGAGAGCAACAATGAAATGAGTGTCATAACAACGCTGGTGCCAACATGTGCACTGCTGGAAGGTATCATCACCCGCGGAGGCGACAACACCAATTCATCACAGCTACTCAGGACTGCCAACATGCTGCTGGATTCGTGTGTCACCATTCAACATCAACTGGGGATTGGCAACTAGTCATTTTTAGCAAGTAAACTATACTACTCTCGCTTATTTACCCATGTGCAATTATCACAATATCTTTATCATAAGTCAGGGCTAAAATGTGCATTTTAAATGTTTTCACTGTTTGACAATTTATTTCAAATTATTGCTGATATAAAAGATGTATCTAAAATGAATTGTACTATTGTATAAAAATGTACCTACGTGTGTCATCAGTTGTCAAATCATGCTCTTTCAACACAGTTTTGCCAATATAGACTTCTACGGCCACTTTCAACAAGGTTCCTAAGCGCAGAAGTCGGTTTTTTTATTGCAGTCAATGCAAAATTTTATTTCACTGAACAATCTTACCAATATTGAGCGACGTGGGCGCATCAACTCTTGAGCGGTCTATTGTGGAGCAATTTTTTCAAATATTGAATTATTAAGTTTTTATGTAGATATATGTATTTATAAATTATGACATAAAATATTAGTATTTAGTCTATTTAGTATAATTGATTATCGTATCAGCCGGCATTTCTATTGAAATTTATTATTTTATTAAACTATTGTCATTTTCATAAACCTTATTTCGAAAATCGAGTGGTTGGGTGGATTGGTTTCAATATTGCTTGTGTTGTTGGTTACTAAGTCTGTTTCAGTTAAATGTAATGTTTTAAGTATATTATAATAATAATAATAAATTTGGGTGATTTATATAGTGCCGTTTTCGTGAATATCTCACCTCAAGGGCGCTGAGCTGATTATCTGCCAGCTTTGGCCCAACACTTGAAAAAAAAGCGTTAAACAGTTAACTACGGTTTTCGGATTTTTTGCAACACTTACAGACTCGTTTATTTTTATTTCTTTGATTTCATGGGGTGGTTTATTGTTGTACGAAACTTCCTTGACAACGCTCCATATTTTTTTGGGGTCCCCATTAGCATCAACAATTTTCTGTTTGTAGAACTTTTCTTTGGTACTTTTTAAAATTTTCTTGCACATATTTCTGTATATTTTATAGGCATTAAAAGATTCAACATCATTATAATTCTTATTACAGTATGAATGAAATCGATCTCTTTTCTTTATGCTGTTTATGAGACCCGGCGTTATCCAGGGTTTGAGTTTGCAATTTTTATTGTTTTTCATAACACAGCGAACAGTCGTAGCTTCATATCATAAATAATTCAGTGGCAGTGTTTGTATCGACATTATTTATTACATCTGAAAAATTTATCTGACTCATATTACTATACAAAATCTCCAAATCAACCTCTTTAACAGATATATTTGTTTGAGAGGAAGTGTTATTAATATAACTAGATATACAGGTAACGGTTGCATAGTGATCAGTGACAGTGCACTTGTAAATGAGGCATTGAATTTTGCTTCGAGTTTTTACCATAACATGGTCAATACACGAGGAGGATAATTGATTTTCACGAGTAGGTTTATTTACAGCAGATCTAAAGCCATGTGATGTTAAGAGATTAAGGTAGTCGTCTACCTGGTAATGAACATTATTTATTATATTAATATTTGTGTCACCGATTAGAAGGACATCACCTTTATAATTTTGCAATATATCATTTAATTCATTAAGAAATGGTACTATGTTGGTATTTTTTGGAGACCTATATATTGATAAAATAGTTAGATTGTTCAATTTTAATTCTAAACAATTTGTGTTCAGAAGCGAACAAAATTGGACTTCACTAACTTGATGTTTGATGTTGGATTTGACTTAAACAATAAATCCTTCATTTTGTGAGTTATTGTTTAGTGTTTTAAAATGATCGTAGTTGGAGATTCTTTTAGGTATGTAATCGTTATTGGTAGGTATCCAGCACTCAGATAAAATTATGTTGTCAAAATGGAAGTTTATGTCTGAAAGAATAACCAAAAGGTCATCGAAGTTTTTCTGTGCACTTCTGATATTTATAGAGAATACAGTTATGGATGGAAATCCTTCACAGAAGGTCTTGACATCAGAAGCGTGTAGCGATTCGGCACAACTCAACGGATCAACACTATCAACTAAACCCTGAATTCCCTCCATTTCAAGTTAGAAAAACACGTACGGGCTGAGCATGACGACGGGTAACGAGCATGTTCCCTTACAAATTTATGTACTAAACAAACAACGACACATATAAGAAAACAAATATACAAAACACAATACCAGAAACCAAAAATATCAGTCACAATTTGTTAAGATCACACACATCATTAATATTTATCGGATTGGATCCGTCTTCTTTTCGGGCAAATATGTTGCCGTGTTTGATCCAGATGTATTTATATTTTTTCTCTGCATACATACTTTTAGCTTTGGCGAGAATGAATTTTTTTCTTGGCGTTATATGCTCGGACACAAAAATGGGCTGGGGAGTGTGCTTATTTGCAATAATAATTGAAGAATTAAAACTGTCCTTTTTATTGTGACTTATATTGGCGGACGAGTGACAAAAACTCGTCGCGGTCAGGCACGTTCGTGAATTCAATAATAATTGGCTTGTGTGTATTTTTACTGGTAACATTTAGTCGGCAATTTCTATACAACTTCAGGTTGTTAATTTTCGAGCTGTCAAATCCAATCACTGATGAAAGATTTTTAATATATTGATTTAAAATGTCGATGTTTTCATTATCTAACTCGGGACAATTTCCAATTTCAATGTTCCGTTTCAGTTTTTCGGATTGCATTGAATCAAATTTAGATTCTAGAAGATTTATACGTTTGTTCATGTTATCGAGTTCCTTTTGCTTCGTTTCGATATCAGTTATTCAAAATGTCGATAGTTATCAGTGATGTTATATTGATTTAAAATGTCGATGTTTTCATTATCTGACTCGGGACAATTTCCAATTTCAATGTTCCGTTTCAGTTTTTCGGATTGCATTGAATCAAATTTAGATTCTAGAAGATTTATACGTTTGTTCATGTTATCGAGTTCCTTTTGCTTCGTTTCGATATCAGTTATTCGGCACTGCAAAATTTCATTCCTCTCATTGATAGTTTTAATACTCTCATTTTGAATCAGTATCTCCCGACATATATTAAAATGTTGCTCTAACTTCTCTTCAATACATTTGTAAAGCGAGTTATGTATATTTTCTAGTTGTTGTGAAAAAAGTTTGGATATATTTGAGTCGATAGTTATCAGTGATGTTAAATTGTTGTTTGACACATTATTCGTAGAAGTTTGTTTAATAAGTGTGGATGAAGCATTCTTATCCTTACAAACTTTACATATCCATGCTTCTAGTTGCTTTGACAGAAGTCCCTCCAAGATGTTCTTTTGGCTTTCCTCAGCTCTTTATTGTAGTTGGTTAGTGCTCTTTTGTACGAGTCCCAATCACCCGATATACGAGCTGCATTATATTTTTTCCTTGCATAAGTTCTCAATTCTGAGAGCTCCTTAGTCCACCGGGGCACACATTTTATTGGATGCATGGTTTTGGTAGGACAGTTGTTATGATAAGAGACCAGTATTGCTTGCTGCACCTCCTCAACAATGTTCTCTATATCTGTTGGTGTATGAATTTTAACTTCTATACATTCTAATTGATCCTTTAGATCCCTATAGTATCCTTCCCAGTCCGTCTTCTTTGGGGATCTATAGGTATTCATGGGTTCAATTGTTGATTTAAGATTAAAGCATATGTATCTGTGAAAGATATCTCATTGGATACATGCCAGTTACTGATTAGGTTCCCTATATTATCAGATCCTAACGTTAAGTCAATAACCTCCTCTCTATTAGAAATAATAAAAGTGGGTCTATTACCTGTGTTTAGAATTCCCATGTTTGTAGACAACAGGTACTCCATCAGGCTGTCTCCCCTGGTGTTGCTATTGCTGATCCCCCATATGATGTGGTGTGCATTAGCATCACATCCAACTATCAGTGGGATGTGTTTTTCAGAGGTATAGCTTATGATGTCCCTCAATTCCCTTGCAGGCGGCGGTTCATCAGCGTCATAAGGCAGGTATGTGGAGGCAATTATGAGATCCTCAGCAACCTGCCCCTTATGATATTTAATCTTTATTACTGTTTGGTCACTGGAACAAAAGTGTGTTAGTAATATTGAACTCCTTATGTTCCTGACGTAAACGCAGGTTCTAGGTTTGCTGGACTGGTTCAAATAATACAATGAACCACCTGCTCCCCCCAATCCACTTACCTTGCCCTTGTGTACCCAAGGTTCCTGAATAAGTGCAATGTCAAATAAGCCCCGGGCCAGCTTCTGGCTTAGCGAAGCTGTTGCAGCTTTGCTGTGATGTAGATTTATTTGCACGAATTTCATCTGTTCACGGTTACAGCTTTGCACCGCAGAGCCGCTGCCCGCTCCAGATCTTCCTCCCGTTACATCCATGATGTAGGGTTATAGGATTGTGATTATAGGGTTCCAGTGCCCGTATTCGGTTATGGAGCCCTATAATCACCCTGTTCTGCTGCCTTCCCATTTTCAGCCTCTATACTCTGTCTAGCCAGAACGGCAGTCACCGAGTCAACCTCCATCTCGACCGTCGGATCCACGGATCCGGACGGTTTCGACAGTGTGTTCGAGGCTGAAATCGCTCCCGCCCCCGCCGTCACTTCCACAGCTGCTCCCGCTATTGCGGTTGCTGCTGCTTTCGTATCGGCAGTCGCAGTTGCTCTTTCCGCCTCAACTGGTGAACCGGTTGACACGGTTCCCGCCGTTCCTTGCCCTTTCTTGATCTCTTCGGATATCGGGTGTAACTCCGCGTCGGGCAGGACCCTTAGAGTGACCACGTCCAGGGCGGTCTTAACCTTATAGCCCTTATCCTTTAGAGCATCTGCCGAAACCCGATCCACCAACATCACAAGTTTAGTAAACTTGGATTCGGGCTCTTTTTGTGAATCGACCACCTTCCACAGTCTGGTGTTCACCGATTCTGTTGAGGAACGCCTTTATATCACTACAGCGATCCTCCGTCTTAAGGGCCATTTTTACAGGCCTTGGCAGGTTCTTAGCATCAATCACCTTAATGTTAACCCCTTCCCTCAGCTCTGTTTTGTCCAGGGCCCTCTCCAACCATTCTTTTGAGGAATGGTCCAAACAGGTGAAGAACACCACTCCCCCTCCAAGGGCCGTGCCCTGGAACGTGGGGAAGAAACCGCCATCAGGCGTCGCATCCACCGCGTCCACGACACGGTCCTTTACCACACAGTAGTCCTCCTCTGTCATGAGGTCGTCCGGATATGACTCTCTCATGACTACACACTTATAGGAGGACACCGTTTGGGCATAGGAGGTACCGGGTGTCGCATTTACCCTTTTCTTTGGTTGCTTAGGTGAAGGGGTATCAGTTTCAGACCTCGGTCTCTTAGAGAATTTCGGTCCTTCCCCTTCCCCTCCTCCCTTGCTGTTCTCTGGCGGTCCCTGTTGTCCAGATGTACCGGACATTGGCGTCCCGCCCATTCTTCGTTGCCTCCTACGTTTCCGTTGGGCACTACCACTCAGCCTTTTCGGGCGTTGTGCTGTAGCACTGGTAGACGGTCCCGCCTGTTCTCGGTATTGACTGGCTGGTCTAGACATCCCGGAAACAGGTGTTACCGCTACAGTGCGGTTATTGAGGTCTTTGCAGTCCCTCTTGGTTGTATCAAATTTTTTTTAGCTGGTTCCATATGATTCCCACGAGTAATGGGGAAATAAACGGTCACCACCCGCAGAGCCCCATGCGGGTGGAAGGCTGCATACGACAGGGTTTCGCCCGGTGCCCTGAAGAGATCATTCTCGGTACCGGAACCAAAGAATATCTACCCCGGTACCATTCAGCCCTCGGCACGATACTTTCCACCTTGGCTTTGGAAGATCAGGTCCTTGTTAGCCTGACCTTTGCCTGCCCATAGGACACACAACGGCCAGTTGCCCGCCTTCCACGATGTGGACGTGAGGTTAGTTTTTAGAAGGCCGAGTAAGATATATGTACCTATACATTCATGATGGTATGTCAGAACACACTCTTTACATACTAGAAGTTTCTTTTTGGTGTCATTTTCAATTTCTTTGCACACTTTACATACTTTAGCCATCCTGCAGAGTTATTGTATAAATTTATGTGAAGTTTAGACTTAATAGTGAGGTAGGTATATATGTACCTAGTTCTATGTATGTAAGGTGAGTCGGCAAAAAGAAGAAGAAAAAAAACAGTATATTCAACAAGGACTCACTCTTTGCTGCGATCTGATGATTTCACAGTAATAAATACACTCAAATATATGAAATTCTTATCTTTACACTTACAGCTTTACACTTACCTTTAAGTTATATCTATAATTAAAAGTAAACCACTTTTAGATTCTACATGAATTTTATTATGTGCGATAGGCCTATTTCGCCTTGTTAGGGCATTTAAATAAATAATAATTTATTTGTTGCATATAAATGAGAAAAGAAAAACAAACAATTATACATGTTTTGCATTATTTTGCAACAAATAGGCTATTGCTCAGATTTATTAGCCTTTACTAGATTTACTAGCTTAAATGCCCTAAAAAGGCAAAATAGTAGAATCAAAAAGTGGTTTACTTTTATTTATAGATATAACTTTTAATGGAATTCTACAAAATAAAAACTTTGTCAATCATTAATACTTACCTTTAAGTCTTAATTCCCGCTCTTCACTTCCGAACCCGCACTTCACTTGAAACATCTGAGGTAAAGTTGTCAAAGCGCTAGTTCTTATCACTACAACCATAAAATAAAATCTTCAAGCTACAAAAATAAATCAATATTATATCGCTGTGCCTGAAAAGTTCCATTTGTGATTTTTGTAAGGAAACAGCAAAAAACATATTGAAAGAACGAAAGGAAATAATACAATATTTTTAATGCAGTATCAGAGACATTTATTTGAGACATATTAGAAATTCAAAATATTACATATTATTTATGGAACTAGAATTATTTTTTAACGAAACTGCACATAACTGGTTTAACACCGTCTAAAATAATAATGTATGTGCATTAAGATGCACACATTAAGGATTTGGCAATGTGAAACTAATTTTATGGTTTATTATTATGTGATCCTTTGGTTTCACTAGGAACGACTTAAATAGTTATTACCAAACTACACTTGAACTTAAACTATCTTTCACAATATTAAAAATCATATAATTATGGCCCCTTATAACACTTAGTTTTAACATCACATGGTAGGAACATTTAATGCTTTATCACATAATTTAGGTAATCGGTACTATAAATCTCTATAGAAAAACTTCTATAATAACTCTGAATTAAAAATGGCATACAAAAGGGACTTAAGTTATAATTTTATAATTATTACGAAAACTTAATTTGTGTGCCATATTGAAAATAATAAAAAATAATTAAATTTGTGTTGCACACTTAACTCCGTCGATAACTCGAACGGTTTCGGAAAGTACCTCTCCTTCGTCTGGAGTTTACTTACAAACGAACTGTGATAAAATTTAAGTTATGTAGGATAGGCTGTTCATTGTGGATAGGGTGGGTAACTGAAGGGGTGGAGGAAGTGACTGGAGAGATGAAGGGGGTAACTAGAGGGGGTGACGGTATATTATTATGGTCAAATGTTAGTGGAAATATATTTAAAATTGGGCTACCTGCGATATTTGTGTTAGGAACCTGGGGAGGGTTGATACACTTAACATATGAACTCAAATATCAGATTTTGTATTGACTTCCAAAAGGGCATTCCAGGCGTTTTACAAAGACTATGGTATTAAACCTCCTATCTATCTTTAATGAATTCATCTTTAATTTCGTTCATATTAGGAGTGTCTGTCAGAATTTTTGTTTTTATAGGTCTTCTCGAGGAAGAGGTTTTATATCTTCTGGAGATTCGTATAGATGTGAGAGACCTGCAATAGGCTCAACCGTAGGTGTTTGTTCATTTGAATGTTTTGGCATGACATGTTGGTCCTGGTTTTTACGTTCCGGTGTACATTCAAGGGAAGAAGGAATCGGTCGGTCTGTTACTTTGGAAGTTAGGAAATCGTGATCATCAAATATTTGTGAATTAAATGGGAAAATGCCAGTTTTTGAGAACCCTGTTGCAATATTTGATTTAGTAAAGGCTCTTTGATATGCAGTGCCAACCAACTTTGCAATATCTTTCAAAGTTATGGTCTGACCAGGATTTGACGCCATAAAATCATCACAAGCTTGATTGTAATGCAACTTAAATGGTCCGTACACGCCAACGTCCAACAGTTGCAGCATATGACTAGTATGTGGAGGTATCGTAAGTAAGACAATTCCATTATTTTTGCATATGTCGAGTCCTTTGGGAAATATATGGCTACTATCATCATCATCCTCAGCGTTACAACCCTTGATGGGTCCTAGCTGCCTCCAAGAATCTTCTCCAAACTGCTCTATTGTTGGCTGCCACTTTCCAGTTCTGCTGCCCCATAGCCCGACAAACCGCGACAACGCCGTCCAACCATCATAGCTTAGGTCTCCCTACGCTTCTTCTACCGGTTGGGTTGTTAGTCAACACTCTTTTTGGGAGCTCCAGATCATCCATGCGGTGTACATGACCCAGCCAGCGTAATCTGCTAATCTTAATAAACTTGACCACGCTGATGTCCTGGTAAAGATCATAGAGCTCAGTGTTGTATCTCTTACGCCATGTTTGACCATCATTAATTGGTCCATATATTATGCGTAAGATTTTTCTTTCAAAGGCGTCAAATCTGTTTTCATCGTGCTTGGTTAATGTCCGAGTCTCCGAGGCATACGTTAAGACTGGTCTAATTAGTGTCTTGTATAGTGTGGCTTTAGTTTTTCTGGACAATTGGCGTGATTTCAATTGTCCAATGAGACCAAAGTAACTCCGGTTAGCTGCAAGAATCCTCTTCCCAATCTCAATACTTATATTATTCTCGTTATTAACGATGGAACCGAGGTATGAAAATTATTCCACTGTTTCAAATGTGTAATTACTGATAGTTATCGAGGATTGGCAGGTGCCGGGTATCATTGTGACTGGCATGTACTTAGTCTTTGCCTCATTGATTCGGAGACCCATCCTTCTAGCTGATGACTCTAGAACTGAAAATGCTTCTTGCAGGGTTGATTCTGATCTTGCAATAATATCTATATCATCAGCGTGTGCCAAAATTTGGACTGACTTTGTGTATATGGTCCCATTTAATTCAAATATGGCTTCTATGATAATCCAAAATTATCAAAACTGCTGTTGGAGCTCCATTTGTCATGGAATCCTGCTCGCGAATTCGGGGGGAAAACAAAAAATGGGGGAACAGTGTTTCCGACAGCATTAATTATGTCTGTCATTAACTGTTTGTCCCCTTTCACCAGAAGTAACTTTAGATACTTGTTTTTGACCCTTTTGAGAAATTATTTTGCCTAGTTTGTGAACTGTTTGCACACCTGTTTCATCACAGTTGAATATTGATTCTGGTGTAAAATTCTCGTGTTCCAACACCGTACGAAGCAAATTATAAAAATTGTCTACTGTGTGTTTATTTTTATTTATTTATTTGATCATAACAGAAATATAGCAATAATAACATCATTATAAAAAAAAAAACATAAAACACTTCATATTAACGTTGACCTCTCCCACTAGGAATGTCCTGTGTCGGGAGAAGCAAACTCACATATTTAAATTACACAAACATAAAATCACAAAACAAAAACACTCAAAAACATACAACAAAACATACATATACATATATATAACACAAATCATCACACACAGGCTGGTGGCAAACAACCCATTAACCCAACACAGCAGCAACAGACCTATTGCTATGTAGGGTGACCACATAAAAAGTACAGGCACTGTTGCTTAAATTTTGCAGGGTTTTTCACTGATTTCGTCATCTCTGGCATTCCACTGTACAATATAGGTGCCAAATAATTATACGTCTTCCGAGCAAAAATAGTGTTGGTGTGTGGTGGCTGAAAATTTTTGGTGTGTGTGGTGTTTATTAAACGCAGTCCCGCGAGAAAGGCTTGGTTCAGGTTTTCTCAAAGAGAGATTTGTGTTTTTGTTTAAAAATCCACGAAGCCAATCATACGATACTGCCTCTGTATTATGCCACCTCTCTGGAATTTTCTTTTTATTCTCCACGACATATAAATACTCAAATTTCCTCGAATCTTTGGATGTAAGACCGTAATTCATTTTAGCTGCCTTTAACCCTTTGTTTACTGAATTTTGAAAAAATATAATGTGATCGATAAAAATTTTTATATGAATAACAAAATACATTATAAATAGAAAAGTACAAAAATTTTTTTTTTTTTATTTATTTATGTTTTTTAACAACTTTTTCGAACAGGACTTATAAGTCCCGACAGGACACATTGGCATGCAAACATTATAATAAGCATTTGTGTAAAGTTTTGAGTAAAACATGTTTTATTTTATTTTATGTGATATTCCGCAAAGCAGTTCTTTTTTTCATTAACACACAGAAACACTTTGCATTGTGAGCATATTGAATGAGGTCTTGATTCAATTTTTCTTGAACTGCACATCTCACAACGGCCCCTTGAAGATAAAAATTGTGGCCAATGTACTCCCAAATTCTGATATCTAATAGGTATCTGATGATACAGAATCTAATAGCTGCTTCTTCCTCTTAGGCGATGGTGAGTTTGATGACGAATTTGAAGGTCTGCCTCGTTTTTTATTCATCTTCTTGCCCAAGGTCATTAGTCTGAGTGCTACCTTTCCTTTATAATCCAGTAGAGGGATCTTCTTTTCTAATTCGTAATAATCCACTTATGAATTGACTAATAATGTCATCTCTACCATTCTGTAAAATAGACGCTGCCACCATTTTTTTGACGCAGAGCTATAAATTGTATGCGCGGTATAAGACCGGTAACGTGACGATCGGGAACAGAGTGGTACTCGGACCTCGCCCGTGCGCGGTTATATACCGCTCGCCGTAGGGATGGTCATGGCTCAAAACGCCAGACCGCCACATATGTTTTACTACAGAGTCTCGTCAGAATTTGTCAATGATTAAGGTTTATATGGAGTTTTTATTAACTGGGACCTAGAAGTCCCATCAGTAAATAAAGGGTTAAGAGATATTCCGCTAGACTAGATTCTTCGTCCTTGGAAAAAATGTGTGTGCTTGAAAAGTTCGGGTACAGTTGCACCTCCTCTCCCCCTTTTTTATATTTCGCAACATACCTCTTCAGAGTCATTTTATCTATTTTTTATTTGGAGGCAGTTGTTCTGAGTTTACATCCATCCAAAATTTCTTTGACGGCTAGCTTCATAGTTTCTGGAGACACGGGAACCCTGGTAGTCTTCCATTTCCATTTAAATGGCATTCTACAACAAATAATAATACAGGGTTTAGTTATCTGTAAAAACAGTAATGAGGGGGGAGGGGTCTGTAGGATTAGACTCTGCGCAAGCGAAGAGTTCGATCCAGACGCTCTCGCCTCTTCACTCTGCCATATCGTAAAGGACGGGCTCGCTTCAGTAAGAAATAAGACGGAAAAATAGTGTAAAGAAAATTATTTAATTAGCAATTATCACAAGAAGAAAATTAAAGAGTCAACATGAATGACAAAAGAAAATATCAAAAAAAAAAATACAACAAATACTAAGAAATTACATTAGACCCATAGCTACAGAATACGGATAAAAATTAATAAACAATAAACATGGCAATGGTTAGGTATAAGCAACTATGAAAAGAAAAAAATATAAATTGTCTGTTACGATGAAAACAAGAAAAAAAAACTGATAAATTGAGAGTCAACACACTTTTATCACAAATCGTTTATAAAGTCTGATACACAAATACCTTAGAGTCGCAGCGGCTACTTCAGCCTATACCTGAGGGATTCAGGCCATCCTCCATAAAGCCCACGGTGAGGACCTCCTCCTTTGAGAACGTTGGAAGAAGTTGTAGGTAGCGGCTACTTCAGCCTACGCCTTCAGTAAAGCCGGCAGTGATGGCCTCCTCTGGACCTGCGATGTTCCGGGTACCGGTATCACTCCTCGCCTGGGTTCACAGTAAGTTCGCGCACTCAGGGATAATATGTCGCGAAGGAGGATGGCGTATTCTGGTCACCTCGAGGGATATATTATCCACTCAACGATGCTTAACGATGATGTTCTCACTGAATTTAAAATGTTTAGATATTATCACAGCTCTTTAGCTATATTAAATATCGATCTGATCCGTGGATTCGGTCGATTTTTATTAAATTTATGTCTTGCTCTTGATCCGGCTGCTCAAGGCTGGCCACTGTCACTTTTGGAGTATAATAAATAGAACAGCCTTTCGGCTATTCATACACGAAGTTTTTACTTAAAAAATTATTACATTTTTGTTAAATTATAGTTAAAAAAAAACTCGTAATATTTCATGGACCGCAGTCGAAACAACCGGCGTAACTGGTTCAGATATCACGGGACTGGCATGGGCCGTGACAGTTTTCAATCCCTGGCGTTCCTGACGCTCGAGTATACTGCTTTTTAGTTGTTTCCAATGATTTTGTTGCATGAAAAAAAATAAAAACAATAATTAGCAAAAAAATACAACAAAACAAATGAGGATTTCGTTTTTTTTTTAATTTTAACTTTTATCGATTTGATAAAAACAAGTTTTGAAATTTGAAATAAAATAAAAATACATGTGTAACAATTAATAAAACTTTTGGTATTTTAAACAATATGAAAAAAATAAAAATGTTACATTAAAATAAATCAATAAAAATAGTGTGCAACTTTTTGATATGAAAATGAAAAGCAAATTTATTTTTGTTTTTTGTCTGACAAAAATGTTATTGTTAAGTTTTTGACGTTTTTTCAATTTTTAAATGTACCTAAGTGTGGTCTTGGTACCAAAAAAAGATTATTATTTTACCTTAATTAATCAGGTGTTTGGGTACCACACTGATTACTTTTCAACACTTTTCGTACAATCCTTATATTCAAGACACAAACCATCACTATTGCATTAAGATGAATGATTTTACGAGTTTTTGACTAAATATTTCGCTGCTATGTTTTATATTTAATACAATTAAAGCTTTAAAATGAATGTAATGATGAATGAACTCACAAATATTGTGTAAAATATTAATGCAGCTGTACAAATAGATATATACCTACTTTCGACAGAAAAAATTTTTGTTCCTTTACGAACTTGTGACAAAAAAATCACTATATTTTAGTTTAAATAGTTTTAATTATAGATAGACGGGGTCACCAATTATATAGAAGTTTGTTAATTACTATGATTTTAAATAATAATTGACTATGTGAAGGTTTTAAAAACCATGTTCATTAATTTATTTAAGATTGCAAATAACAACTCCCTCTAAATATAGTTTCATCCAAAATCCAAAGGGATGTTTCGGTACAATTGAATGAAAGAATTTAAATTTATTAACAAATTTGTTTCAGGTTAAAATAAAACAAAACTTCAGTTTTAAGTTCCACTGTAATAATTTAATAGGACACTAACTAGTATCGGTCATCCAGTGACCATCTTCAGAGTGTGACAAGACAGTGATTATTGAAGCTTATATGTTGAAAAAATCAGGAATTTGCAACCTTTTTTTTTTTTTTCCGCCAGTTCAATTAGTGTTGCTAGAAAGAACTGACAAAGAAAACTAGCAAACAAAACAGAGTGTACAGGTACAGAATACAATATACTATACTATAACAAATATGAATAACGAATAATTATTGAATGATGAGCAGATAACACTATTACAAAATGAAAATACAAAATTATTATTGTGAGGGGCAAAGCAAGGATATAAAGTGGAAATGGTAAATGTATGTTTAAATAAATATAGGATTATATGGTGGTCGGTTCTCTCTGTTTTTCCATTAGAGACACGGTATGATGGTGTATGTATATATTATTGAGATTCCATTGGTTGTCAACACCACTGAAGGGATTAACTGTGTACCTGTAACAAAAGATATTCGGGGCAGTAAAATTCAAAAGATTTAAGTTGTTTGTTTACATAGGTTG
The DNA here is from genome assembly GCA_963576475.1 of Molanna angustata. Classification (NCBI taxonomy): domain Eukaryota; kingdom Metazoa; phylum Arthropoda; class Insecta; order Trichoptera; family Molannidae; genus Molanna; species Molanna angustata. The sequence goes on along the minus strand of OY754971.1, from coordinate 9,223,945 downwards.
GAAATACCCGTCATAATTATTGATTCCCTGACCTAATTATATTTTAAAGGTTTGAGCAAAGGTGAAGTAGAAAAATCTGTTTGTAAATTAATAAGTGTCTTGCTGTTGCTATATTTAACTCTATTTATTTCCAGCATCTCTAATCTAATTTTTCCCCTTATTGCATTTATGAAGAATTTTGACATTGTTTTCTATTGTAAAATCGTGTTGGAGTTCATTTAGGTGGGATGCAAAATTAGATGTATCTTGGTTTAATCTTTTACATCGTAGGTGCTCAGTAATTCTTTGTTTAAAAGTTCTACCGGTTTGGCCAATGTATGAACCCGTACACGTATTACAATTTAGCTCATATACACCACTATTATTAAACGGATCTATTTTATCTTTATTGTTCACTAATGTTCTGCCTAATGTTTTCGGATTATAAAAAGCTATTTTCTTTTTACCTATTTTTTTAATTATGTTTCCTATTTTCATGGATGCTTTACCAATATAACCTAGTTTTACCCATTTATCTGATTCTTCCGCCTGAGAGATTAGTCCCGGAGCAACGACAGACAAAAATATCTTCTTTTTCTTTTTTCGAATAAAATTATGTACTAAATTATTTTTATACCCGTTGTTTACTGCTAAGTTTTGTATGATATTGACTTCGTTGTTATAATCTGTATGTGAAAGTGGAACATTTAACAGTCTATGAATCAAAGAATGAAATGTTGACATTTTATGTGAAATGTGGTGCCTAGAATTGTTGTGAATTATATTATCGCTAAACGTTGGTTTCCTGTAAATGTTGAATTTAATATTGCCATTTTCAATTTTTAGAGATAGATCAAGAAAATTTATACAGTCTCCTCCAACTTCCATTGTAAATTGTATTGATTTATTAAGTGAATTTAAAGAATTTAAAAACACATTCAACTGACGGTTTGATCCTGTTTGAAGTTAAATAAAGTGAAAGAATTTACTTACTTAAATCTTCACTTTTATTCACAAATAACAACTGTTTAATAAATGATTAATTTATAATACTTTTTTATACTATCACACGGCTGATAAATATCGATTGACGATAAATATCGATAAACATCACCACAGATGTAATATCCTGTATTTTCTTGATTGATACACTCGAAAGTGGTGTAATATCAGTTAAAATTTCTATTTTCTTCTTACATATATTAATAACAGCTTCATTTGAAGTGAAATCAAGTTTTTACTCAATGATTTTCCACAACTTCTTATTATATTTTATGCTTTAAACTTTAGAATAAGGCAATTGATTAAAAGAGTTTTTTATTGGTTCATTATGGTATGATAGGAAATCACTTGATTGCATTTGAAATAACACAAAATGCATTTTGATTTATTTTTTTTAAGACTCCGCATCGAGGACAGTGGGTTAAATATTTCTAAATGCCTTATGTGCCACTAATTAAAGCTGTGGGCACAGTCAACTTCTTGTATATTGCCATGACCTGGCTCTGAATACTTCTGTTCTACTTGCCTAATATTTCCACAAGCATCATATTTAAAAAAAATTATAATTGCCATGCTCATATGCGAATTCTTGTTCTGTGGGACACAACACTCAGTCTTTTCTGGCTGAGTAACCCCCCCTTTTTCTCCTGTAGCCTGGTTCCCACCTTGCGGTCTTACCCTAAGCTACTTTTGTCTAAGTTATTTACGTATTGTGTTGTTGCTGCATTAGACGTTCATGCTCCTCCTTTACTGTGTAGGCTCACCAGTTTTGGAGGTGCGTAGGTGTGCCAGTGTGATCAAAGTTGCCACTTGGGTTGAAAGCGTTTGCACACCAGCTGAAGCTGATATGCAAACCTGTCGGCTGGAGCCGTGACAGATAAGAGGTGGTAAGGTCGGTCTGCTGGACGTGTACAACCAAACGATATCTCACCTGCCTGGTTCGAACCTGGATACCGTCTGTTCGGAGTCTCCCGACAGCTGGGCTACAGATTGATCGACCAAGCAACTGCGATACTGTATACAAAAGATTATCAGATATTAAATGCAACTCAGGTAGAAATAGATGACCGATTAAAAGATGCAACAGGAAATATAACTTACTCGTTTATTGACTCTAGTGGTAGTCAATAACCACTCGTTTACAGTGGTAGTTATTAATCGAATATAAATAGTACTTAATTAATTCAAATATAAATTTAGTTCGCGGACTTTGAACGACGACGAGCCGGTCGGGCAGCGTAAGGACGAGGCCGGAGGTCTGGATGAAGAACGAATGGCTTCGAAGCTCTGTGGGCTTCCTTATATAGGTGCAGGACAAAATGGCGGCTGCGAGCGTTGCATAACCGAGTAGCGCAATTAGGTATTGCGCTGCAACTGAATTATTAATCTCAACATGTTATTAATTCTATGAGCGAAGTCTCTATCCCCAATTTCCTCAGAGTCATCGCTTCATATTTAATGTTATTAAAGGCTCGTATATCTAGATAGGAGACCAGTGTGTACACTTTGTATTTCATCGATTTCTCAATTCTATTTATCAGGGTATGCAGTGCTGTTTCTACAGATTTTCCTTTGCTATACGCATGTTGAGACTCCAACCACTTTGAAGGTTCTATTTTACTTCTTATTTTGGTTTCTATGAGTCTTCCTAGCTTTTTAAGGACAAAAGAGGGTAGACTAATTGGTTTGAAATCTAGCTTTTTGAAACCAATAGAGATTCTTGATAAAATTTTGGTCTTTGGTATCAATGTTACAATCGGCAAGCATTTGTATTAAATCAGCATGTTTCACCCTATCAAATGCTTTTTCATTGTCATAAAGCAGGCAAATATTTCCTTTATGTGGTCCCGGTATTTTTGCAAAAGCATGTTAACAGCCAATAGTGCTTCAAGTGTTCCAAACGCATTTCTGAAACCAAATTGAGTGTTATCTAGGTCTTGCTCACATTTAACACGTATCCTAGCATGTATTATTTTGAGAAATAGTTTCAGAACATGACTCATTAGGCTAATAAGCCTGTAGTCTCCGCATTTCTTAGGGTGCTGCTTTTTATATAACGTCACAAAGATGGATTTGAGCTAGTCTTGGGGTATATTCCCTGTGTCATAAATAGAATAAAAAAGACTCAGCAGGTAGTCAATATCATCCGGGCCGCTTGCTTTTCTATTTTCTGAAGTCTGTACTACGGTTGTTTGCAATCTCATCCCAAATCGAATTATACACATTCTTATTAATATTGCAGTGTGCAGTCAAATTAAGCTGTGATAATTTTCTTTTATAGAAGAAATTGGATATATTTGCTTTTGATAGAAAAAACATTCTCAAGATCATAGCAAATGACAGGACAGCAGTAATATGTGAGTAGCCTTCCAGTAACCTTGTGTGGTTATTTGTGCGCTCATTATCTCCTTCTTTCTCTCTCTTTTCATGATTTTTTTGTTTTTCTACTTGTGACTCATCAGGATTTTTGGGTGTCTTGAACTCACAACAATGATCACAAGCATTTCTTACGCTTATAAAGCGAGAGGTTGAAATTCTTGTTGAAAATTTTTCTGTAGACAGGTTCTTCAGATCCTTCTTTATATAAGCAATTCCATTAGCAATACCAATAGGTACATTTTCGAAATAGATAAACTGCCATCTAAATATTTTTGTTTACTTTTAGACTGCGATTCTTCTATTGGAAATGAATTTATATGGTCTATTACTTGTTAAGTTTTTTCTGGTTTTGTAACCTTTTTTTATAAATTTGCCTTTGGTAAGAGATGGTGGAATAATTTTCTCTGCTTGATGCCAATTGGAATTGAAAGCAACTAACTTTACTCTTACTTATATCTAAGGTCTTACAAAAAACAATCTGTATACCTGCACATGCTGCTTGTTATCTTTTTTGCAACTCACTTAATTTTTGGTTCGTTTTCTTTGTGGTAATTTATAAAGAAAATTACTTTGTTAATTGTATTTAAAATTGTTCTTCAATTTTTTGTCTTTCTACTTGCGAAAAATTTGATGAGCATTTTAAGTAGTATTCATCAGAACAAGCAGGCTTTCTTTTATAGCAACATAATGTTTACCTTTTTCATCGGTGTATTCTTTTCCATTTTCTCGAGTTTTTGTTGCAATGTGCACTCTCGCGTATTATAACTACGTTAGTATTTATCACTCGAAGAAAATTAAAAAGAAATGGAGAAAAAGAAGATGGTGGATGATTGCAACGCACCGGAACAGAACCAGGTTAGTGATTAAAAATGGAAAAATGAATTTAAAGCTTTTATCTTATTATGTGTTTTCATAACTATAATTTTATTCAGACATACTCTGCAGCAACAATTCGCTGATCTGACTCAAGAACCATCTGGGGAATTCGAAAATTTCTATCACATGTCATTTGCCGATTTTAACCTGTTGCTTTCCAAAGTCGAACCCATAATCGCCAAACAAGATACTCATTTAAGAGAAGCCATTCCTGCCAAGATTCGTTTAGCAATTACCTTGAGATTTTTAGCAAGTGGCGACAGTTATAGAAGTCTGCCTTTTTTATTTAAAATTTCGAGCCAATGAATTTAAAAAAATTGTGATCAATGTCTGCAAAGCTTTTAACGAGGTTCTCAAGGATGAAATAAAAGTAACAATTTTAATAAAACAATGTGTCATTTTTAAATTTTTTATTTAATTTTAAGGCACGGTGTATTTGTAAGTTATATATTTAAGGGTTAAGATTAATAAGAGTTATAGTATGCCTGAAGTATTAAATGTGTTGTGCTCTGAGACTATTCGCGTTTGGGTTAAATTTGAGTCAATTATTGTAGAAAAATCTTCAGCTGGTCTAACAATTTCGTCGCTTATAATCAGGATATTTACACCGGTTACGGAGGTGATGGACGTTACGGACATAAATGAGGACAGCACCACATTCCTCGAGAAGGACTTTGCCAGCTTCGTCCAAGTCCAAGCCTCCACATCCGGTGCACTCAGGAGACTGAGTGCAGTGGATGAGGAGGATTCCGTATCCACTGATGGGTCGGAGGAGCAGAGGGCCCTGCATGGGAGTGGTTCAGATTAATCTGCACCACTCCAGGGCGGCGTCAGCTGCGTTACTCCTCCGACTTACATCGAAAGGAGAGGACATAATTCTAGTCCAAGAGCCATGGGTGGTAAAAGACCAAGTGGCGGGACTAAAATCCAAAGACTACAAGATCTTTTACTTAAGGGGAACTGGTAAACCTAGATCTTGCATTCTCATTAAGAAAGAGCTCAACGCCTTCATGGTGACAGAGTTCAGCAATAAAGACATCATAGTGCTGGCAGTAGAACTTCAATCCCAAACCATATGGATGGTTTCTGCATACCTAGCACATGACCATGAAGAACCGCCCCCCCCGAGTATCCTTCAAGAAGCTATCGCAAAAGCAGGCAATGTGAAGATACCAGTGGTCATAGGTGCGGATGCCAATGCACACCACACGATCTGGGGCAGTACGGACACAAATGAAAGAGGTGAGTTACTTTTTGAATATATCATGTGTAATAACCTTGAAATTTGCAATGAAGGTGATTCTCCAACCTTTATCACCGCAATAAGGCGCGAAGTTCTGGACATAACGTGTGTCAATGAACAAGCTGCCCAATATGTAAGAGATTGGAAAGTCTCAGATGACCATTCCTTCTCTGACCACCAGTACATAGAATTCAGTCTGGACCTTCAGAAGCCGGACAAAATTAGGTACCGTAACAGAAAGAAGACGCAATGGGATAAGTATAACACTGCCCTCAGCGAACTTCTATTAGAAATACCGCCCAGACCTTCCACAATAGAAGAACTGGACGATACGATAGAAACCTTTACCAATGCTTGTAATCAGGCAACCAGGGTATCATGCCCGGTTCGCACGGTTAAAGGAAGACAGAGACCACCTTGGTGGACAAAAGAGATCATTACCCTGAGAAAGGAATGTCGGAGATTATTCAATCTAGCCAAGGTAACCAACAATTGGGAAAACTATAAGGCTAGTCAAAGAGTTTTCAAAAGCAAATTAAAAACAGCGAAAAAAGCCTCCTGGGAAACTTTCTGCACTATGATTGAAACAATCCCTGAGGGAAATAGGATTCGCAAAATCCTAGCAACGGATCCAGTAATGCCCGAGTACATAAAAAGGCAAGACGGCAGCTGGACCACAAGCAGCTCTGAGACATTAGAGCTATTAACTAAGACACACTTTCCTGGATGTAAGCAGGAGTTGACAAGAGCAACAAACCAAACCAGGAAACAAAGAAGCGCCCAAAGACTTTTTAGTAAAGAAGCAATTTCTTGGGCTTTATTTGGGTTCGAACCTTACAAATCGCCAGGTCCGGATGGAATCATACCGGCGGAACTACAGGCGGCCTCAGAGATTGTCATACCTTGGTTGGAGACAGTCTTTGAGGCATGTATAGAACTCTGTTATACCCCCAAAATATGGAGGGAAGTAAAAGTGGTGTTCATACCCAAAGGAGGTAAAACATCTAACGCTACAACCAAGGATTTCAGACCAATAAGTCTATCCTCGTTTGTCATGAAAACGCTAGAGAGACTCATAGAGACACACATCAGGAGTGAAATTGAACCTTCAATGTGGTCAGAGTCCCAGCATGCATACAGTAAAGGGAAATCTGTTGAAACAGCCCTACATACTCTAGTACAGAAAATTGAGAAATCGATGAAGTACAAAGAATATACATTGGTAGCCTTTCTAGATATAGAAGGAGCCTTTAATAATATTAAATACGAAAAGATAGCTCAGTCCTTGGAGAAACTAGGGATAGAGACTTCGCTTACAGAGTTTATCGATCATATGTTGAGAAATAGGGTCATAAACTCGGAACTTGGAGGCTCAAAGATAAGAAGATACCCAGTGAAGGGTACACCCCAAGGGGGTGTTCTATCACCTCTTCTATGGAATTTAGGCTTAAACGAACTGTTGATGGAATTGGACAACATTGGCGTTACGGTAATCGCGTATGCGGACGACCTCGCCATAGCAGTGTCGGGGAAGATTCCCAACATACTCACATCTCTTTTACAGAGAGCATTAGGTAGGATAACTCGATGGTGTAACAGCAGTGGGTTGGGAGTCAACCCAAGGAAAACGGAGTTAGTCCTATTCACAAATAAACGGGTAATCCCGACCTTCACGTTGCCAACCCTGGAGGGAGTGACACTAGAGATCTCAGCCCAAGCTAAATATCTGGGACTAATTCTGGATAGGAAGCTGAACTGGAAGCCCAATATGCAGGAGAGAGTACGGAAAGCTACAAATGCGCTGTACACCTGCAAAAAGATCGTGGGAAAAAGCTGGGGAGTGCACCCGAAGATAACCCACTGGATGTACAAGGCGGTCATAAGGCCAATCATGATGTATGGGGTGGTGGTATGGTGGCATTCCTTGAAAAAAGGGGCACACCTTAAGGAGCTGGCAAAAGTTCAAAGACTAGCTGAAGTGACAATCACTGGCTGTCTAAGAACTACACCAACTAAAGCTCTTGACACCATCCTGCACCTGATTCCGCTTGACCTCCTTGGGAAACAAATGGCGGCAAACGCTGCCCTAAGAATGAATAATGTTAACCCTTGGAAGGGGACTCATATTGGGCACTCCATGATTCTTCAGGAGTACAAACAACCATCCGAAGGTATTGACCACACCATTCCTAAACCCTTCTTCGAGAATGGGTTCTCCACCCAAATCCCCTCGAGGGAGATGTGGAAGGAGAACGCAATTCACCATGGTGAGGCCCAGATGGTGATATACACAGATGGGTCGAAACTGGACGGAAGGGTGGGTGGAGGGGTATTTTCGGAGCAACCAAATATCAATATCTCATTCAGGTTGCCAGACCACTGCAGTGTTTTTCAGGCAGAGATCCTGGCGATTCAAGAAGCAATAGGATGGATACAAAGGGCCGCAATGCAAGGCAGCGAAGTCCGTATCCTCACAGACAGCCAAGCAGCGATCAAGGCTCTGCGAGGCGCATTAACGACCTCTAAAGTTGCCCTGAACTGCCGCATAGCATTAAACAAAGCAGCCGAGCGGTTTAACATACTTGTTATGTGGGTACCAGGTCACAATGATATAACAGGTAACTGTAAGGCAGATGAACTGGCCAGGGCAGGTACCCTGTTACCTTTAGAAACAATAAATCATCGACCCGGGGTTCCCATGGCAACATGTAAACTCCGGGTCGATGAGAAAACGATAACTCGTGCCAATCAAAGATGGTCTGAAGAAAGCACGTGTGCCATTGCCAAACAAACATGGCCAAAATATGATCTCAAAAGAACAAGGGAGATGCTCTCGTTCAGAAGGGACTCACTAGCCAGAGTCACATCGGTATTAACAGGGCACTGGCTCATAGGAAAACATGCCAGAAGGCTTGGCTTAGAGGCATTTGATTATTGCAGAGCATGCCAAGACGAAGAGGAAGAAGAGACGGTAGTCCACTTCCTCTGTCAATGCCCTGCTCTCTCCAGAAATAGGAGGAAATTCTTGGGAAGTTTCTTCTACGATGACCTGATGGACATAGCGTATGCTGACATTAGCGACGTTCTGACATTTATTAACCACTCAGGCTGGTTCAATGTGGTTTAGTGAAGGGGAAGGACAACCCCACTGTGGTATCACAAAGGGCCAACCGGCCTAAGTGTGTTCTCCTTGGAGAGCTGCCACTCAAAAAAAAAAAAAAAAATCAGGATATTTGAAGAGTTTTTGGTACCGTTTTCATAGTTTGAATTTTCTGAAAATGTATTGGGTGGCTCTGAAAAGGACGAGTGTCGCCTGGGAGAAGCCATTGTAGCATTCGGATAATTTGCCGATTCAGGCCGTTTTAATTTAATAGAAGATGTTGATGGAATTTGGAATTTGGACGAAAGGGCTGTATTGTTTTGAATATGGAAGATGAGGAATAGAAGAGCGAAATGATTCAATTGAAGAATATCTTTCAACACGACGTTGTGATGGAAATAAGCCATGAATTTCAAACATTAAATCTTCTCTCTCATGTTCTGGAGTTTTTTTCAATTTTTTGGCAATCTGCCGAAAACATCATATTTATTACGCTTTGCACGTTTGGCAACGTTGTAACTTAAAACGAGATCGAGTGAATATAGTAAGTATGGCAACATAGCGCACTGGTTTATTTGATACATGAATAATTATCGATAGAAAGGTAACGTAATGACTTATTTATCAATATAATAATCAGTAACGTTACATTCTCCACAAGGAAGAGTTACTTAGCAAAATATCAGTGGTTAATACTTTTCAAATAAAAATGCTCGTTGTCACCTCAATCACATGTGGTATTTGGTGAAGCATCATTCCTCTGTACTTTGTTAAGATGTTTTTCACTATTACTTCACGGAATTGGCGTGGCTTGAGCGGACATGTACCATAATCAAAAAGTATATTTGCGTTCATTATTGAAACATTCAAAAGCCGGCGGAATAATTTTTTGTACCAAATTAAATTTCTTGACCTTTCCATGGGAAAAGCAGATAAAATTTGATCCGTTCTACTCCTCCCATGACAAGATTGTAATCTAAGGTCACATTAGGGCGGTATTTATACTGGCCGAACTTTTCTTTACCCCCTACTTCAACGTGATAATATGTGGATATCAAGATGAGGTTTGCATTCCGCCAGACTAGAGAATGGTTAAATCATTAGTTTGACTGAAAGCGATCTCTCCTACATGCATTTCACTTTTGCTTAATCGCTTTAGAGTATCTGGTACAAATTATTGGTTAAGGCGTAAAGTGCCCATGGTATCAGTTTTGTGCAGTAATTTGGGAGACAGGTATAACAGCTGTAAATTGTAGAAATTATCTATAATTAGAGTGTGGCCTTTATTAAACAAGGGTCGCGTAAGTTCATAGACAATACCTGCAGTTGCCCCATCAGTATTTCATTTGTATTTTCTATGTCAACATCATCATTATTTGTAGATTTTCCAGTGTTTATTTTAAAATTCCACAAATATCCGCTCTTGGATTCACAAATTTCATATGATTTAATATACCCATTTGTGCTGCTTTGTTCACTATTTTTTGTGAAAAGTAGAAACGACCTTTCCAGAGAAGTAATGATTCATCTAATGAAATTTCTTGTCTGGGGTAATACAGACTGCGGAACTTTTTATTTAAATGGTCATTAATTGGGCCGATTTTATGGAGCTTTTGGACATTTATTGAACTGTTTTGGTCCACATCTAGGTTATCTGAAAAATCTAAAAAGCGCTTGTAAGGCATAATTTTTCGGAAAAAGGGGTATGTTGGTGTATGGTAAAGAAAAGTACCAAAATTCCTTTTCCACTGTTTTGTGGTCAAGTCCTTGAAGTATGATAATGGCTAAAAATATGCATATCTCCGGAGGTGTAACTTCTTTACATAACGTATAATTATTTGGAAGGCTTTGAGCATATTTGTTGGTTTCGTCAACAATTAGATCAATTAAGGTATTGTCCCAATTTTTTTGAAAAGCCTGTAATGGGTTTCTTAATTCAGAGGCCAGAAACGTTGGACCCAGTTGCCCTGTGAACTGTTCCGTAGTTCCAGTAAAAACAGTGTTACTAAAATGTGACAATACTTAGTTAGTAACAGTCAAAACATTCGTCGGCAGGATAATGTTCATATATAGATAAATTACATATATGGCACCAAAAAATGTACAAATGTACAGCACTTTTTTATCATTTTGTCATCATTGGTAAGAATAAAATGTGAAAAAATCAAGAATCTTGTGTTTGATTTGAAGAATAGTGGTGTGATAAAGAAAGTTTTTTGTTGGAGAATATTGCCTTGACTGCACTGAGAGAGTCAGTAAGAATAATCGAATTTGGAATATCGTTTGAAGTAGTGATGTTCATGTGAAAATAATATTGATATTTTTTTCCGATACAATATATCGAAATGTTGTATCCATATTTTGCAATATATCATTTAAAATATCGATATTTTCGATATATCATATGTAATTTGTATTTAATTACTCAATACTAAAAGAAAAAAGATTTTATTGAGAGTAGGTAAATAACTAAAACCAGTAAGATAAGATCCAAACAATTTTATTTTTGCAATTCCAATATTTTTTATCCAAACCTTGCAAAAATAAAATTTTGTTTACTTGTTTTGCTTGTAACCAATTTCTCTGCTGGCTTTCGACCCACGCGTCCTTTGAAAAAAGTCTTTCAGTCGGCACAGAGCTGGCCACCATAGTTAAATACTTATATGCGATATTGTGCATTTTGGAGACTACTTTTTAATTGAGTAGGCTTAAAGCCCACACAGAAAAGAATTGATGATTTTAATGCCTGGCGCGATCTTCTGCGGCAAAATGGAGGATTCAACGATCTCTTGTTTCAAAGCGATTAAATGCAGCTCTGACACTGATTTCATGGGGAAGCAAATTCACAAGTATGGCAATTGGTAAATGAAGGAAAGATACAAAGGACTTACCCAGTTTTACTGCACTCTCTGTTGATCCCACAAGTATATTACTTTGTAAAATTAATGTTCAAAAACACACGTCACGGCCGTACGGCGCTTATACGATTTTCACTACTCGCGGCTGTCATTAACGTTTTCGTCACACGGCTAGTTGCTGCATATTGGCTGAGTTGAATATCTGTGTGATTTGTTTGTGGTTTTATTGTTGCAACGGTGTAATTAGGTAGATTTTGGATTCATGGATGTTGCTAGGGCAAAAATATAGGAAATGTCGGGAAGGTATGAATTGAAGGATTACCAAGCCGCAACAATAGTCCATCCATACTTCCAATGGGTTTTCGTTAAATCTGCTAACTGGAGATTTTAAATAAATAGATAACTCGTCTGAAAGACTTTTGTCAGATTTATTTGTCTTCCAATTTTGCTGCACCATTTTAAAGTGATCACTCCAAAGACTAAAATCTGACTGCGACTGAACGACATTATCTGAACTATCTGAGTCCGATCCCATAGCAGCACCTTCATCAACCTTCTGCTGATATTTTTTCATAATTTTTTTATTCAAACATGTCTACGAAATGAAGTTTCTTGAACCGTGAGTCCAATATTTTTGCAATCGCTAATGACGAAACCTGTTCGATCGTGCCCATTCTCTTATCAATCTCGTTAAGAGTGCGTTTATGTTAAGTGTGCATTTATGTACCTCCTTCAATTAAGGTTCTTCAATTACAAGGGTCTTTTATTTTGATACCATGCAGTGCACCAAAGGAATAACTTTGCTGCTGGACCAATATTTATCCCCGGATATTTCTTTAGTCGCTGCTTCAAGTGGGCGTAATAATATATTAAGAAGCGATGTCACAATTATTAACTCCATACCAGTCAACATCGGTGGTGCTAATCTGTGACAAATTAAAATCTCACTGACAGCATTTCGTAGTTCAAGGACTCGTTGAATCATATAATATGTGATGTTCCAGCTACTAACTACATCCTGAATCAGTTTTGTGTCAGCATTGACTGATTTTCGCAACTCGTCGCTTGCCACACAACTTTGTTTTAAAAAAGTAATAATACTTTTTACCTTGGATAATATTACTTACAATTCAGGGATTTCGAGAATATGTTGCGCTACTAAATTAAGTGTATGCGCAAAGCATGGGATATGCTTTTCCCCAAAAGCAATCTCCACCGTGGCTTTCACCGTGTTTGCAGCATTATCTGTTACTACTGCTGTGAATTTATCAGCATTAAATCCCCATTCATTGCAGGTTTTAGTAAGCATTTCGGCTATGTATTCAATTTTCTGCAAGATGAAATCTCTTCCAACCACTCTGTTGAACATAATAACATGAAAAAAAACACATTGGAAGGCTACAAAAAATTTATTTGGAAATGGTATTATTATTCAATGTATATTGTATAATGTACCTATATATTATATATTATATATATATATATATATATATATATATATATATATATATATATATATATATATATATATATATATATATATATATATATATATATATATATATATATATATATATATATATATATATATATATATATATATATATATATATATATATATATATATATATATATATATATATATATATATATATATCAAAAAGCAATCAAAATGTTAGTGTATGTGTGTGTGTGTGTGTGTGTGTGTGTGTGTGTGTGTGTGTGTATGTGTGTGTGTGTGTGTTTGTCTCACGCCTTCTGAAAAACCAAGAGCATCTAAAAATCTAATTTATGTGCGAATATATATATATATATATATATATATATATATATATATATATATATATATATATATATATATATATATATATATATATATATATATATATATATATATATATATATATATATATATATATATATATATATATATATATATATATATATATATATATATATATATATATATATATATATATATATATATATATATATATATATATATATATATATATATATATATATATATATATATATATATATATATATATATATATATATATATATATATATATATTTATTTATTTTAAAACTTTCTGAGCACAAGTGCACAATGGCGGGCTTATTGCCAAATGGCAATATCTTCCAACCAACCATATACATTTAGTGAAAAACTATTACAATTATGGTATGTAGCAAAATTTTTATACAATACAAGCAAGAGCTATAAAGAAAATAAAACAAACAAAATGAAAAAAAAAACATATAAGCAAAAACAATAAAGAAACGGAGGTGACTGGAGAGGGGGGGGGGACAAGGATAGGATAAGGAGACAAATTTAGGTGTTATGTGAAAGGAAATGATTTCTCAGATTTCTTTTGAAAGTGGGAAGTGTTAATGAAACTCGAAGTTGCGATGGGATGTGATTCCAAAGACGAGCTGCCTGTACGGAGAAAGAGGTGGTGAAAAAAGAAGTATTGTGTACTGGGATACTGAGAGTTCTTTCAGTATTTGATCGAAGAGGCAACCCGTGTTCAGAGAGGAAGTGAAATTGATTTCGTAGATAAACTGGAGCATTGGAGTTGTTTAAGACCTTGTATAGAAGTGTGAGGGTATGTAGGTTCCTACGCTGCCTGATGGGCAACCACCTTAAAAGAGATCGGTATTCCGATATGTGGTCAAATTTTTTCAATTTAAAAATATATCGAATGCATGTATTTTGTAATCGCTCCAATTTATCTAAGAGTTCAATTATATATATATAATTGCTCCAATTTATATATATATATATATATATATATATATATATATATATATATATATATATATATATATATATATATATATATATATATATATATATATATATATATATATATATATATATATATATATAATCAAAATGTTATCAAAATGTAATCAAAAAGCAATCAAAATGTTAGTGTATGTGTGTGTGTGTGTGTGTGTGTATGTGTGTGTGTGTGTGTTTGTCTCACGCCTTCTGAAAAACCAAGAGCATCTAAAAATCTAATTTATGTGCGAACGTGTACCTGTATACCTGATGCAGTGTCACGCTAAAAATAATGCGATAAAAATGCTGAATTTTAAAAATATTTAAATAATTATTTTTTTCATACAAAATTTTCCAAGTCATATCTGTCAAAAAAGTATACATTTTGCACGCAAATATCTGTTAGTTTAAAAGTTAGAAGTACGTATTTACACAAAAAAAATATATTTTGAAGTATAACTTAGCGTTTAAGTGAAAAACATGGTGAATATTTGGTATAATTATAATGTTTAACTTATTTTTAAAGTAAGCCTTTTGTACATAAACGCCGCCATTTTAATATCTTTTCATACAATATTTCATTTTCCCACTGAATGAATATGTTCTTGAAAATAATAAACCTTTGAAATAAATGTAATTATGAAATAATAAAATGAAACACAAGACATTACGGCAAGTTTTAAGACATATATTGTAAAAATGTGTTTTTTATTAGTAAAGATATAGGCATAATAAAATTGCATAATTTGTAAATAATATTTGATTTTTCTGACAATTTTCATTTTTATGGCATCGAATAAACCAATGTAGGTACCTACATATTCAAAAACTGTATCCGAACCATTCGATATTACTTACGTGTTCGAATCGTTTCCATGGCTACAGAAAGAATGTGATATTCAAATAAAATTTGTTAGGAATCGAATTTATTTAGAAGGTTGTTGTAGGTAGGTACCTACCTAATACTATTTACTTACAAATCAACAATAATATACCTATACTGATTTCCTATAGGAAAATTATTTTATTTATTTATTTATCAACCGTTTGTCCGATTATAATGAAACTTTGGTGAATTGTCAAGCGTATGCCCAGGATGGTTTTTGGATTTAAACTTTTTTCTTATTCTTCTTCTTCTTCGTGTATTTGGTCGTTTTACCTATGAAGGGGGAGTATCCTGGGAAAAGAAGGTCCGACTGTACCTCCATCTCTTCACAGGTCTTCCAGGACGGGTTCTGCATATAAACTTTTTTCTTCTTTTTCTTCAACGTGTACTTGGTCATCTTACCTATGAAGATGAACTATCCTGGGAGATGAAGGTCCAATTTTCCTTCCATCTCTTCGTAGGTTTCTGGATTTAAACTTTTTTCTTCTTCTTCTTCATCGTCTATTTGGTCATTTTACCTATGAAGGTGGACTAACCTGGGAGAAGAATGTCCAATTTTCCTTCCATCTCTTCGCAGGTATCTGGATTTAAACTTATTTCTTCTTCTTCTTCTTCATCGTGTATTTTTGGTCATTTTACCTATGAAGTTGGAGAATCGTGGGAGAAGAAGGTCCAACTGTCCTTCCATCTCTTCGCAGGTCTTCCAAGACGGTTTCTGGATATAAACTTTTTTCTTCATCGTGCATTTGGTCATTTAACCTATGAAGGTGGAATATCCTGGGAGAAGAAGGTCCAATTTTCCTTCCATATCTTCGCAGGTATCTGGGTTTAAACTTTTTTCTTCTTCTTCGTGTATTTAGTCATTTTACCTATTAAGGTAGAGCATCCTGGGAAAAGAAGGTTCTTTCATCTCTTCGCGGTTCTTCCAGGATGGTTTCTGGATTTAAACTTTTCTTAACCGACTGATGGGATGGGATGTAATGAAGGGAAGGGAGGCACTAAAGGGCCTGAAGGGACGGGAGGTATAAAACTGCCTGAAGGGACGGAAGGTACTGAAGGGCCTGATGGGAAGGGACGTAATTGAGGGATTAAAGGGACGGGAGGTAGTGAAGGGCCTGAAGGGACGGGAGGTATTGAAGGGTCTGAAGCGGCGGGTCCTGGAGTCTAATTCTTTTTCTTCTTAATTTTATGTAGACCTTTAGGGCAGTTTTTATACAAACTATTTCCTATTGTCTAAATCATCTTCTTCTTCTTTTATGTATACATTTGGGTCATTTTTTTATTAAAATTATTTCCTTTAGTCTACTTATTATTCTTCTTCATTTAAGTACGTAGACTTTTGGGAGAGTTTTAATACAAACTATTTCCAATAGTCTTATTCATTTTCTTTTATGTAGACCTTTTGGTCAGTATTTATACAAACTATTTCCAATAGTCTAATTATTCTTCTTCTTCTTTTTTGTAGACCTTTGGGTGAGCTTTTATACAATCTATTTCCAATAGTCTAATTCTTCTATTAGGTATATGTATTTTTACTTATTTTATGTAGACCATTGGAATAGTTTTTTATACAAACTATTTCTTATAGTCTTATACTTATTTTTCTCTTTTTTATTTAGTCTTTTGGGTTAGTTTTAAGTCTAAAAGTCTATTGTGCAGAAATATTATTAACGATATGCACACTTGTTGAAAATACATATGTAAAAATGAATGGGATGTGGGATGTGACGATGTAACCTGCACTAGAATCTTTTAAATACTTTTGTTTAATCAAATTTAAACCATTTAGGTATATCATCAATTTTGAATAATTTTCAATACCTAATATTTAAAGAATGGAGGTTGTGGCCATTACTGAACTCTTTACAACGTTTATATTCAAATTAAAAATTATTTACTATAGTTTAAGTCTTCTTCTTCTTCGTTAATGTAGACTTTCAGTCTAATTGTGCAAAAATATAATGCACACTTGATGAAAAAATATAAAAACTAATGGGATGTGACCAATACTAGATCTTTTCAGTACCTACGTTTGTTTAATCAAATTTTAACCACATCCCAACATCCAAAATTACTAAATTTTCAATATGTACACATTACAATTTGTTTTCGATGATAATATTTAAAAATGGGGGTTGTGGCCAAACCAATCTCTTTACAACGTTGATAAACAGTCATATTTAAAACCATTACGCATAGTCCATGCGAGCAGAAATTGTATATTATACTTCATTCACACTTTATAGCAATATATAAAAAATAATGGGTTGTGGCCATCACTTGAACATTTTACAATAGGTACTTAAACTCAATCAAATTTCAAACCACTTTTCATAGTCTGATATTGCAAAATAATTGGGTTACAATATTATAAAAACGATTGCTTTTTCTTTCACAATTTTACATTCTTGGCCAACGGCGGGACATAAAAGCTAGTATATATATATAATGGAGTGTATTAAGCAAATTAAATCGTTGTTCTGTAAAAAGAGAAATTTATTATTAAAATAATTATAAAATACAATAAAAGTAATAATAACATAAACATAAATAAATAATAATGATAACAAATATAATTTTACCTGTAAAAAGAGAAACGACATTAAATGCTTTTAGTTCCTCCTTTTTAGAATCTTAACTGTCACTTTAAAACAAATATAAAACTAAAACTTTAATATAGAACCAATTCAAATAAAAATGAAATAAGTACTTCTAGGTGACATCTATGTAAGTACTTGTTTTACATCTTCCCCCCCCAAAAAAAATTATATAAAACAATACTACTTAATTAATATAATTTTTATACAAAACAATACTTAATGTAGTACAATTTTTCATTGGCTAATACAATTTTTTTTCTATATATTTAATCAATAATTGGAACAAGTTTTGTGATATGAAAAAGGTTTGATTCTGATTTCTTGTGACCTGTATCTATTCTGTATATTGAGTTTGTAATTTTTTCTAAAATTTTATATGGTCCAATTTTTAATTCATCCAATTTTTTTCTGTTTAATCGATTTCCGTTTTCAACAAATACAGAGTCTCCGATTTTTAATTCGCATTTTGTCCTGTTTTTGTCGAAATGTTGTTTATTATAATTGTGTGATTTTATCGTATTTTTTAAGGCAAGTTTTCGATCTTGGAATAAATCATTAAGTGTTTTTTCCTGTTTTAATTCATCTGGCAAAATAGTAATATTTTTTCCTTCTAATAAATATTTAGGGGCAAATCCAGTTACTGTGTGTTCTGTTGTATTATATCTTAGGATACATTCATGTGCTATTGTCGTCCAGGCCAATTTTCCTTTCCTTTCATTTACCTTACATCTTATTTTATTAACGATTGTTTGGTTAAGCCTTTCATTCAGGCCATTTGAAAAAGGTGCATTAACTGCGGTGAAGACAATGGGTATATTCTCATTACTTAAAAAGTTTTTAAAATCTTTTGAATTTATTCCCGGATATTGATCCGATAGAATCATACCAATTTTATTTCCTTGCATCGCTTTTCGAACAAGGTTTATAAAGTCACTCGAACTTTGACTTTTTGAAGTCAAAATATAGGCATACCTCGTGAAATGATCTACAAGAAGATGTAAGTATGTCTTTGTAGAACGTGAGCCACCAAATCCACCAATTGTATCTATAGACATTATCTCAAATGGGTAAGTTTCAGGACCTAAATGAGACATAAGTCCAAATTTATATTTTCCTCGAGATTTGTTTTTTATGCATATTTCACATTTTTCGCAGATTTTTTAAATATTATCGGTTAAATTTTTTGCTGTGTAGAATGGTATAATTTTATTTTGCATTTGTTTTGTTCCTATATGACAGTAAAGATAATGTATATTTTCTATAATTTTTTTACTAAATTCCTCTGATAGTATTATTTTTTCTTTTTTTCCAATTTTTTTGTAGTATATTTCATCTTTCAATTTTAATTTATTTTTATTATTTTTCAAATCTTCATTATTTTTCTGATCATTTTGTTTATCCCCTAGTTTTATTAAGTTTACGATTCTTAAATTTTCTTCCTGATTTTCATGTGGTTCTAACACCGGATTTCTGCTTAAACAGTCTGCTTCTAAATTGTATTTTCCTGGAGCTTATATTACTTCAAAGTTAAATTGAGATAGATAATAAGTTAATTCTCCTAGTTCTTCATCTGTTCTGGCTTTTATATTCATTCTTTCTAGTGGTTTATGGTCTGAGTATACCGTGAATTTTTTTCCTATGAGCCAATGTTGCCAGTATTTTACTGTCTCCTTTATTGCTAAGCATTCCAAATATATTGCCTTTTTCTTTTTTTGAGTTTCATTTAATTTTCTCGAAAAGTATGCACATGGTTTTTCTTCTCCATTTTTTTGTGGTTGTTTCAAGACAGCTCCTATGCCCTGTATACTCGCATCTGTGTAAATATTTATTGGCAAATCTGGATTATATATTGTTAAAATAGGTGTTGAACAAAGTAATGTTTTAATTGTTTCAAATGATTCTTGACATTTTTCTGACCAAATAAATTTTTGTCCTTTTCTCAACAAATTATGTAAAGGGTCTAAAATAATTGATATTTTTGGCACATATTTGGCATAAAAATTTATTTTTCCTAAATATTGGCGCACATTTTTTTGTGTTCTCGGAAGAGGAAATTTTTTTATAGCAATTAAATTATCTTTTAATGGACTTATTGTGTTATTCTTGATTATATGGCCTAAATACTTCACCGAATTTTGTGCAAAGTTGCACTTGGAAAATTTCAATCTAAAACCTTCTTTCAAAATTGCTTTTAATAATAATGATAAGTGATTAATGTGTTCTTCAAATGTTTTTGAAAAAATCAATATATCATCTATATAATTCACTGTGAAATCTGATAGTTTATGTTTCCTTATAATGCTACTTAAAATTCTTTGGAAAATTGCTGGTGAAGTTTTTAAACCAAATGGTAAACAGGTCCACTGAAAATGACCTTCTTGTGTAACAAATGCTGTTTTTTTTTTATCTTCAATTTTCAAAGGAATAGACCAGAATGCCGAGTTTATGTCCAATGTTGAAAAAAATTTACATTCTCTCGTTTTAACCATTAAATCCTCGATCAATGGGAAAGGTTGTGACTGAGGAATTATAATTTTATTTAAATCACGAAAATCTATACACAATCTTGATCTTTTTCCGTCTTCTTTTTTATATGCCAAAGTCACCGGTGCCGCGAAAGGACTATATGACTCTTCTATTAATTTGTTTTTTAACAAATTGGATACCTGTTGTTCTTTTTCTTTTTTATCTTCAATAGTGCATCTATACGGTCTTTTACTACAATATTTATCTATTAATAAATCAATATGTGCTTCATATCCTTTTACCATACCTATATCATATTTATCTTTAGCAAAGAGTGATCTATAATTATATATCAATTCATCTATTTTAGACTGTTGCTGGAGGTCTAGATGATTTATTGAAATTTCAAAATTGTCTACTTCTATATGTTCATTAAAGTTTATTTTATATTCATCATTACTTTCATCCTTTTTCTTTTTTATTATATCCAAATATTTATTATTATTAATATATGAATATTTTTTTTCTTCCATTTCATTACCTGAGAACCCAGGAATTATTTTTTTATTATTTTCATTATCTACTTTGTCATTCTCGTTTTCTTTTATAAGGCTTATGTATTTTTTTTTGAGTAATTTCTAATTTTTCATTTTGCATTAACTTGAAATTTTCTATGCAATCTAATCCAATCAAGAAATCATAATCGAAATTGTCTTTATCCATAACAAAAACATTTATGTTTTTCTCAATATCAAAAATCTTAATCTTTAAGGTTACAATACCCATAGTTTTTTTCACACCATTAATCGTTTTTAAATTAATATTTTTCTTATTATTATTTATTTGATTATGTTTCTGAATTGATTAAAGATACATTTGATCCTGAGTCATAAATTCCCCAGATTCTTAAAGTATCATTTATTAACAATTTAGTTTTGATTAATGGTGTAATTATAAGTTTTTTGGATCAATTTCATTTAATTCTGTTTCTAATTCAGAGTTATTAACATTTCTTATATTATATTCTCTTTTATTTTCATCATTATTTTTGTTTTGGAACCAACATGATGATTGGGGATGATAACGAATTCCCTTATTTTGTCTTTCACAAATCCTGCATGGTTTGTCTCTGATATAATTTTTTTTTATTATATTTTGAATACTAGTCTTTTTTTCTGAATGATTTTTATTTGCTAAATTTTCTAAACCTCTAATGTTATTAAATAAATCACTAGTTTCCTTCATGTTGTTTCTATCAATTTTATCAGATATAATATTTGGTAGTCCCGTAGCAATCAGATCAATAAGAGTGCATTTATCTATCGATTTATTTATTTCCAATAAAAGTCTTTCTTTTTTTAAAGCATATTCTAATAATGAGCCTTGTATATATTTGAATGACATTGCATACCTGATTGGTGTCCAACCTTTGTCTGCATAAGTTTTACAAAAGTTATCTTTCCATTTTGACCATTCTGAGTTTACAGTATATTTTATAAGCATTGACCTGTACCAGTCAAGACATGACTCATCCAGAAATAACCTAAGTGTTTCAATTTTCTTAATATCTTCTTCAATTCCCAAACGAGTACATTCACTTTCAAAAATAGTTATCCATTGTGATACGTTAGAAGTTTTTGTCGTAAAATTTTCTATAACAAAATTAACTGCTAATTTTTTTATATTATTAGGTTTACAAATATCTTTTTTAGCTATAAAATTTTCATTAATTTTTGTCTCCTGTATTTTATTTTGTGTAATTTCCTCCAAATATATATTATCAAACTGTAAGTTACCATCTTCATCTATGTATGTTTTTTGTAACTCATCTATTAACGTTATCCAAACTCTTCGTACTTGATACCTTTTTGTTATACTTCTTTTTACTTTAATAAAGGCACTTGTTTTTATTATTTCTTTGTGATTGCTCACTGGTTGTAGATCTTCTGGTATGGCATAAACCTTGTTATCAGTTGTGGTGATTGAGATTATATTATAAACATTTGTTTTTCCATCAATTCCAGGTAATATTTTAAATTCAAAATGAAGTTTCACCATTTTATGTATATTGATTTTGTCGTTAAACAATAATGTCGTTTTATAATGGAGTGTATTAAGCAAATTAAATCGTTGTTCTGTAAAAAGAGAAATTTATTATTAAAATAATTATAAAAAAAATAAAAGTAATAATAACATAAACATAAATAAATAATAATGATAACAAATATAATTTTACCTGTAAAAAGAGAAACGACATTAAATGCTTTTAGTTCCTCCTTTTTAGAATCTTAACTGTCACTTTAAAACAAATATAAAACTAAAACTTTAATATAGAACCAATTCAAATAAAAATGAAATAAGTACTTCTAGGTGACATCTATGTAAGTACTTGTTTTACATATATATATATATATATATATATATATATATATATATATATATATATATATATATATATATATATATATATATATATATATATATATATATATATATATATATATATATATATATATATATATATATATATATATATATATATATATATAAGGTATATATATATATATATATATATATATATATATAAGGTACCTACGTACTTTTTATATATAATGTATAAGTTCTTAAATATATCAATGGAACCTCAAAAAATATATTTATTATAAGACCTTAAATCTAACACATGTACGTGTAAGGACAAATATAAGATAGGTGTATAACTTGATTTTGGTTATGGTGAGATCCTGGATGACGAGAGTTGGGACAAAGCTGAATAAAAGCTTCTGATGGAAGAAGTAAAATATTATGTAGGTTCCTACATAATATGATTCTATATGATAGGCTCATCTGGATAATACGTACGTCGTGTAGTATTGTTATCTTTCGAATCTGTTGGTGACCTCTCAATGTCCTCATAAAACTCTTTAGCATCTTGCGGAACAATAAAATATTTTCCAAGCTTTTTCACGTCGGCCGCCTTTTCTTTAGAAACACAGTTTATTTGCTTCTTTCCCATAGTATTTAAAAAGTTTTTTTTTTCTTTTTTATTAAAAATGTCGACATCAATCGGTGATTGCGAGTAAGCCGTGCGCACACCAATAGTTGGCAGTTCATCTATCTTTGTTTTCTCAAAACTAATAACCCTGGCCTCGCTTATTTTAAAAGGAAGTTTTTTTTTGACCAGCGGCAAAAAAAATAATTTTCTCAAACGAAATATTATATTTTCTTTTTTTTTTACTAATTGTTTATAAAGTTTTGATCACAGAAAATCACTTGTTTCGACAATACCTAAACATCACTAAGTTCTTTATAGAAAATTCATTTAGGTAATGCTCGGTCGTCTGATAATTTAAATATTATTATTGAGTTTTAAGTTTAAGTTTTTTTTTTTATTTATTTATATATAATTAAAAAAAATTAGAAAATGTCACAATCATGGAAAGTTTAAAACCAGCAATACCTAATTGTTTCCTTACGAGGAGTCTTTACACAGAATATTTTAAAATTCACCAATACTCAAACTATATCAAGTTCTTTAAAAATCATTTAAGTAATTCAATTATTAAGTTATAACAAAAAAAAATCATTTATCACAAGGGAAACGTTTACCGTCGGCAAGAAAAAATAATGTTCAAATTTATGTAACTTTAACGATTCCTTAAAAAGAATATAACAAATTAAGTAAAAGTATTAAGAAACAAGAATTATACATGTCGTTTTATTTTATTTTTAATTTTTTTTTTCACTCCCACCTCAGGGCGTGAAGCCATAATATTTATTTCATCTAAAGGCAAAAGATTATTATTGATAAAACATTTCAACTATAAAATTTTGGAGAGGAAAAGTACTATCTGCTGTTGTGAGAAGGTTAACATGAGGTAAAAGACCAATTTCAAAAATTACAAGATTTAATTACCATTGTATGCTGGACAAAATATTTACACTAAAGCAATTTTCAATACTAAATTAATTCATATGATTTCACATTATACAAGATATTATAAATAACACAGTATTTTACGAAGAATATTTAAGTTTTTGCATGATAAAGCTCATACATCGCAGAGAGGTTGTAGATTTCCAAAAGTAGCAGGTGTACAGTGAATTTTCATTGTAAAACATATCATCATGATCAGTATAAAATCAGAGCATCATTCCAAAAGTAGCAGGTGTACAGTGAATTTTCATTGTAAAGCATATCATCATGATCAGTATAAAATCAGAGCATCATTCCAAAAGTAGCAGGTGAACAGTGAATTTTCATTGTAAAACATATCATCATGATCAGTATAAAATCAGAGCATCATTGTTGATTGCATGAATGTCACACGTGGAGTGTGACATCGGCCAACATCATACATCAGTTTATTTAAGGCATAGTCCAGCATCCAATGGTTGTTAATATGCAAAAGTATCATAAAATTTAGCCATAAAGGCAAACATAACATAAAAATAAAGGCGTAAAGTAGCAAAGGAGTATAGGAGGCGGTAATTCAGGAAGGAGATTGATGGCGTGTTCTCCTGTAAAGTAGCAAAGGAGTATAGGAGGCGGTAATTCAGGAAGGAGATTGATGGCGTGTTCTCCTGTAAAGTAGCAAAGGAGTATAGGAGGCGGTAATTCAGGAAGGAGATTGATGGCGTGTTCTCCTGTAAAGTAGCAAAGGAGTATAGGAGGCGGTAATTCAGGAAGGAGATTGATGGCGTGTTCTCCTGTAAAGTAGCAAAGGAGTATAGGAGGCGGTAATTCAGGAAGGAGATTGATGGCGTGTTCTCCTGTAAAGTAGCAAAGGAGTATAGGAGGCGGTAATTCAGGAAGGAGATTGATGGCGTGTTCTCCTGTAAAGTAGCAAAGGAGTATAGGAGGCGGTAATTCAGGAAGGAGATTGATGGCGTGTTCTCCTGTAAAGTAGCAAAGGAGTATAGGAGGCGGTAATTCAGGAAGGAGATTGATGGCGTGTTCTCCTGTAAAAATTCATCTGCAGTTAGAGACTAACCATGCTAGTTTCTACCAAAAATATACCAACATTATATAGCAGTGTGTGAAACTTACCTTCCCGAACCTCTCCACGAGCTAGACTGCCTCCCATGTTTCATCTTGTTTTTTTTATATTTAAACAGATCTCGCCGCAGGTTTAACATTGTGACGCCACGGGTCTCCATATTGGAAAGAAAAAGGCTATGACACATAGGTTACGTTCCAAACTCGCCCACCCAGATTCGTAAAAGTTTGTTCCACACACTACCAAACCGACAATTGAAGGATATGACGTTTATTTAATAAAATAACGTCACAATGTTTTGTGGGAATTGAGTGATACGCGTAAATGCTAACAATGTATGTATTTATGAAAATCAATAGATAAAAGTACAAATGTTTATATGAGTAAAACTAGTGACGTGGGAGGAGAGAATACTGGATGGAGACACGAGGCTCGCGCGGGAATGACTGAATGGCTCGCTCATGCGCGTGTCCTATGATGCCCGGCTGCTTGATCAAAAGATGACATCTATTTCTTTATTGGCCAGCGAGTGTCAGATGACACTCACTGAAACAATAACAGCTACTTTTCATTTATTTTCTTATACACATTAATGATTTAGAATTGTTTATATATTTTTGGTTGTTTTCATTTTGATTGTTTATTTGATTTGGAAAGTTGTTACCATTGTCACACTTTGTTTTTTAAGTTTAAATCAGTTAGGGTTGTTTTGTTTTCACTATGGTACATGTCTTGATACGGAAGGTATCAAGACATGTACCATAGTATATAGGGCCCCTTCTGTTAAAATTTTCTTCTAATTGATTCGTTATCGCTTTCTTTAGTTTTACGTATGCCAGGTAGCCTACTCCTGTAAGTATTGCTGTACAGACTAGGTCGACGAGTAAATCATAGTGTGCTAATAAATCACTGCCGATGATGGGACGTGTCACATTCGCGACCACAAATCTCCAAGTGATGTCGCGTCGAAGTCCTAAATTAAGTGTCAAAGCAATGGTTCCATAGGTTGCGATTGTCATGCCGTTTGCTGCAGAGAGAGTATAATCCGTTTTTTCGCAGTGTCCGTGAACATAAGATCGCTGAAACAAACACACTGCTCCTGTGTCTATGAGAAAGGGTAGTCTTGTTGTTTTATCTGTTTCAAACAAACGGCATAGGGATGGGCTGTTGTCGCTAGTCGCCATTAGTGACTGCCCGAGTCGTTTCCCGACTGCGGTGTATGTTTGGCTTTATCGCAAGGCCCGTGCACCGAATCGTTTGTGATACCAACAAGTAGATTCGTTGGTCCATGCCTGCCCACGCCTGCTAGGTGACGGGCTCATTTCACTTCGTCAACGTGAGTCATATCGCTGTCTGGAATATGACCTGTTTGGTGTCAGGTAGCGATCGCGATGTTGGCTTCGTCTGTGTTCCCAAGGCGTGTTATCAATTTTGCGCACGGCCGCTATCTCGTTTGTCACTGTGGTAGCGAGGTTGTCGAACCAACCAACAAGGTTCTCAAATCGGGAAGCGAGAAATAATTCCACCTCCGCAATTATTGGTGTTCTGTGTGCGGGGACGACCTCACCCACGGCATCCGCTGTTTCAGCCATGCGGTCCAACGTCGCGTCTTGTTGTGTAGCTAAAACTACTTGCATGTTGTGGGGAAGTCGGCTCAACCAAAGCGTTTTGAGGATATCATCCCCAACGGTTGTCCCAGCGAGTGCTCTCAAATGGTGGAGGAATTGTGATGGTTTTCTGTCCCCCATCTCCTCCTGTTCCAGCAAACGTCTAGTTTTCTGTTCTTGTGTGGAACTTAGTCGGCGGATGAGTTCCGATTTCAGCTTTTCGTAGGCTCCTATTGCAGGTGGTTTAACTATCAAGTCGCGTACTTTGAAAAACCATCAAATTAAATTTAATAATTACATTTATTGAGACAATGAGGGCAACAGACAATTAGAGTGGAATGAGGTTTTTGGACTGGAGCTATTAATTTTAATTCTTTTTTGTTTCGGTGGCACTTTTTTTGTACTGTTTTTAACTGGTATAATTTCAGATTCAGAGTTTGGACAGATTCCCTTTCCTGGTGCGACATTTAATTTATTTTTACCACTTAGTGTTGAAGGTCCAAGGTCTACTTGTTTGTTATTCAAATGACTACAAAACGTTTCGGAAATAAGACTTGTATCGACAGATGACTTAAAGATTAATAAGAGGTACTTTATCGACAGGAAACATTCCTGACTTAGCCAAGCCTCGTTCAAATTTTCACTACTTGTGTCTTTTAGTAATTCCACCTGGAAACTGTTCCTTTGGCATAGTTGTGCATTTTTTACCTGCAGGTGATTCTTTCTATGAATCAGAACAGTTTTCCACTTACTTTTTAAGGGGCTACACCAAATGTGTTGAGTTAGTTAGTAAACACACAAAAACTATGTCATTTTATTGACATACTTTTAAAACATTCTGACCGATTTGTGATGACAAATTATCACCAATACTTACTTACCATCTTCCTGTTTGCTTTTTCAGCATAGGAAGCAAGTGAGCTGTAAACCACTCTTCAAATGTGGCTCCATATAGCCATCTGTGTTTTGTATGATTGTATCTTGTAGCAAATTTATCAGAACGCTAATTTTAGCAAAAAAAAAATGCTAATTTTATTATTTTTACTACAGCTCCGTTCTAAGTTGTACCCACAGAGTAAGACAGTGTTCTCAGAAACACCTCGCCCTAAGTTACCTATGAGGAAGTGAAGCCGCCTGCATTGGGAGAAATGGTGTAGTTTCGCACAACTTCTAAATAGATACCGCCGGTTGACATGGGCTGTCGCATAGGGCTGACTCAAATTTCGGACGAGTAATTTGTGTTGCAATATATTTAATATTGTTGATGCACCAAAAATGAAGGTGATCACAATGAATTAATCAATTTAAAATTGAATGATTATAAAGACTTGATGAAAATTTCATAATTATTCATAATACGTCTGATTCAGTAAATTTTTAAGAACGTTCCGGCCAATATAGGTACATTCCTATTCCATTTAGTCCACGTTGATATTTTATAACGCTGAAATAAGACCGTAAATCTAAAATCTACAAATATTAGAACGTTCCTAATTTAGTTCCAATAGTTACTGAATACGGGGTATTATGATTAATTTAAATCAATTTTTTTGTCATGGCACTAGTCTTTAGCAATAAGTTTTACATTTAAAAATTTAATCAGTTAACAAAGTGAAAAAACAAGAAAATATAAAAAAACAGAAAGCAGAAAGAACAAAATATAAAATGGCACTCGGTATTGGGTGCGTGTTGAAATTAATATTTGACATAGTACCTGTTAGTTACCCGAGTACTATACAAAATAAAATAACAAATACAATAAATTTGAATACACGTAAAAATACAAAACCTAAAGGTGCATAATATACAAAAATAAGAAAAGTAAACTTTTATTAAAATTAAAGAGATATTAAACAATATTATAATTATAATGTAACTAATAATTAAAAATTGAAATAAAAACTAATGATTTAAATTGTGTAAAAATACAAGAACATGAAGTAGTATTAAAGTAAGCAATAGAAAAACAAGGATTTATACTAGAATTAGAGATAATCATATAATAAGAATAAACAGTTCGAACAATACTTAAACATGAAATACAAAAAAGTGCTAGTTATAAAAATAAAAAAAACTATAAAAAAATATCAAGAAACATTAAATATTACAACATAAAACATATTCAAATTAAAAAATATTGTTTTTACACTTAACATAGTAAAAACTATAAAAAACAACAACACAAACATGTTATTATTTTATGTATAATAATTTCACTTATGCCTTCTCTTTTATTACTCTGAGACTCCAAACATTCACATTCTTCATTGTAATGCATCAACGTACAGTTAGAATTATCTACAATTTCTCTGTATCAATTTAAACTATCTAACTTTCTCCAATCATCTCCAAAATGCCCATTTAACAGTTTATTCACATCTTTTTTCTTGTCTTCTTTTACGGCTATACCTATTTGTAATGGTTTTGGATCAATATGTGATTTACTCTTGTTTTTTTACGTTATACTTCTTTCTGCTGAATGTGAGACATTATCTTCAAGTGCTGAATGTGAGACATTATCTTCAAGTGCTGAATGTGAGACATTATCTTCAAGTGCATTTTAATGGAGCTTTACCTGTCGCTAGTTACCTTTTAGGCCCTCGGGTTACCAAGTTACCTGATCTTGGTTACTGAGGTGTGGGCTGTGCTGCCGATCAGGTTAGATGAACCTGTCAGCGGTCACCCAGGATAGGCTGTGCCTGTTTGTCTATCCCCAAGCGAAGGTATTGTAATAACTGTGTAGGTACTTACCCAGCACAGTACTACGTAGGTACATATAGATATTAAATATTACTTACATGGATTTATTGAATAATGGTCTCTAATACATTGCAACAGTTTTACTTATTAAATACTTATATTTTAATTCTAATATTATACCAAGATTACGCGGATTGAAAACTATGAGGTTGCAAGGACAGCGCGACTGCGGTATCTGGTAGTGGGTGGATCGAATGGCCGCCGCCTGTCTGAATATCGGCTTTATATAGTGCTGAAGCGTCAGGATTCAGACGCTAGCGCGCGCCATAGAACCATGTTCTTGGAAAACTTTATGGTATTCTTCTTTATGATTCAAATTGCAGTGCTGTTGGGTTATTATTGAATCCTCCCTGGGATCTTATTGCCGAAAAGAACATTTCCAAGTGATCTTGGCTTAATTTGTATGATAAAATATATTTAAAATTATAATCTTGTATTAAATCATTGTATAGTAATTTTATGCTTTTGTACACAGTTAGTCCGACAAAACTAACCTTCCTTCCAGAATGCAATATAAGTTCACCATTGCCCAATTTTAAGTTAAGAACATATTCAATTGTTTCATCTGTTATATCGAACAAAATATTATTACTCAAAATAAGTAAAAACAATTATTTAACTTTTTTCCACTTGATAAATTAGTTTGACCACTGACGCGTTTCGCTCAAAGAGCATCTACAGAATGGTGATATATCGAACACTTTGTTGGAGTTTGCTGGTGATAAGGGCTGTTTATAGCAACACTTGTGGAAAAAGTTTCTAGTATTTAATATATCAAATGCTCAGTTAAGTATAGGGCAAAATTTAACAGTATCTGAAACATTGCTGAATTTTTGCAAATTTAAATTATCACTAAGATATTCTAATGCATTAGCCTTACTATCACTGAAAGTTTGAGTAGCAAGTTTAACTCGCAATTTTTTTTAAATTGAAGTTACTGAATTGTTGCAAGTTTGAATTATCACTAAGATATTCTCATGCGTTAGCCATACTATCACTGTTTGACTCACATTTTCTCTTTGTTGAAATTGTTGCAAATTTGAATTATCACTAAGATATTCTAATGCATTAGCCACACTATCACTGAAAGTTTGAGTAAATTAAACACAGCTTTAGTTATACCATCTCTACATCATGACTAACAGGAGTTATCACCCTAGTTGTTTCTACCATAAAGGAGGCGGCTAAAGCACTGGTCTTCTCTAACTCCGCCTCTGTCATCTCGACATCATCCGAAGGCACAAATGACGCAATGAGTGCGTCAATTTGCGCCTTCTTGAGGGGGTTCCTTGTCCATCCCTCGTACTGGTTTATCGTAGAGAATTCAGGGCCCCCATACCGGAGGCAGATCTCCTTGGCCGCATACGAAAAGGAACGGTAATTTGTCGACTTAACAATACCTAGGTCTGCCTTATACTCATAATATGGGTTATCGCCTACCGTCTTGATTGCCGCTACAACGTTTGCGGCATCCGCTGGTAACAGGGCAACGAGCTGCACCCAAGGGAAGGTTGGGACGGCCTTGACTGCGCTCTTGATAACATCAAGGGCAGTCAAGCCGGAGCCGACTGTTTGCTGCATCGTCACCCTGATACGAAGAGAAAACTCTTTGAAAGATTTCTCCCACGTAGGGAAGATGGCACCAGCATTGGACTCGTTGATGAGGTGTCCGAGCCGAGAAAATATAAACTGAACTCCCTTAGTGGAGAGCCCCGGTCTACAGTTCTCGGCCTCGAACGCCTCATTGAGCCGGTCAACTTTAGCGGATGTTATTGCACCCCGTTTGGCGAAGTACACCAGAGCATGTATGTACATCCTCTGGGGTACCTGAGCCAAAGCAGGGGTGCCTAGGCTGATGCAAGTTTAACTCGCAATTTTTTTTAAATTGAAGTTGTTGAATTGTTGCAAGTTTGAATTATCACTAAGATATTCTAATGCATTAGCCACACTATCACTGAAAGTTTGAGTAGCAAGTTTAACTCGCAATTTTTTTTAAATTGAAGTTACTGAATTGTTGCAAGTTTGAATTATCACTAAGATATTCTAATGCATTAGCCACACTGTCACTGAAAGTTTGAGTATAAAGTTTAACTCGCAATTTTTTTTAAATTGAAGTTACTGAATTGTTGCAAGTTTGAATTATCACTAAGATATTCTAATGCATTAGCCACACTGTCACTGAAAGTTTGAGTAGCAAGTTTAACTCGCATTTTCTTTTTGTTGAAATTGCTAAATTGTTGCAAGTTATTGCTAAATTGTTGCAAGTTTGAATTATCACTAAGATATTCTAATGCGTTAGCCATACTATCACTGTTTGAGTAGCAAGTTTAACTCGCATTTTCTCTTTGTTGAAATTTACGTATCTGCGGTGTAATTTCATCGCTGTATGAAGAACTTTTCTTCCTGCAAATCAACGAGAACTTTCCTGCAAATCAACGAGAAATTCCAGGAAATAAGTTTTCCCTCCCCATCAAAAATGTGATTTTTTTCGCCTAGAGTATTTCTTATGAGTTTTATCATATGGCATGCATCTAGAAGCACATATATTTTAGTTTTGGATAAAGAGTCGTAAAACCAAGATTGAAAATTGGGGTAGTGCAATTGTGCTCCCAAACAATTTGCCATGGATATATTGGCTGCAGCACCATCAAAAGTTAACGATGCAATACAAAGTCCAAAGTTAAGTTATCATTACAAAGTTGAGACATCCTCTTACTAAATTTGCTTTTTCTTCTGCAGTTATACCATTAATCAAAACATAGGCAATGAGAATTTTCCAATTAGAGTTAAGACTAACTACCATAAAGACTAAGGCATCATGTGCATACACCAATGAATCACTGCTAAGGTGTGTGCCATAGTTTACATAACCAGTATGTCTGTAACCATTCCATTCAACATGCTGGCGGATGGACATTTCATCCATCATCAAACCACACACAATAGTCTTGCCTTCCTTCTTGGCTTCCTCCAACTTTAATTTTATGGCTCTCAATGATTCAGCTGTATATCCTGGAGTGCCATCAACAGAGGAATACCATTTCCTCAGAGTTGACGGATGTGGAAGTTGCTTAAAAAACATATTTGGACAATAGTCATAAGCCTTGAATAAAAAGACAATGTCATGGCAAAGCTTTTCAACTCTGGGGGAAATTTTTTAAAAGGCTTCCCTTTTAAAGACTTCACTAATAATTGTTGGTTGAGAAGAGGAAGTGATTCCTATGAAAAAAAAACAAATAAGTATATTAACTTAGATATTATACTCCATAATAATAAGACTAATATTGCAATCATAAATCCCATTTTTTCATTATGTCATATATATTGAGTGCAGAATAAGTGGCTAGTGCTGAAAAATCGAATGCATTACCATGTACTGTCTCATAAAAACAGTTAAAATATTCAATAATACTATAAGACCTGAGCATGCATAATGCCTGTATGGAACTATTACTTAGGTATATATGTATGCATACAATTAAATCATTATATCTGAAACTTGTACAAGCAGATAAAATAAATTACTAGCTCAGTAAGTGACACGTGTAAATTCTTTTGCGAACTTCTTTATTTTCGTAGTTGAGATTAAATGAATAGATCATAATTTCCCCATTTGATCTTAGTTTTTCCTTACTGTCTATGATTATTTTATCTTTTTGTGTTATTGGTGTTTCTTGTGTCTTGTAAGATCTATAGCTATAGACGAAATAAATGTGCTGAAGGCATAAAATAAGGTGTTTTAAATAATCGTTTCTCTTTCTTATTTCACACCTCTACGTATATAAAAACAAAAAATACAAACCTTTAAAAACGAAAGATGAATTTGCGTTAAGAAAATGTTTGTTCTGAAGGTGTTTTAAAAGTGAACTTATAGTTTCAATTTTCTTTGTTAATGTTTTGTTCCTCGATTTAAAACTTTTTATTGCCACATTTTGGCGCTTCAACCGAGTGACAAGCCATTTTCCGTGCTTTTTTGGCAACATTTGGAGTGTTCATATTATTTTCTTTAAAATCTCCAACGTATGTCTTTCGACTAAGAGCAGGTCTGTAACAAAATAATAAATATGATGTCATGAATATGTATTATAATAAAATAAAAAAATTATGCAGGGAAAAATAGTGATCATACAATATTCACATATACAAGAAAAATATTACAATTATGCAGGTAGATATAAGCAAAAAACTTATTGAAATGACTCTTATCGAAGATAAAATCAAAAATCTTTTCTTTCGTGTCATGTCACAGTTTGCCATGGCAATAAATAAAACTTAAAGCACATGTAGTCTAATTATTGTAACTTGAGGCAGACTTTCGGGTGCGCAGTGCACAAATTTGTGTCTTTTTGCTTGGTTGGTACAATTGTGCAATTTGCCTGTCCTTCTCGGCGAAATGGCTCAAGATATTTAGCGACAACTATACACACTTTGAACTGTTGAAATCTTTGAAACTTTATAATGAGATATATTTATTTAATTTTACATTGCGTATCTGGATAACGTAATTTTAATAAATCTATAACAATTAAACAAATATGATGTCATGTGATAAAAGTAGGAATAAGGATCTTTAACAAAAAAGGTACCTTTTTGTTTGGATAACTTCAACATCACTGACGACAGTTCGAAGTGTTTTTGAACTTTCTGTAGATGAACAGGAATGTCAAATTTAGTTGGGATGGCTGTTTTTGACAGTTCAATTTGCCCAAATTATTTTTATGAAATAAAAATAATTGAAACAACTTTGTTTACTAATTCTTTTAAAATTTTTATAGTTTAGATTATAAATACGCATTTACAAAAATATTTCTTTTATACTGTAATGGTTATAAATATATTTTTGTGTTGTGTTTATAATATTAAGAAATAGGAAAATATATAAATAGAAAAGACATTGGGGACGAGTCGGATGTGGAAATGTGGACCAAAAAAGGCATCTGGTCACTCTCCACATAGTGATTCCTGGTTATTTGTACACGGCCAGGTTTTTCTGTTTCTATTTAGGGATTCTGTGTGGGGAGCAGTGACAGAGCATATAGGCTGAGAAAGCGACAGAGCTAGATCAGAATCACTGAAAAGAGTTAGAGCACATTTCCGTTTTCTCAATTTTTTAGATTTGACGGTAACAAAGATGGTGGGCAGGGCAGATCCGGTTTCGTGATCATCGACCCACTGTCTGAGTCGGAGTCAGATGCGTTGTAGGAGGATGTATTTAACTTGTCCGGAGGATCCCGCGGGTCTGGTGATTTGTCTGCCATTATTACAACATTTTTTTAAAAAATAAAAAAAAGCAACAATAATAATTTGTTTTCAAATATTTAGCTTAACCCAGTCAATTGTGTAAACACAAAAAATAAAAAAGTATATTAAGAAACAAAATTTAACAAGTCAAGTTAAACTCTATTTTCATTGGATAATTTTATATCAGATAAAACAGTTACTTTTTTAGTGGTTTTTCTAGTAGCTATAGGTTTATTTTTGTGCTCTGGTACGAC
This sequence comes from Molanna angustata, assembly GCA_963576475.1. NCBI lineage: Eukaryota > Metazoa > Arthropoda > Insecta > Trichoptera > Molannidae > Molanna > Molanna angustata. Next base: position 9,188,903 of record OY754971.1, on the reverse strand, counting down.
TGGTTGAAAGTCTTTAGAACTCACGGAAGCGCCTGTAGCCACATAATTTTTTCTATTTTTTATCCTCTTTATTGGATTTGGTGAGCGATTTTCTTTTAAAAGTTTCAGAAGAGAATCATCAATTCTAAATTTTATATCTTCTTTGTATTCTGGTAGTTTTCGTAAAATTTTTAGGGGATTGAAGGGCATGATTCCCGTGGCTTTAAATCCACTAATAATGTTTTCCTTTTTTGATACGTCTATTGCTTACATTAGATTTTTTAATAAAAATGGAAAATGGGCCTTATTCATTTGAGTTTCAGATGGATTTTTCGTTTTATATTCAGTCAAAATTTTTCGCCACTCTTTTAAGCGGGCCAAAAAAGCAACGTCTAATAGCTGGGATATATGATTTGAATTTGATGGTAAGAAGACGTATTTGATTTCTTTGTCTTTACAGAAATCCCTTAAAATCAAAAAAGTCACAATGTATACATTAAAAAAACTTATTAGTTATAGGCAAACTTTTAAAAAAATTATTTCCATTACTTTTTTGATAATACTGACATTCACTGCAATTTGCTACTTTACATTCTATGTCACCATTTATTATCAAAAACATTTCAATTAAATATTTCATAACTTGGGACAGGTATATCCTGTACTTTCTTAACTTGTGACAGGTATATCCTGTACTTTCTTAACTTGGGACAGGTATATCCTGTACTTTCTTAACTTGGGACAGGTATATCCGGTACTTTCTTAACTTGTGACAGGTATATCCTGTACTTTCTTAACTTGGGACAGGTATATCCTGTACTTTCTTAACTTGGGACAGGTATATCCTGTACTTTCTTAACTTGGGACAGGTATATCCTGTACTTTCTTAACTTGGGACACACACCACACTTGATTCATTTAGGTACTCATAAAGCATGGGTAAAATAACGCACAATTAAAACTCAATATTGCGTATATATTTAAACACATGTCGGCCATGATGTATTTTTTGTTTCAGGTAATATTTTGATTACGTCATCAAAATTAACATCCATTTCGTCTTCAATATTTGGAATTACAAATGTGTTGTCAGTTTTCTGGTTTTTACGTAGGAACGTGCAAATTAATTTATCTTGAAGAACCATTTTGTCTTTAACTATAAATTTTTAATCAATTCCTTTTTTGCTTTTTTAATTGTAAAGTAATTTTATTAATAGCAAAATATTTTAGTAATTTTTTACTAAAAATGAACAGCAAAAAAACTTTGTATTTTTCACTTCACATTTATTTTTCGTTATAGCATTTTCGGATTTGACAAATGTCATCCTACATTCATGAGTGAGAGCGTGTTGGGTATGGTGGGGGTAGCTATGGTGGTTGTGGGCGTTTTTTTTTGTTAGTATAAAATCATTTTATTTGATTTTGTTTTCTGTTTAATTCATTTTGCACACTCATAACTGAGTTTTCACATTTGTTAAAAAGGTGACAAAGTGGTGTAACAAAATATTCTGAGCAGCCTTTAATAAGAAATGTGGGAATTCTATCTGGTCCTACCGATTTAGGTTAATTTAGTTGGGAGACAGCAGTTTTGATGTCTTCTTCGAATATTCTTTAAATACTGAACGAGGGAGCTATATTTCCAGTATTTATTGATTGAATGATATCCAGGTTTGGCTAGTTTTCACTGTATACAGAAGAGAAAGAGTCGCAAAGCATTCTGCAACTTCCATATTACTGTTTAGGTCCATTCCATCGTAATTCATGGACATGAATGTTTCAGATGATTTTTTAGGAATTTTATATACTGCCAGAACTTTCTAAAATTTCGATAGAAATGTAATTTTATAACGCTTCTTTGCACAGAACATCAAGAACTGAATAAATCATTAGTTATTATATTATATTCTTTGAGTCCATAAAATTATATAAAATATTCATGCGTATTACTTCGAGTATCACTCATGTTATTTGAAGGAAGGTTCAAATCTGCTAGTATTGATACATTTTTATCATTGAGAAATTTAAATTAGCTTTCAATATCACTTGGAAAATATAAAACAACTTTCTTCCTCCAAAAACATTTATATGATTGCTATAAGTGTTTTTATTTTGCATAGCTAATTATATATAGTAGAGATCACAAATAAATATTAGCTATAGCTACACAATTTTATACATAAATCTCACATCTTGAATAGAAACATTGTCAAATCAATACATATTTTGTGCATTTTTAATCAATAATAATGATGATCTTTGGTGAGCATTCGTACGAACTTAGTACTTTTATGGTTAAGTGCAACTTGTTTGTTTAATGTCAACTTTGACAGCTCATCCGACATTGGTCCAGTACATTTGCCTTCAGCCATGATTCAGTTACAGCAAGAATATCTATATCATTACAGGAAGATATATTATTTTTTAATGTAGTTGTTTTCGAGTTAAGGCCTCTGACTTTTTGGTAGGTAGTAAATTTTAGTACATTACATACAATTTATGTCATGTTTTTCGTTTAGCCGCCTTTGATTGCGGCTTGTTGGTGAGAGGTACTGTGCGGTGAAAAACGCATTCATTGTACGCAATGTTGCTTGGCCATGCATTAGGGTCCATAAATAATTAAAATTTCATTTGCAGTGATGCATGATTCGCAGAATGTGATGATATCTTCACTATGTCGTAGGATATTTCTTGATTTATCTCCTTTAAGTGTTTTTCGATGCGTTTGAAAATTACCAGGCATGAATATATTTTTGCCGTTCTACGGAAATGATTCCGGTAGACAGTGCAGCTGTACCGCGTAAGACCAGACGTTTTTTATATACAATGTGCCAATCCCTATTGTCTTCTAGCTATTCTGTTATTTAGGATACTTGACTATTTGTTAACATTAAGGGTGGTGCAGGTATATTTTTCACTTGTGACGGGGGTTCGATCTCAGCGGGAGGGATATGACATTCGATGTTGTATTTATGATAGGGACCTTCTGAGGTGATGGTCCACGCTTGCTTGATTGCGATGTTGGAGACAGCACTTGATGGGTGGAGACCACAAACTCAGCAATTGTGGTTGCGTTTGGCAAGACCGAAGATACAGACGTCACATGTAGATGACGTGTTTCCATTCTTTTATCATATTCTACTCTTGTTACTCTCTTAGCTGTGTTGGTGATAAGAGCTGTTCTGGCAACAACAAATTGAGTTGTTTGATAGTTTACTTTCAATTGATTTTATTCTATTTAGTAGCTCTGAGATTAAATTACAGCTCACAATGATTTGACCCGACACATGATATTTGGCATTTTGATCGACTTTCAGCACAATGTAATCCAAACTTAGCATGATGTCAGTTAACGACAGAGCGGGGTGGAGACATGTGCACTCGAGATGCGTTTGAGAATATGTGAATATGAGTACGAGAATGTCCCTACGATTATGCAGTTGAGTCCCTAAAAGTACGCAGGTGATCAAGTAGCTGCAAAAGAAATTTGAAATAAAACAATTTACATTTAAAAAATAAATTAAATGAAAATTCCGTATAAAAATATATTTTTGTCAAAAAAATTAAATGAATTACACTATTTTTCGACTCTGCACGGAGGACATAAACAATAATTATTCTTTTCCCTTTTTCTTGATAATTGTAATTTAGGAGATTTTTTTCCTTTTGATAATAAGGATTTTTTATGTTGTCTGTTTCTTTTTCTTCCAAAGCAGTCTTGTATTCGGTTTCCGTTCCTCTCGTTCTTTTTATGGACCAGGCAACAGTCGTTTTGGGGAAACAATAACACAATTTTCCTTATAGACATCTAGCAATACACCACTCACCATCATTATTATTTCTATATTAAAGGAAAGTCCACTACTTCTGCTGAAGTGACAATCTCAGATAAAATGTCTGTGACTTTGAAATTGGGTAATAGTTTTTCCTGGATTTGATACATGTCAGTTCACACATTGACGACCATATTCAGCTTTCAATGGACCAAAATATTCGAGATCCAAAGGTTGTATACGATGGCTAGCATGCGGAGTTAGAGACAAAAGATTAATACCATTTTCCTTACATTTTTGTATCTCACACAGGTTTATATGGGATAAATGGTTGTCTAGAATTCTTATAGATGGGTATGTTTCGTCAAATTTTCTGATTTGAAAAGTGGCCAATTCATTCAACAAACAGATCCGAATTTATGAATCTTGAATCTGAAACCATTAGTAAAGAATTTGTTGGTGTTCCAGCTAGAAATTCATACTTCTTTCTCTTCCTACGAAAAATCATGCCGGAGGGACAAACAACCAACAGCAGACATAGCGCAGACAGTAGTTACCAAAATTCCTCTTTCAGCAGAGGTAATCTGCCCTAGTGCTTTTTTCCCGCGTTAGGTTAGGACTTTTGGCATTTTGTTGGGAACAGTCAGTATTCCTGTTTCGTCGACATAAAAAATCTTTTCTGGAGGGATATTATGGTCTTGCAATAGACTTTTCAAATTTATATAAAATTAAACTAGTCCTTACCCCAAATCAAAGTCGTCATAAGATTTTAGATTAGGTTCTAAATTTGCAACATCTTGATCCTGTTTTCTTCTAGAGAAGCAATCCCAGTATGCCTTTTTAAAATAGAAACTTCTTTTGAATGGGACAGTCTAAGGTCTAATTGCTGCTGAAATCACACACATAATTGATCTGTGCTGTGTTTTTGGTATTGGTGGAAGTACATGTTATGAAAGTCGCTTGATGGCCGATTCTGTCACTAATCTGGGTAATATAATCCGGGTTGTAACCCCTTCGCCACCTTCCACTCATAAATGATGCCGGCAGTTTGGGAGCGATTCAAGATTTTTACCCTCTGCCCAGTTTTCGAGTTATTTGCCATTTTCATCTGTGGCCTGGTAACCCTATGTGTAATATTCCGTGTTATTTAATTTAAACACCGCACATGTATTAAACATTTATTTTATGTATCAAGACTGCCCACCGCTCCCTTAGGTTGCATTGGAGAGATTGGCAAAATAGGTACCACTATCTTGTCATCTTTATTTAACATATTAATAAGTTGTAATGAAACGCAAGTGACCTGACCTCTGGTGTCAATTAAACAGCCGACTCTCTTTTTGAAAGTAATTTTTAAAATTAATTTTTGAGCAATATTTAGTGGTTCCAAAGTAGTCCTAAGACAAGATCCCCAGCATACACCATTGCAAGAAAATAAAGATTGAACAACAGCATAATAAACAGATTTGATCATTTCTTTGTCAATTATGTGTCTAAGCTGCTTAAAAGTGTAACTTAGTTTTCTTATTTTATTTGCCATCATTATAATATGTTCGTTCCATTTCAAAAACTTACCAACTTGTACACCAAGATACCTAATGCTGTCTACTCTTTCGACTAACCCTTTGTCCATCTCCTCACCCGGGTATAACCGACGAAATATGTTCTGCTTCTGGGTCAAATATAGCAGGACGCTCTGTTCTTCTGCTTGCGTACCGGCATGCAAGTATGCTAAAAGGGCGGAGCGGACAGACTCGGTCCCAAAGCTCCGTCTTAGGAGACCTTTAAAACCGATGCCATGTCCACAAGCCCTGTTGGTACTGTGACCAACAGACGCGAGCCCGTCCTCGCAGTTGCTGAAATGCCTTCTGGCATTTGAGGGTTTCGCTGTCCTCGGTGTGCGAGAAGTGTCGGTCGCAGGCCGACAAGAAATTTTCCGGGTCTTCGGCTAAGCCTCTCGAGAATGTTTCTTCCAGTTTGGTGCTCGACGGCACGTAGATCTTGTAGCTGGGCTGCTTCCGCCTTGTAAACTCGTCCTCATGTCAGTTATGCCATCACCCTGACCAAACTTCAGAGCACATCCTCTGGGAATGCTCTCACCCAAATGTGTCCTACAACAGAACGGAGCTCCTCGCGGCAGTCCGTGGGCCTCTTCAAGGTCCCATTGGGCATGCGGATTTAGTGGTCTCTAAGAAGAACTTTACAGCCTTCAAATTGTTTTGCCATGGCTATAGTGCCCTTCTATCTGCTGAATAAAAAAAAAAAAAAAAAATTAAATTCCAGAGTGTCCTTGGTCAACTCTCTGATGCCCAGTTTTACAGTCACAGGCTTGAAGTACTCTCGCGACAATCCATGTTTGTGAATATTATGTTCACTGACGTTGATTGTTATTTTTTGCACAATTGTGCCGAGACCACGAGTCTAGAGGAGCTTCTAGAGCTACTCTTCGTGCCATGCATTCTTTGTCATTCTTACTAGCGTTCTGTGAAGGGGCCGTTTCAGTCCCCATATGCGGAACGGGTGGAGGTGGGCGTAGCTGGGCTGCTTGCCCACAGTTTCCCGTGGTAGGTTCTCAAATTGATCATTAACGATTGTTTGCAGGCTATGTGCAACTCGCGGTAGGCGTTCAGTCTCGTTTCCATATACAGACCCCTTGTAACCGCCCGGCGGAGGGGAAACGGTGCGGTAGCCGCTCTCGAGGGGAGATCGTGCGGCAACAAACATTTCGGAAGTAAATGGCGGCGAGATCCCCTTACTGCGCGTGTGTATCACGATGGACCCGTAAGCGACCCAAAAATATCTTCCCCCCGGTCCAAAAAGAATAGAAAACAGAAAATTAAATCAAATCATGAAACTAAATTGAAGTAGTTAGAACAAGGGCGGGCAGTATAAAACCCCAAGAAGAAGTTTGCAAGTTTTGAGATTAATACTAATAAATATTGGGGACTTTTGTAATCAGTACTTTGAGAATGCTCAATTAATGAATAGTCAATGTCTGATCTCAAATAGATACCCACACCACCACCACGTCATACCAATCTGTCACTTACGACGAGTGTATAGCCGGGTAGTTTGAAAGATAATGTTGGTAGTGAGGGTTTATGCCATGTTTCACTGATCAGAATTGCATGAATTGGAAGGTCAGAAAATGTAGAGATAATATCACTATGATGCACAGATAAGCTTTGAGCATTAATATGACATGCATGAAAACCCTTGGGGAAACGTGAAAAAGAGATATCAAGAAGATCGTGAAGATGGATTAGAGGAGTGTGTGAAAGACTTTCATTTGCTTGATGTAGATGAAGTGGATGAATCAAATACTGAGGTATCAAAAAATATGTCAGAATGGGAGGAGGAAGGGGACGGAAATAAATGTACGGAATGGAAGGAGTTACTAGAATCGATACTATCATCAGACATAACTGTGAATAAAATAAATTTAAAGCAAGCAATTAAACTAATCAACATAAAAACATAGCCAAAATAAATGATATGTAGAAAAATAAAATGAACAAAATGGAATTGATGTACAAAGAACATAATGATGGACAGTTGGTTGAGTTGTTTAGTTTACATAAACTAGCACATAAACAGAGGACAAAAAAAATAATTCTTCTCCTTTTAACAGTATGCTAGAAAATTTCAAATTTAATTAATCTATTAGAGGCCTAATTTTGAAGAGTTTATCATGTTTTGTATCACTTTGATTAAGCATTTTACTATTATTGTTGTTTATTATGATAATTTTTGTTGGTAATTTGCCACAAACAATGTAACTCATTAAACATTGAAATAAATTCAATTATGAATTTTCAATTTGTACTCGTTATACCTACTGCGATGTACAATGTACTTGTGATCCTTTCGACAACTCAAAGCGAACTGAGACAAATTGGCGTGCGGGTTTTCGCATTCACGAGAGAGTTAAACAGCTCGGCGCAATGTATCGCTGGTTTTCACACTCACGAGCATGCTGTACCGACTGGATGCGCTGCACCGTTTGTCACGGCACTATGGAGTTTCAATCGTTCGAAATTCCATTTTGGTGTGTCAGGCCAATTGGGCCGTGCAGTGCAGTGATTTGTTCCACATCCTACCAAAATTATGTAATGAAGCAATGACATTCTTCTTTTTTTTTTAAATAACGTCATAATGTATTGGCAAATTCCTAAAAATCTTTTTATATCAGTAACATCAACATTTATAGATTTATTCACGTTCGTCAGTGTTCCATATAAATTAGTGTCCTTACAAACGTTTAACAAAAATTCATCATCTATAAAATATTTGAAAAATATTATTACTTATGTTGCTATTCTTATCTTTTATATTTGTTTAAAAAAATATTATTGTACGTTGCCCATTTTTTCAATAAATTAAAAAAAAAAAAAAAAGCTGTATGGGGTTCCTAGACCTAAAATTGATGATGGAAGTTTAGAAGAACCCTTAAAATAAGAAGCCTCATCGTCTATTAAAAGATTTTTCTTAGACCATACAATATTTCTATGTATTACTTTCGTTGATTTTTTATATATTTCTTCAGTAATTGAATAGTTTATTTTTAAAAGGGTACTTGTCCATGTAACTGAATTGTTGGCAATTTGAGAATGCAAAAAGGAGAGTGAAATACATGTATATGTAAAATATTATTTTAAATAGTAAATGATTCGTGGGACTAGTTCTCTTTTAAAACTAAACAAATTAACATCTAATCTAAGGCATCCATATTTTCTTGCTCTGTTGTTGGCCAGTTCAAGATGCTTAGGTAAAAATCTTGATGTTCCAGATCTATGTATTGAATTGCCTTGCGAATATCTTCAATTTTTTTTATATTAATAGGGTTTTTCCCCTGCAGAAAGGCTTTTTCTGCTGGAAAAGGGCACCGATCTTTGCAATAGCTTATGAGTATTTTTCATAAAGCTGTCGATGTATTGATAAGCCACTATGCAACCTAGAATAAGGCTGTTGTATTCTAGCATGGAACATTGAGATATTCCAAAAATAATCTTCTCATTTCTTGGAACACCCCTCCCCATAGACTCGATCGACAAAGTGGACTTTTTAAAATATTTAGGTCACCAGTTTTTAAAGTCCAATATGTCGGCGGTTTCGATCATTTTGTTTGCAAAGTTATTTATTGAACTCGACTTTGCAATCATCTCAGAATATTGACATGGGGAATATATTCTGTTGAATCGCCTGATATATCTTTTCGCAACTCCAAAATCTCTATCACATGGCAAAAAAGAGTGTCCACGTATTGGAAAATACTGAAAAATTTTCTAGAATCTCCCGGAATTTGCCAAAGCCATGGTAAATCGTAGGACTGTGTAGTTTCTATTCTGACCACCACACCCGTCAGAGAATAAGTGTAGCTCGGCTATGGTGTCGGGAATTTTATCGATATACATCTTGAGGAAGGAGCAAACTCCCTGGGAGTATTCTATCCACGGTGTTCCTCGGATGCAGCGAGATGATATGGGGCACGTTGTCGCCGCCTCACACCACGGGGACGACATCGAATGTAAGGTGAGGACTTTAATATGAGTCCACAATTGAATTTTAATATTCTCAAATACAGTATGATTTCTACGAAGTATATTTTCGAATGTTTTAGTACAAATTGTTCGTATGAACTACACTTCTAGAATAACTGTAGTTCAGGTATATCACGGTACACTTTCGATTCTTGATATTATTAGTTCACAAGAACGCTAAGATACTGGAGTTTATAGCTGGGTCTCACAGAAAGGGTGTGATGAAGTTCATGAACACTATACTCGTTATATCAAGATGAATGACGCAAATTTTTATATCGATCGTTACGTTGTACGTGAGTTAGATTTATACAAATGAAACTAGAATAGTCTCTGTCGGATATCCACGTAAGATATATATCTATATATATGCAAATAACCACGACGATTGAATCTATTCCCGACACACATTGATATTTAATTTGGATATCATATTGATTCTTGTGTAAAATCGTTAATGGCCGCTGGGCCCGGCGGAATCAACAAGTCGAACTTTTTTTCAATGCCGCAATTTGAAACTTTGTAAGGAGAATAATTCCATTGTTATAATTATTATACTCCTTAATAATAATAATTATTACACTTCTTACAATTGAATACATTTTTGCAATACTGAGATTTCGGTCAAGGTATTGTCGCTTTGAATTTGCTCTGCAGTAATGAGATTCTTCAATTGGAAATGATTAGATATGCGGGACAATTTTATCAATTTTGTTTCTATCGGTTTGTTTTTTTATATGCTTACCTTTAACCGGAGTGGGAGTTATTTGTGAACCCCGCTTAATACATTTTTTATGAAAATAATATATTCTTCTTATTGATATATTGTTTTTTATATGCTTACCTTTAACCGGAGTGGGAGTTATTTGTGAACCCCGCTTAATACATTTTTTATGAAAATCATATATTCTTCTTATTGATATATTGTTTTTTATATGCTTACCTTTAACCGGAGTGGGAGTTATTTGTGAACCCCGCTTAATACATTTTTTATGAAAATCATATATTCTTCTTATTGATATATTGTTTTTTATATGCTTACCTTTAACCGGAGTGGGAGTTATTTGTGAACCCCGCTTAATACATTTTTTATGAAAATAATATATTCTTCTTATTGATATATTGTTTTTTATATGCTTACCTTTAACCGGAGTGGGAGTTATTTGTGAACCCCGCTTAATACATTTTTTATGAAAATAATATATTCTTCTTATTGATATATTGTTTTTTATATGCTTACCTTTAACCGGAGTGGGAGTTATTTGTGAACCCCGCTTAATACATTTTTTATGAAAATAATATATTCTTCTTATTGATATATTGTTTTTTATATGCTTACCTTTAACCGGAGTGGGAGTTATTTGTGAACCCCGCTTAATACATTTTTTATGAAAATAATATATTCTTATTGATATATTGTTTTTTATATGCTTACCTTTAACCGGAGTGGGAGTTATTTGTGAACCCCGCTTAATACATTTTTTATGAAAATAATATATTCTTCTTATTGATATATTGTTTTTTATATGCTTACCTTTAACCGGAGTGGGAGTTATTTGTGAACCCCGCTTAATACATTTTTTATGAAAATAATATATTCTTCTTATTGATATATTGTTTTTTATATGCTTACCTTTAACCGGAGTGGGAGTTATTTGTGAACCCCGCTTAATACATTTTTTATGAAAATAATATATTCTTCTTATTGATATATTGTTTTTTATATGCTTACCTTTAACCGGAGTGGGAGTTATTTGTGAACCCCGCTTAATACATTTTTTATGAAAATAACTAGCTTTTATGTCCCGCCGTTGGCCAAGAATGTAAAATTGTGAAAGAAAAAGCAATCGTTTTTATAATATTGTCACCCAATTATTTTGCAATATCAGACTATGAAAAGTGGTTTGAAATTTGATTGAGTTTAAGTATTGTAAAATGTTCAAGTGATGGCCACAACCCATTCTTTTTTATATATTGCTATAAAGTGTGAATGAAGTATAATATTTATACAATTTCTGCTCGCATGGACTATGCGTAATGGTTTTAAATATGACTGTTTATCAACGTTGTAAAGAGATTGGTTTGGCCACAACCCCCATTTTTAAATATTATCATCGAAAACAAATTGTAATGTGTACCTATTGAAAATTTAGTAATTTTGGATGTTGGGATGTGGTTAAAATTTGATTAAACAAACGTAGGTACTGAAAAGATCTAGTATTGGTCACATCCCATTCGTTTTTATATTTTTTCATCAAGTGTGCATTATATTTTTGCTCAATTTGACTGAAAGTCTTCATTAACGAAGAAGAAGAAGACTTGAACTATAGTAAATAGTTTTTAATTTGAATATAAATGTTGTGAAGAGTTCAGTAATGGCCACAACCCCCATTCTTTAAATATTAGGTGTTGAAAATTATTCAAAATAGGATGATATAAATGGTTTAAATTTAATTAAACAAAAGTATTGAAAAGATTCTAGTGCAGGTTATATCGTCACATCCCATATCCCATTCATTTCATATGTATTTTCATCAAGTGTGCATATCGTTAATAATATTTCTGCACAATAGACTATTACACTTAAAACTAACCCAAAAGACTAAATAAAAAAGAGAAAAATAAGTATAAGACTATAAGAAATAGTTTGTATAAAAAACTATTCCAATGGTCTACATAAAATAAGTAAAAATACATATACCTAATAGAAGAATTAGACTATTGGAAATAGATTGTATAAAAGCTCACCCAAAGGTCTACAAAAAAGAAGAAGAAGAATATTTAGACTATTGGAAATAGTTTGTATAAATACTGACCAAAAAGTCTACATAAAAGAAAATGAATAAGACTATTGGAAATAGTTTGTATTAAAACTCTCCCAAAAGTCTACGTACCTACTTAAATGAAGAAGAAAAATAATTAGACTAAAGGAAATAATTTTTATAAAAAAATGACCCAAATGTATACATAAAAGAAGAAGAAGATGAATTAGACAATAGGAAATAGTTTGTATAAAAACTGCCCTAAAGGTCTACATAAAATTAAGAAGAAACAGAATTAGACTCCAGGACCCGCCGCTTCAGGCCCTTCAGTACCTCCCGTCCCTTTAATCCCTCATTACGTCCCTTCCCATCAGACCCTTCACTACCTTCCGTCCCTTCAGGCAGTTTTATACCTCCCGTCCCTTCAGGCCCTTTAGTGCATCCCTTCCCTTCATTACATCCCGTCCCATCAGTCGGTTAAGAAAAGTTTAAATCCAGAAACCATCCTGGAAGAACCGCGAAGAGATGAAAGAACATTCTTTTCCCAGGATGCTCTACTTAATAGGTAAAATGACTAAATACACGAAGAAGAGGAAAAAAGTTTAAACCCAGATACCTGCGAAGAGATGGAAGGACAGTTGGACCTTCTTCTCCCAGGATTCTCCAACTTCATAGGTAAAATGACCAAAAATACACGATGAAGAAGAAGAAGAAGAAATAAGTTTAAATCCAGATACCTGCGAAGAGATGGAAGGAAAATTGGACATTCTTCTCCCAGGTTAGTCCACCTTCAAAGGTAAAATGACCAAATAGACGATGAAGAAGAAGAAGAAAAAAGTTTAAATCCAGAAACCTGCGAAGAGATGGAAGGAAAATTGGACCTTCATCTCCCAGGATAGTTCATCTTCATAGGTAAGATGACCAAGTACACGTTGAAGAAAAAGAAAAAAAAAGTTTATATGCAGAACCCGTCCTGGAAGACCTGTGAAGAGATGGAGGGACAGTCGGACCTTCTTTTCCCAGGATACTCCCCCTTCATAGGTAAAACGACCAAATACACGAAGAAGAAGAAGAATAAGAAAAAAGTTTAAATCCAAAAACCATCCTGGGCATACGCTCGACAATTCACCAAAGTTTCATTATAATCGGACAAACGGTTGATAAATAAATAAATAAAATAATTTTCCTATAGGAAATCAGTATAGGTATATTATTGTTGATTTGTAAGTAAATAGTATTAGGTAGGTACCTACCTACAACAACCTTCTAAATAAATCCGATTCCTAACAAATTTTATTTGAATATCACATTCTTTCTGTAGCCATGGAAACGATTCGAACACGTAAGTAATATCGAATGGTTCGGATTCATTTTTTGAATATGTAGGTACCTACATTGGTTTGTTCGATGCCATAAAAATGAAAATTGTCCGAAATATCAAATATTATATACAAATTATGCAATTTTATTATGCCCATATCTTTACTAATAATTAACAGACTTTTACAATATACGTCTTAAAACTTGCTGTAATGTCTTGTGTTTCATTTTATTATTTCATATTTATATTTATTTCAAAGGTTTATTATTTTCAAGAACATATTCATTCGGTAGGAAAATGAAATATTGTATGAAAAGATATTAAAATGGCGGCATTTATGTACAAAACGCTTACTTTAAACATAAGTTAAACATTATAATTATACAAAATATTCACCATGTTTTTCACTTAAACGCTAAGTTATACTTGAAAGTAAAATTTTTTCGTGTAAATACGTACTTCTAACTTTTAAACTAACAGATATATGCGTGCAAAATGTACACTTTTTTGACAGATACGACTTGGAAAATTTTGTATGAAAAAAATAGTTATTGAAATATTTTTAAAATTCAGCATTTTTATCGCATTATTTTTAGCGTGACACTGCATCAGGTATACAGGTACACGTTCGCACATAAATTAGATTTTTAGATGCTCTTGGTTTTTCAGAAGGCGTGAGACAAACACACACACACACACATACACACACACATACACTAACATTTTGATTGCTTTATTACTTTAGATATATTCTTCTTATTGATATATTGTTTTTTATATGCTTACCTTTAACCGGAGTGGGAGTTATTTGTGAACCCCGCTTAATACATTTTTTATGAAAATAATATATTCTTCTTATTGATATATTGTTTTTTATATGCTTACCTTTAACCGGAGTGGGAGTTGTTTGCGAACCCCGCTTAATACATTTTTTATGAAAATAATATATTCTTCTTATTGATATATTGTTTTTTATATGCTTACCTTTAACCGGAGTGGGAGTTGTTTGCGAACCCCGCTTAATACATTTTTTATGAAAATAATCTATTCTTCTTATTGATATATTGTTTTTTATATGCTTACCTTTAACCGGAGTGGGAGTTGTTTGCGAACCCCGCTTAATACATTTTTTATGAAAATAATCTATTCTTCTTATTGATATATTGTTTTTTATATGCTTACCTTTAACCGGAGTGGGAGTTGTTTGCGAACCCCGCTTAATACATTTTTTATGAAAATAATATATTCTTCTTATTGATATATCTAAGGTAGTACAAAAAACTCTTTCTTTTGATTGAAGCTTAGGAAAGTAGTATTTAAAAGTGTTTTCCCTTCTGCTGTTCACTTGTTGAGTTCTTTTTCTTTACTTTTTAGTCATCTCGGTAAATTCATTATAATATTTGTTTTTCTGAGCATCATTCACACCAAAAATGATTTTTTTATTTCTTCTCTTTGTTTTGGCGTATACATTGTAGAGCATTTATACTTGCAATTATACATTGTAGAGCATTTATACTTGCAATTATACGTTGTAGAGCATTTATACTTGCAATTATACATTGTAGAGCATTTATACTTGCAATTTTAATACCGCTGCTAGAGTTATCACGGGTGCTTCTAAATACTCTCACATCTCTCACCACTTAAAAAATCTTCACTGGCTCAAGTGCCCTGAAAGGATAGAGTACAAGATATGCCTAACAACATTCAAGGCAATACACGGTCTGGCCCCGCAATACCTATCCGAAATGTGCACTCCGCTCACCTCAAACAACAGACAGAAATCCCTCCGTTCAGCTCAAAGCTCAGCAATCGGTAAACTAAACGAAGTTAACCGAGTGCACAAATCACACTTTGGTGATCGTGCGTTCGCTGTTGCTGGTCCATCCTCATGGAATAAACTTCCATACCGACTCAGACAAATAGACGATATAAACACGTTTAAAAAACAACTTAAGACACACCTGTTTAATATTTCACACAATAACACCTCCTAAATTTGAATTTGAATATAATGTAATGAAACCAACTTAATAACACTGTAATTAACTGCTCCGTGACACTTCTTAACGTTTCATGGCATTAGATTCAATTAAATAGAATTTACTAAGTATTGTATACATCGTTTTTATGTCTATTTTTAATTTAATTTAAGATCAATAACCTAGATTTTAAGCTTTTACTAACATGAAAAACTAATAGCTACAAAGCGCCCTTGAGGTGAGTTTTCACGAAAACGGCGCTATATAAATTATCCAACCATATATATAATTATACATTGTAGAGCATTTATACTTGCAATTATACATTGTAGAGCATTTATACTTGAAATAATACTTACATCCAGGTTTCACTTTTTTTGCTGGGTACTTTTTTCCATTTTTGTTAACATAAGCTTCTCTCTGTATTTTTATAACATTTCTTTGCCATTTTTCTAGCTGTTTTTTTCTTTTACGTGTAAGAGACTTGGTCTTTATACTGTCAATATCTTCAAACTTTTCACTATCTTGATCTTCAAGATTTGGCTCATCTATTTTTTATTTTATTTATTTATATCATCTCGACACTTATAAAAGCACTATCCCAACCTCACTAGGACTACGCCTGTTTCGAGGTTGGAGATTTACAATAATATATCGATACATTACATCTACATCCATGCACAGCACCCACCACACAACAAATACAATATTTACTACACGCAGTTGGGTACCTTAAATCATTATTGTGACAATAATATTATTCTACAGTAAAAAAAGGCACACCCAACTGGTACAATTAATGCAAGTTACATGGATATAAATGCCAGGATGACCACACAATAAAAATATTTTTAACATACTTATTAATATTAGGTCCTTACATATGAAATTGGCGTTTTGTATGGGAGGAACATAAAGTCGATTTTTTTTTAATATAATATATTTATTTAATCAAAGTATGTACCATTGCTATGTATGCACTTTTGCCATCTCATAGGTAGTTCATCGATCCCTTTACTAAAAAAACCATTCGGACAAGAATCGATAAAATCTTTGAAGGCGGTTTGGACTGCCCCATCGGAGTTGAATTTTTTCCCTTGCAAGAAGTTATTTATTTATTTATTTAATATACAGAGACACCAACAGAACACTGAACAACACAAAAAAAAAAAACATGAAACAAAAAAATAGAATCTCCAGTGCTCCAATAACAGGTATCTCCCGCATGGCTATTCTGCATAGTTAGGTAGGTACAATCAACGTCTCCTAACCATTCAAATTATAAAATTATAAGTTATCCAAATTTCGAAAAAAATGGTTATCTGTTGGGGCAAGGTCCGGAGAGTACGGTAGATTTTTTTTCTTATATAAGAACCTAATATAAGAAAAAAAAAAAAAATTACAAATTAATTTAAATCATATCAACAATGGAAATGAATTTATTTTTTTAAGGCATTCGGGAAGATTGTTAAACATCAAAGGAGTTTGAAAAGAGATTCTGTGAAAATCAGTAAGTCAAATTTGTGCAGGATAGTATCCAGTAGGATTAAAGTTTCATCCAATTTTTTTTAATACATCTTATATTCATGCAAAATAGCGAAAGTTTTGAGTTTTTTAGAAAATCTTTGCAAGTTACTGGGTCTTCTATAATTTGATTATTTTCTAAGCTATAATTTAAAATATCTAGATCTAGTACATTTGAAGAAGATTTAATAAATAATAAAAAAAGGAACATCAATCTAAACATTTATTTCTTTAACTTTGCTTGATTCATCCCTTTTTATTAAAATTGATCCATTTTTAAACCAAACATATTTGTGATTTGTTTCTTTAGCTTTCGATTTTGTTTTACACATCAACTCTTTGTAGTACCTACCTATGGTGTCATTGCTTCTCCTATAAATATATTTTGTTTTACACATCAACTCTTTGTAGTACCTACCTATGGTGTCATTGCTTCTCCTATAAATATATTTTGTTTTACACATCAACTCTTTGTAGTACCTACCTATGGTGTCATTGCTTCTCCTATAAATATATTTTGTTTTACACATCAACTCTTTGTAGTACCTACCTATGGTGTCATTGCTTCTCCTATAAATATATTTTGTTTTACACATCAACTCTTTGTAGTACCTACCTATGGTGTCATTGCTTCTCCTATAAATATATTTTGTTTTACACATCAACTCTTTGTAGTACCTACCTATGGTGTCATTGCTTCTCCTATAAATATATTTTGTTTTACACATCAACTCTTTGTAGTACCTACCTATGGTGTCATTGCTTCTCCTATAAATATATTTTGTTTTACACATCAACTCTTTGTAGTACCTACCTATGGTGTCATTGCTTCTCCTATAAATATATTTTGTTTTACACATCAACTCTTTGTAGTACCTACCTATGGTGTCATTGCTTCTCCTATAAATATATTTTCCTTCACTATTTGGGCCAGCAATGTTTTTTTTTATTGAAAGAATTTTATTTTTCGTTTCAAGATTATTCAGTGTTAGAATATTTTTTTTAGGAAAACCAGGTCTTCTATCATAAAGTCGTATAGCAGAGTATATATCTAAAGTCATATAGCAGAGTATATATCTAAAGTCATATAGCAGAGTATATATCTAAAGTCATATAGCAGAGTATATATCTAAAGTCGTATAGCAGAGTATATATCTAAAGTCATATAGCAGAGTATATATCTAAAGTCGTATAGCAGAGTATATATCTAAAGTCATATAGCAGAGTATATATCTAAAGTCGTATAGCAGAGTATATATCTAAAGTCATATAGCAGAGTATATATCTAAAGTCGTATAGCAGAGTATATATCTAAAGTCATATAGCAGAGTATATATCTAAAGTCGTATAGCAGAGTATATATCTAAAGTCATATAGCAGAGTATATATCTAAAGTCATATAGCAGAGTATATATCTAAAGTCGTATAGCAGAGGCAAATTCAATAAGTCTCAGGGCAGCAATTTTATGGAGCGCTTTCATTGACTTTTTCTTCTATGCCTACCACTTCAATACAATTTCTGAAAGCCTCTTGTTCTAGTACTGCTACTTAAGACTAGTCTTGAAGATGCCCTAACAAGGCGAAATAGCTAAATAGCTATTTATTTTTCCCTTGTCTTCCACAATTGTCTGAATAAAGAGTAATTTCTAAATCGAGTTTGCAAGTTCAGATTTTTTTTCAATATGTTTAACCCCTTATAAGGCAAATTCTTTTTTATAAGATCCTAATATTATATTGCATTTTCTAAAGTTTGTGTAGTCAATTTATAAATAATTTTCAATCTATAATAAAAAATATTTTACAGGTTTCTGAAAAAATCAAAATTATGGGTGGTTGATATATCGACCAGTGCCCATTTAGGGAAATGTGTAAAAAATTAATGAATACTAGAATTGATGCAATAATTTAATTTTTTTTTTTCATCCATTGATATGATACCTATTGCTCAAAGCACAATATACATAATGGAACATTACACTGTTTACAAAGATATGTGGTACGCCTTGGATTTTTCATTGTACTGCAATATGCACACCTGCAACTATTCCCTTTTCCAATCCAGTGATTTGACATAATATCATTTTCTGTCTTTGGTTTTCTCCCTTGCTTCTTTTTATTTTTGAATTCGCCAATCCTTTCATCTGCCAATATACTCCGGAACATCAAATGCGTCATTGGCTTTTGTTTTTACTGTATTAGAGTACAAAATATATGAATTGACTATACAGCAATTCACAAGGTTAGTAAAAAAAAGGCAAGGGCTATTTCACTGTATGACCATAGACAAATGTCATTTTTTCTATAATTCCATAGAAAAAAAATACAATTATCTTCCAAATATTTTCTTTGTGTTGGCCTCTTTTCTATGGTGTTGGCACTTTATTCTTCTTTTTTTATTTTCATGTACTCTGATCTCAATCGCTAAAACATCTATCAGTGTCAAAGTCGGTTTGTTTGAATGCTGTCACGACCAATTTCTGTTCACCTATAGCACAAACATTTATGCTTAGTTTAGGAAATGTATGAGGATACATACAAACCATCACGTCATGTCTCCTTCTTGTGGTAGGCAAAAAGAACCGAATGCCACATTTTGCTATCACACAGAATAGACACACAGGCGATGAATGTGTCTAGATACAATTACTACATTTATATGAACCATCACGTCATATCCCCTTTATGGGGTAGGCAAAGAGAACCGAACACCACATTTTTTCTTGACACATTCATTTTGAAGTCGGTTTTTTTATATGAAAGATTATTGTTAAATTTGTTTTTAGTTTACAAATAATTATTACTCTTGTAAATAAACTGTGAAATGGGTAAAAAAAAGATATTCTGAGATTGAAAATTCTTGTCATTTAGACAAACTGCTTAGTAGTAGGTATTGACTGATTCCTGTACTTACATACCTATATTTCAAAATAAAGAAGGTATACTGCGAGTCCTTATTCTAATCTCGACCACGACAGCAGTAATTTATTTCGTGATAAGCATCAATTGTATGAAACTCCTTGAAAATTCAGTCACAATCTAAAAATGGTATAAATTGGTTTTCCACAATTTTTGTCCTGATAATGTAGGTAGGTTATGTAGTGTTATGCATTCTACCCTCATGAGTCTGAAAAGAAATAATGCAATAAATAATTAAATATAACCAAACCACAAAATAAGATCAGAAATCATTCCTACTGTTCTACATTTTCCTTGAAAAGTACGAATATTAATTAAAACTATGAACAAATTTATGGTTATAATATTTCAACCAACAAACTCAATAAAAAACATTCCCAAGAATTATTTATATATAAATGTTTATAATACAAACCAATAACAATAAAAACACTATTTGTATTGTTTATTGCGATTGAGATAAATTATTTCACATAATATAGCATGAATTGCAAATAATTCATCGAAAAACTAACCTTCAAACATCGGGAAATATGCGTTTATCCGTAAGGTATTATATACACTTTGTATGAGTTGTCAAACGATAATGTCGAACTCAAAACTCGTGTTTTCAGAAAATTCAAATATATTCCTTCTGACATTATGAAAACTTAGTCATGGTTGGTATACTGCATGATATGAACTAAGAAACCTTTTCTTCCAAGTATACAAGAATATTTTGCTTCAATAAATATACTGTTAGTATTATTGCATTTTGCTCACTGTTGTTTTATAAATCACTCATCAAAAGATATTTTATGGATCAACAAATCATATTTCGTTGGACGCACTTCGCCTAATGTTTACTGTTATAATTTTATTGCATTATGTTGCTATAAAAATGCACAAATAAAACTAGTTTCTTATCATAATTATTACTTTCCGTGACACAATAACCTCCAATTTAACCATACCATCACACTTACGACTTTGATATATCATGCAATGACATGTGCATAAAACATTTTACATACGGTTGTTACGGACACACGCGCGCTTTTTTTGACAGATACGTATCCACGAATCATGTTTTTGACATTTCCGTACTGTGAAATAGACACTTTTTCGAGGATCCACATGCATATCATATGTTTTTGACGTTTCATATGTTTTGACGTTTCATATGTTTTGACGTTTGACATTTCCGTGCTGTGAAATAGACACTTTTTCGATGATCCACGTGCGTATCATATGTTTTTGACGTTTCATATGTTTTGACGTTTGACATTTCCATACAGTGAAATAGGCCGTCCGTAAAAAAAATTTAACCACCATCGGCGAGATTTCCATGATATATCATATGTTGAAAGGAGCTGATCAAAATGATCAACTCCTCCTGGTGTTGCGGGGATTTGCTGGTTCATTGTAAAATTGACAAATTTGGTATTGGTATTTGATTTTATGAGCGATTTTTATGCACTGCAGTTCGATAACTATGACACCTCGTATATACGCCAAAAGGAAACAAGCAGTGATAGCGGGCGTTGAAGATTGATGAAATGGTCACACAGATGAACAAAATATATAGATATCCGAGGACTGTCTCGGGGCAGTAAAACAAATGGCTGCCATAGAAAAAACAAAATTATGTCGCTTGTCAATTCTCTATGATTTTTTAGCTGTCACTTATTTTGCATTTCAATTTTTAACAAGAATTGTATTATAAATACTTATTATTATTTTATAGTATTCGCTGCTGAAAATTCAATCTAAATTAATTAAACCACTTATATGTTGTCCAGTTACAAATTTCCTGTAAATCAATTATATACAAATAAGATATGTAAAAAAAAAAAACAATAATTTCACTGTGAAACGGCAATTGTTTTTTTCATAATGTATTTTCAAAATGTTCACATGTACATAATGTTTTTTTTTCCTAAAATAAACTTGAAAACATGTCATATTATACTAAAGTCCTTATTCTCTATAAACCAACGATGTTTTTATTTTCATCCACTGGCTTTTAGAATTTCGTTGGCGTCAAATATCTTGAGCCATTTCGCCAAGAATGGGGCGATTTGCAAGCAAAACACACAAATTTGTGCTCTGCGCACCCGGAATCCTGATTCAAGTTATTTGGCGATATTTATATGTGCGCTGTCTATGCATTTCAATATAATGTTTTTTCTATGGCAGCCAATTGTTTTACTGTCCCGAGACACTCCTGATATCCGTACTCTGCGAATGACAAGCGGGAAGACTGTTGTTTTCAGTGTTGCCAACTCACAGGTGCGAATATTGGCAAAATGTTACATGTAGGCGGATAATTTTTAAATGCGGTAGTTGAAGCGGTGATGAGTGCGGAAGATGACGATGAATTCCAGAAGAAGCCTGAGGGGGTCGAGGTAATGCCCATGAAAACTACCGAAAGTATCAGGATCTTGAATATAACTCTCGGACACCGGGGATCGAACCCGTTGTTCGAGAGAGTATTCGTGTGTCCTGGATGGCCAAACCTCTCCCTTTTACTTATGTGCTGCTGAGAGCAAACACACAAATATAAATAGTATAATTAAGGAATTGAAAATAGTCATGAAATTAAATACGCCAAGTCTTGGTACTTACGTTTATTGTAGCACAAACAAAAATTAATAAAAACACTCAAATACAGATTTACAATTAATTCACTAAATAACAATGTTGTAATGAATTTGCGGAGCTAAAATTATATTAATGGTATGAGACCGGAGACGTGACGATCGGGCGCAGAGTGGTACACGAGCCTCGCGCGTGCGCGTTTATATACCGCTCGCCGCGTCACCGGCTCACCGTAGGGATGGTCGTGGCCCAAAACGGCCGACTGCCACATATTCCCCCTCCAGCGAAAGCGAAATTTTTGAACTATTTGAACATAAAAATAATTTTAGCTCTTTGATACAAAGATTACATTTGATTTAAGCAGCTTCGCTTTTATTTAATCGGGTTTCCAAACAACTTACTCATATGATGTAAGTCTTGCTAGGTACCCCTATCAAAATTAAAAAAAAAATCACTATATGCAGTACATGCGTACTCTATATCAAAAAAAATTAATGTCTAATTGCATGTTTACACAAAATACTAAAATACAAATAAAAATATGTCCATGAATACGCTTTCATTTTTCTTTTAATGTTAATCTACGTTAATAGCATTATTTAGGCCACTTGAGTAAGCAATAAATATTATTATGTGTTGAGGATATGGCCTTTTAAGTAAATATCAATTCAAAATAATTTTAATTCAAAAATAAAAATATGTTAAGCCTTGTGCTTATACAGTAATTTATATTTTATTACATTCTATGCATACATTAATTTATGTTATCATATTGATAATTTGTGACTAATATTCTTTCTCAGGAGTTATTTAATAAAAATGGTTCGTGTCCAAGATACTGTTGTTTCTGTTTTCCAACAGGTGTGTACATACATATTCTTTATCAACAATTATTTAATACAAAATGGTTTGTGTCTACGATAATATTTATGATATACCATGTTTGAATCGTTTATTTTTCGCTTATTCCCTTATAGATCAATAAATGATTATATTGAAAATCCTGATTTCTTTTATTTTTTATTTCCTAATTCCTCGATAAAATAAATGTTCATTTGGTTTTTTCTTTTAAATTCTTTTCTTCAATTATACACATTATTTAGAATATATCAGTATGCCATTAATAAAAAAATAATCTAATTTTTACTTTGTGAATTGAATGGCATTTTAATTTATACAACTTTTAAACTACTTTTCTTTGCTTTACTTTATTTATGACATGCAAGTGTTTGCATACAAATGATCTATTTTTATATTTATAAAATGTTTTTTTTTAAATCTTTAACATCGTAGCAATATACCAAAATATTACAAAAAAATAACTATATTCAAAAAACTTTCTCTTGTTTAGAGATTCAATAAATTATATAATGCAGGAGTTATGTGAACTTAGATTTTACTAGTCTGCATGGTTACATGACTTTTTATGTACACATTTTGCATAGGATGCATGACAAATTAAATATTATATCTTATCTAAATTCGTAAATGCATTTTGCTATCTTTGATTATGTAAAAACAAAATAATTATTACTATTAGTACAGTAGAGTGCCTTATTTCTAAATTATTTAAATATCAAATGTTTATGTTTCATTATACACTCTAATTTTTCATTCTATTTCACAGTTATAGGTACTGTGAGATGCACTTTAACCCTTTGGGTTTTATATATTTTTTTCACTAATTATCACTAATTCACTAATTAATATCACTTTCATCAAAAGTATCTATAGGAAGTAAATTTTCTCGGGAAAAAAACTTTTCTCCCTGCCCTTGTCGTCGTATGTGGTTGTAATATGGTCCCTCTCTGGTTGTCATCACGAGTGCGAGAATTGTCATCGCATGTCGAGTGGTCAGTAAGAGTGGGTTGGTCAGCACGATTGTAGTGGTCATCATGATTGTAGTGGTCATCATGCATGGAATAGTCATCTTTCAGCTTCTCGTTCATGAAGAAGGCGGGCTTTAGTCTGTCCAGCGAGACTCTTTTTGGTTTCCCATTGACTAGGATTACTGCAGTCTTGTCATCCTTCTCGAGTATTTTGAATGGTCCCTCGTACGGTCTTTGTAATGATTTTCTTACTGCGTCATATCTCAGGAACACATACTCGGTGTCCTTCATGTGTTTGTGTATAAAGGTCTTTTTCGCACTGTGATTAGTGTTGGGTATTGGACGAAGCTCTGACATTAGCTTCTGTAATTTATGACCAAAGGTGTCAGGTTCCTCTGCCGGTGTGATCTCCAGGAAGTCGCCAGGCAACCTGAGCGTGGTCCCGTACGTCATCTCAGCTGGTGTGAATGTTGATCCCTCTTTGATACTGGATCTGAGCCCCAGGAGGACTAGCGGCAAGGCTGTAGTCCAAGATGCATGGTTTAGCGCCATGAGTGATGTCTTCAAGGATCTGTGCCATCTCTCGATGATGCCGTTGCTTTGAGGATGATAAGCAGTGGTTCGATTATGATTTATCCCTAACTTGTTTGTTAATTGTTTAAATAAAGCACTTTCAAATTGTCTACCCTGATCTGTGGTTATGGATGATGGTACTCCGAAGCGCTCTATCCAGTGTAACATCAGCGCTTCTGCTACAGTTTCGGCAGTCATTTCTTTTAAAGGTACAGCTTCTGGCCATCGTGTATATCGATCGATGATGGTAAGCAGGTATGTGTACTCTTTAGACGGTGGTAACGGCCCCACCAAATCCAAGTGAATATTCTTAAATCTCCCTTCAGCGGGCTTAAACTCTTGAAGAGGTGTGATTGTATGTCTTTGTATTTTCGAACACTGGCAGTCAATACAATTATTTATGATATCTTGCACTGATTTGTCGATTGAAGGCCATACATATCTCTGTTTTATTATTTTACTAGTCGCCTTTATACCGGGGTGACTGATTCGATGAATTTCTGTTATGACTTCGTCTCTCATGGATGCAGGTACAAATGGTCGTAATGAATTATTTGAAATGTCACACCATAACATTCTATCCGTACCTGGTACTGATATTTTTCTCAGTTCTAGTGATGAATTTTCTTGCATTTTCCGTAGCTCTTTGTCATTTATCTGTTCTTCTGCCATCTTTTTGTAATTAATGTTGGGTGATATCTCGATTTCTTCTATTCTGGATAGTGTATCAGCGACTACGTTGTCTTCACCAGAAATATGCTTAATATTTGTAGTAAACTGACTGACGTAGTCGACTTGTCTTTCTTGTCGAGGAGAATTTAGTTTGCTTTTTGAAAATGCGAAGATCAGCGGTTTATGGTCGGTGAAAATAGTAAATGTTCTTCCTTCTAACTGTGGTCTAAAGTATTTGACAGCTTCGTGCATTGCCGTTAATTCTCTGTCATATGTACTGTATTTTGTTTGAGCTGTGTTAAATTTTCTTGAGAAAAAGGATATTGGTTCCCAATTTTCATGCTTTTTCTGTTGCAAAGCCGCGCCCATCGCTGTGTCGGACGCGTCTACCATTAATGCTAGTTCAGCGGTAGGATCGATGTGCACCAAGAGCGACGCTTGTGCTAAATCTTCCTTACACTTATTAAAAGCTGTTATTAGCTCCTCAGTCCATTGTATTTTCCTTTTGTCATTTTTAGAGTAACCCTTCAACTGGTCGAATAGTATTTTCTGTGTACCCGCTGCGTTGGGTATGAACTTTCGATAAAAATTCAGCATGCCCATAAAGTGTCTTAGGCCTTTTGCTGTTTGCGGTGGCTCAATTTTGGAAATAATCTCCACCTTCTCTGGTAATGGTGTACATCCATACTTGTTGATCTTGTATCCCAGGAATTTTACTTCGTCTTTTCCCAGATGACATTTACCCTGGTTTATCAACAGGCCATTGTCGGACAGTCTCTTAAATAGGCTGTCTAGATGCTTCTCATGATCTTCAATATTTCTCGAAGCTACGAGAATGTCATCTATGTATGTAAATACGAATTCCAGATCTCTGGTGATGCTGTGCACGAACCTCTGGAAACTCTGGGCTGCATTGGACAACCCAAATTGCAGTTTTAAAAATTCGTAAAGACCGAATGGAGTAATTATAGCCGTTTTAGGGATGTCAGCTTCTTCCATAGGCACTTGATGGAAAGCTCTATTGAGATCTATGGTACTGTAGATGTTTGTTGCGTTAAGTTTATGTGCGAAGTCCTGTAACTGCGGAATCGGGTATTTGTCCGGCTTAGTTATTGCGTTGAGCCTTCGATAGTCCCCGCAAGCTCTGTAATTACCATCCGCTTTCTTAACTAAATGTAAAGGACTGGACCAATTGCTATCTGACGGTCGACAGACTCCTTGCTCCACCATAAATGCGAATTCCTTCTTGGCAATATCTAATTGAATTGGGTTTAATCTTCTGACTTTGGACGTAACTGGTGGTCCTCTCGTTTCAATATGGTGAGTCACATTATGTTTGGCTTGTTTATTGTTTAATACTGCCCTTGTTAAACTTGGATATTTTCTCAAAAATTTTTGGAATTTTCCGTCTGCCTGAATTGTTGCTATGTTAGTTATGTCAGTTTTATATATAAATCCTCTCGAAGATAATCCAGTTGCTTTGTCAATAATAGCTTTCCTTTTTAAATCTACCATAATGTCATAATTTGTTAAAAAATCAGCTCCAATTATTGGTTTAGTGACGTCAGCAATAATAAATTTCCACTTATGATTTCTTCTCAATCCAAGATTTAGGTTAATAATTTTGTGTCCGTATGTTGGTATAACTATTCCATTTGCTGCATAAATTGTAGTAATGTCACTGTCTGTAGAAATTGTGGATTTATCATTTTTGTAATATCGTGGAATTATTGACACATCACTTCCGGTGTCAATTAGGTATCTGGTTCCACTGGCTTGGTCTGGCACGAAGAGACGATTTTGCATTCGCGACTGTGACGCCTCGCACACCAGCCGCAGTGTTAGTTTTCCGGCTTATTAAAGCTGCACGGTTGCCTGCAACTATGAGCCTTTATCCCATATTTTTGATGGATGAAGCAGATGTCTTGTCTCTTGTTTATGTAATTTGGATTCGGATTAATATTATTGTTTTTAAATTGTCTGTGCCGATTGTTATTATTATTATAATTTGCATTATTATACTTATTATTATGATGAAAATTGTTATTATTAATATGATTTGCATTATTATAACGATTTCTGCTATTTGACCTTGATCGTGAGCGCTGTCTCCATTGATTTGTATGTTGTGATCTTGATTGTCGAAGTTCAATCTCCATATGTCTAATTTTGTCATATAATGTCTCTATTTGTTGCTGGAGTTTTAATGTATAATCTTGATTCTCGTGGAAGTGTCTTGATGTGGATGTAGATGAAGTTGATGGGAGTGTTAGGGTCATCAGAGTAAAACACAAAAAAGCAAGAGAACCTTCTTTATTCTATGAATATTATCGTAATACTGGACATATTGTATAAAGTCAAATTAGCTTATATACTATACAAAAGTCGGGATTTGGAAGGGATTTGGTACATGTAACGGGATTTTACAGTTTGGTCACCCAATATGGAAATCACAAAATGCTATGAGACACGCGTATTGCGTCATTCGGAAATCTATCGTGGGGAACGGTCATTTTCCCGTTAGCCACACGTGTTGTTGTATATTCCAATTAGTCAGGGGTCATAACACCTCCCCATTAAGATGAGAGCTACTTATTGAAATGAAGTAGTGATCTAATTATATAAAAATGGAATATCGTACATCATACTTAATGTTTATTATAATAATTGATATACTATATATAGTTTTTATACAATATTACAAAGATTTCTTTTTTTTATACAATATTATAAGGATTTTCTTTATTATACAGTGTTAGATATTTTATTATGTCTCTATATAATATTAAATTTTAAAGTCTATTTCTTCCCTTCTTTAGAGTGCTCTTTAGTTTATCTATTTTGGCCTCGAGTCTATCATTTTCTCTAATACATTGATAATATTTCTTTTCATATTCTGGTTTGATAAAATTAATATTTTGTTTTTCAATTTCTTCGAAGTCTGATAGACTAAACCTATCGATAATTGAAATATTTGTTGCATTTTCTTCTTTATAAACAATGTTAGGAAATACATATAAATTATCTGCAATTACACTAGTGTAAATTGTTCTTGTTCGGTTTTCCTTTGTGCATTTTTTCTTTTTTTTTTATACAAAACAAAGTATCTTAATATATAATATGATTATATAAAACAAAAGTGTTTTAATATAGCATGATTATTTATATTATAATAATAATCTTATTTCTAAGGATTATATATATTTTTATATATTATTAATTTTTATATCATAATTATGTTTACATGTTTTTTCTTTTATAACATTTTATATGATTAAATATCTTAAGAATAGGATTACAAAAATTTTCTTAATTATTTTCTTAATTATCCAAATTTGGTTTATATACATGTGCACTTATATGTATTTTTATTTCATTCAGCCCAGAAAAGAATTATCGACGACAGGGTCTTTCTGGCTGGGATTTGCACCCAGGATGTCAAGCATAGTTAGTAAGTCAAAAGACTACAAGTCATGTCGTGGCAGTCGCTACTTCGAATGGAATAATATACTTACATTATACCAGTGGTTTTACAAATGATTTTTACTATTATACCAATGGTTTTACAAATAATAATTTTCTTTTCTTATTATACCAGGGGTTTTACAAATAGATTTTCGGCCTAAAATATGGTCCTTTTTAATTTCGACCTAACATGTTTAAAAATACGGTCCTTTTTAATTTCGACCTAACATATATGTTTTTTAATTTAGTACGATACTGAGAATATATAATTTTTTTTATTATTATTATTATTATTATTATGAGCAGACTTAAGTATAAGTATTTTCTTTTAATGTGCTTAACCTTCTAGTAGGCATTAATCTTTCAGTAGGTTCTGGGGTACTTTCCCTCTCACGAACTTCTGAATTAATATTTGTTAAAGATATCGCAGGAGAATTTTCTTGATTTTGGGAATTCGGTCTAGTATAGCATTGGTTATATATTTGAACACAACAGTTATCTGTTGGATTACATTTAAACTTTTTATAAAATTTACATACTAAGAACATTGCGGTTATTATTATCAGTATTATCACCGTGGATGAGTAATAATTAGAGTATTTTACTATATGTGGTTTATTCTTTAAAACTTTTAATTCGTCATTAAATTGGTTTAATTTATGATGAGCTAATCGTAATTCATCTAGATTAGTATTAGTTATTATTAAAGGTGTTAAATGTGGTAAGCTAGTATTATATTTTTCCTTTGTACAGCAGTCATCAGTTGCGATATTTATAGGGTATTGTGGTATAGTGATATTCATGTATTCTTCATTATCCGATATGAATTGAAGCAATTTTGTATATGCTTTACAATATTTACTCAAGGTTAATATTCCTGTACCGATAATATCGTATTCTTGTAAATTCTTGTTTTTACAGTCTATTGTCACCTTGGTTTTATTTGATTCTACGAATATCCAATTATTTCCGTTTAATTTATGCCATATGTTAATTCTTCCGAAAATAGTCTTAGTTTCGCAATCCGACGGAATTCTTTCTAAACTATCGGTTAATAATCTAGTTTCGCAAATAGGATTTTCTGTCGTTGATAACATAACATCGTTTTGACAGATAATTTTCTCATTATCTAATGTTTTGCAATTGTCAAGAGAGTTTGTCCTAAAATAGAGTAATTTAGAGTTAGTTATACCAATATATTGGTAATTATTTTGAATAAGAGAGAATACGCTAGATTCTTTCTCATCATGTGGTATAGGTAGGGGAATTACTTTGAAAATATTATATTCAATTATCTCGGTTAACGGTATTGATATTACAAAAATAATTTTATCTTTAATATAGAAAGCTGTGATCTGACTTATATCCATTAAGGTATGTATATTATCTAAGGATATAATGACAGGAAATTCTCGTCCGTTATTAAGTGTTTTTGGCTGTGAGGAAAGTTCTTTATAAAGCTGTATCGGCGACATGAGATTCGGGTGAATCAAGTTGCCTTTGCTAAACATTACAGCGTTTATAATATTGTCGATTTTTATGTTTAAATTATACGTTAAGTCTCGTAATAGGTTAGATTGTGACATAAGTAATATGCTCATATCATTTTTATAAGTTTCCTTATTTAAATGCTCGATTAGATTCTGAATAATTTCAAGATTTTTATTCATTTCTATTTCATTAGTATTGAATCTTTGTACGGTATCGTTAAAATTAGTTATCGTTGATTTTACTATTTGTATTTGTTCCGATAATAATGACATTATATGGTTATCGTCGTCGGTAACTTTATTAATTGCGTCATTGTAATAATTAGCATCGTCTTCGTCTAATGTCCCAAAGATAGTTTTAAATACAGAACCCATGGCATTAAACCACCCGCGTCTTACTCTTTTATTACCAATTAAATGAGTGATTGAATTTAATTTTTGTTCGATTAAATATAAGTCATTTCGTATAACAGTGAGAGAAGATCTACATTGATTTGTCCTATCAACTTCTATTAGTCTAGTACACATAGTAGTAGTTTTTTCGTAATATTCATTTAGTTTTTCGTGTTGCGGTACTAATTGTGTAGTATCTTGAAATGTGACAATTTTCCAATAACTGTTATATAATTTTGCTATTCCTGCTCTATCGTAATACAATCCAATACCACTTTTAATATTTCTCACGAATCCTTCACAGGTTGCTTGTTGCATCATGCACAACATTCTGTAATGAAAGTTTTTTATATTAATTATTTGGTTTATGGTAATGTTTAATTTCGTTAATGTGATATTTAATGAGTTTTTTATTTACTTTTAAGGTTACATTAACTGGTGAATTAATTTCAATTACTTCGTAAGGACCTTTGAATGTAGGTGATAGTGCTTTTCTTAATCTGTGATGTGTTTTTAAAAGAACTAAGTCTCCTATTTTATAATCATGATTAATAGCGTGTTTGTCATATGTTTCTTTTGATTTTTGTTTTGATTTTTCAATGTTTTCTTTGGCTAATTGATGTGTTTGTTTAAATTTATATTTAAGCTTTGAGATATAATCATCATACGTAGGTACTGATGAGTCATTTTTAAGTAAGTTGTTTGGAATAACTGGTTTTTTACCGAATACTAATTCATAAGGAGTGAATTTTGTTGTAGAATGTATGTTTGTGTTGTAACTAATCATGGCGATTGGTAGGTATTTATCCCAATCATTTTGTTCGTTATTAACATAATGTTTTAGATAATCTTTAAGAGTGGAATGACTTCTTTCTAGTGCTCCATTAGTCATTGGATGATAAGGAGTGGAAGTCTTATGATTTGCGTGTAATAATTTAGTAACTTTTCCAAATAATTGTGACATAAAATTCTGTCCTTGATCGGTTAAAATATTTTTTGGTATTCCGAAACATGAAACAAATATTATAAAATTATTAGCAATTTCTTCAGCGGTAGCATTTTTAATTGCGTATGCTTGACTGAATTTAGTTAAATCATCTTGTAAAGTTAATATGAATTTATTTTGATTTTGACTTTCCGGTAATGGCCCTACTATATCTAACGCTATTCTTTCGAATGGTTCATTAGAAGTTGTGGTTATTATCATAGGCGCAGTATTATTACGTCTTGATACTTTATTTAATTGACATTGATCACAATTTTTTACATAATCTTTAACTGATTGTTTCATTCCTACCCAATGGTAACGGTTTCTTATTCGATTATACATTTTACTAAATCCTAGATGTCCTGCTATCGGTAAATTATGATTCTCAAATAATATTGTAGGTACATCTGTTTCATTGACAGTGGTTATTTTATTTCTATATATGTTTATCGTTATATTTGTTTTATTGAATAAGAATAATATTATTTGTTTAAGCTTGTCATAATTTATTTCGTTTATTGGATCTTTAAAATCTGTAATAGCGATTTCTTTTATTTTATGATGTTTAAGATAATCACGAAATTTTTTTATTGCTATAAATAAATCTTGATTACTTGATTTATCGAAGTGATTAATTCGCATAAAAATATGGTAATAATTTATTAATGAATTTTTATTATTAACGCTTATACCGATGTCAAATAATTCACGTTCTTTATTTTGAAAAATATCAACGTCTTTAGAATTATTTAAAATATCTAAACAATACGGTATAGAATCATCTAAATCAATGGCTGTAGGATATGCTATATGTTTTATTTTAGTTTTTAACAGAAACTCCTCGAATTCATTTAATTTAACGTCACTTATATCATTACAATTTTCTAAAAAATCTCTATACGTTTCTGCTTTTTCAATTATATTTACTGGCATCCGTGATAAACAATCCGCATTATTATTTATTTTACCCGCTTTATATTTAATATCATAATCATATTCTTCTAATTTTAATCTCCATCTAATTAATCTTGATCCAGGATCTTTTATATTAAATAACCATGTAAGAGGTTTATGGTCAGTAATAATTGTAAATTTTCTTCCATAAATATACGGTCTAAATTGTTTAACAGCCCATACTATGGCTAAACATTCTTTTTCAGTGGTAGTGAAATTTCCTTCAGACTTATTTAAAGTTCTAGATATGTAACAAATAGGTAAATCTTGTCCTATAATACCCTGAGAGAGAACACCTCCGATTGCATAACCTGAAGCGTCTGTCGTGATAATGAAAGGTTCGTTAAAGTCTGGATATTGGAGTATAGGGGATTCTACCAATTTAGATTTTAAATTTTCGAATGCTTTTTGTTGTTGATCTGTCCAATTGAAAGGAATATCTTTTCTTAAAAGTGAAGTGAGTGGTTTAGATATCATAGAGAAATTTTCAATAAATTTTCTATAGTATCCAACGAGTCCAAGAAATTGTTTGATTTCTTTAGGATTCTTTGGTGGTAATATTTTAATTACGGCTTCAATTTTATCTGGATTTGGCTTTACTCCCTGATTTGTAATTACGTGTCCCAAATAAGCTACTTCTTTTCTTAAAAATTCGCATTTATCTGGTTGTATTTTTAGATTATACTTCACGAGTTTATCTAGAATTTTTCTTATCTTTCTATCGTGTTCTTCGAGAGTGTTAGCGTAAACAATGATATCGTCTAGGTATACAAAACAATCTATTCCCTGTAAACCTGTTAAAACAGCGTCCAAAGTCCTCTGAAACGAAGCAGGAGCTGAACATAATCCAAAGGGCATTCTTAAATATTCAAAATGACCTTGGGGTACGGAAAATGCAGTTTTTGCGCGATCTTTTTCTTCTAACTCAATTTGATGAAAACCCGATGCTAAGTCGATTGTAGTAAAATACTGACTATGTCCTAGCTGATCTAATATGTCGGTTATGTTCGGTAAAGGATATGCGTCACCGATTGTTATTTCATTGAGTTTCCTATAATCAACTACAATTCTCCATTTTTTTTCTCCACTAGCGTCTGTTTTCTTTGGCACGACCCAGATTGGTGCTGAATACGGACTGTTTGAAGGTTTAATAATTTTTTGTTTTAACATTTTATCTATCTGTTCTTTTACTTCTTTTTTATGTATCTCGGTATATCTATATGTTTTTGTATGAATTGGGTTATCATGAATAGTGATAATTTTATGTATCTCGGTATATCTATATGTTTTTGTATGAATTGGGTTATCATGAATAGTGATAATTTTATGTATCTCGGTATATCTATATGTTTTTGTATGAATTGGGTTATCATGAATAGTGATAATTTTATGTATCTCGGTATATCTATATGTTTTTGTATGAATTGGGTTATCATGAATAGTGATAATTTTATGTATCTCGGTATATCTATATGTTTTTGTATGAATTGGGTTATCATGAATAGTGATAATTTTATGTATCTCGGTATATCTATATGTTTTTGTATGAATTGGGTTATCATGAATAGTGATAATTTTATGTATCTCGGTATATCTATATGTTTTTGTATGAATTGGGTTATCATGAATAGTGATAATTTTATGTATCTCGGTATATCTATATGTTTTTGTATGAATTGGGTTATCATGAATAGTGATAATTTTATGTATCTCGGTATATCTATATGTTTTTGTATGAATTGGGTTATCATGAATAGTGATAATTTTATGTATCTCGGTATATCTATATGTTTTTGTATGAATTGGGTTATCATGAATAGTGATAATTTTATGTATCTCGGTATATCTATATGTTTTTGTATGAATTGGGTTATCATGAATAGTGATAATTTTATGTATCTCGGTATATCTATATGTTTTTGTATGAATTGGGTTATCATGAATAGTGATAATTTTATGTATCTCGGTATATCTATATGTTTTTGTATGAATTGGGTTATCATGAATAGTGATAATTTTATGTATCTCGGTATATCTATATGTTTTTGTATGAATTGGGTTATCATGAATAGTGATAATTTTATGTATCTCGGTATATCTATATGTTTTTGTATGAATTGGGTTATCATGAATAGTGATAATTTTATGTATCTCGGTATATCTATATGTTTTTGTATGAATTGGGTTATCATGAATAGTGATAATTTTATGTATCTCGGTATATCTATATGTTTTTGTATGAATTGGGTTATCATGAATAGTGATAATTTTATGTATCTCGGTATATCTATATGTTTTTGTATGAATTGGGTTATCATGAATAGTGATAATTTTATGTATCTCGGTATATCTATATGTTTTTGTATGAATTGGGTTATCATGAATAGTGATAATTTTATGTATCTCGGTATATCTATATGTTTTTGTATGAATTGGGTTATCATGAATAGTGATAATTTTATGTATCTCGGTATATCTATATGTTTTTGTATGAATTGGGTTATCATGAATAGTGATAATTTTATGTATCTCGGTATATCTATATGTTTTTGTATGAATTGGGTTATCATGAATAGTGATAATTTTATGTATCTCGGTATATCTATATGTTTTTGTATGAATTGGGTTATCATGAATAGTGATAATTTTATGTATCTCGGTATATCTATATGTTTTTGTATGAATTGGGTTATCATGAATAGTGATAATTTTATGTATCTCGGTATATCTATATGTTTTTGTATGAATTGGGTTATCATGAATAGTGATAATTTTATGTATCTCGGTATATCTATATGTTTTTGTATGAATTGGGTTATCATGAATAGTGATAATTTTATGTATCTCGGTATATCTATATGTTTTTGTATGAATTGGGTTATCATGAATAGTGATAATTTTATGTATCTCGGTATATCTATATGTTTTTGTATGAATTGGGTTATCATGAATAGTGATAATTTTATGTATCTCGGTATATCTATATGTTTTTGTATGAATTGGGTTATCATGAATAGTGATAATTTTATGTATCTCGGTATATCTATATGTTTTTGTATGAATTGGGTTATCATGAATAGTGATAATTTTATGTATCTCGGTATATCTATATGTTTTTGTATGAATTGGGTTATCATGAATAGTGATAATTTTATGTATCTCGGTATATCTATATGTTTTTGTATGAATTGGGTTATCATGAATAGTGATAATTTTATGTATCTCGGTATATCTATATGTTTTTGTATGAATTGGGTTATCATGAATAGTGATAATTTTATGTATCTCGGTATATCTATATGTTTTTGTATGAATTGGGTTATCATGAATAGTGATAATTTTATGTATCTCGGTATATCTATATGTTTTTGTATGAATTGGGTTATCATGAATAGTGATAATTTTATGCTTTGCGGCATTTGTTGTGGTTAATATATCATCCTGTAAATGAAATATATTACAATACTCTTCCGATATTCTATAAATAGAATTTTTCTCTTCCGTATTGAGGTGATTGACACGGAGTAATTTTTTTATCTTATCTATTCTATTTTCGTTTATGCATGTCACGTTTAATATTTCATAAGGAATGAGTTTAATTTGAAACGAATGTATTTTTACCGTTTTATCAGTAGTGTTTAGAACTGATATCAAGGCATTACCGTTATCACAAACTTTTGTTAATGCATTAGACACTTTTACACCACGATTTATTTCGAAATCTAAAATTAAGCCTTCCTTGATTTCTGGATTGGTAACTTTCACTTTTATAAATGTTTCCGTTCTTGGTTTGATCTTATATATTATAATGTTATCTTGTAAAGGAATTTTTATACCGTTATTAATTATAAGCTGATTCATTTCGTAGTTAATTTCACATTTATTTTGTTTAAGGAAATCGTTTCCGATTATACCGTCATATTCAAGATTTAAATTAGATACAACATGGAAATTATGATTAATATTATTTTCAAATGATAGATTTAAATATCCATCTGTTTCACAGATATCGTTATTTCTACCGATTCCTTGAATTTTTATTTTATTTAACGTATCAATTTTATTGATTAATTCTTTATTAATAATATCCTTTTTTATTAAGGAAATTGCTGCTCCAGTATCGACTAATAAATCGCATTTAATGGCGTTCAACCCGGTTCCTAGTGAAAGAACAATGTATGGGAGACAACCTATTTTATGCTGATTAAAAGTAACATGGTATATCTTTGAGATATCCATTAAGTTACAAAAATTTATTTCATGATTTATTTCATGATTATTCACGTGATTATAATTCTCTTTTTTATTAAGATGGTACTCGCGAGATTTATTTAAATGAGAACTATTATTATTATTAGATGTTTCATCATGATGTTTAATTTGCATCTTTAACTTATTTTTTATTCCATCGATGCGATGCACAGCGAGGAATCGTCGTAGTTTAAATGATTAACCTTTTGTTTTTGTTTATTTTTTAAATATAATTCCCTTTTTTGAGGATCTTTCTTAAAGCAGTCATTTATTATATGTCCCTGTCTTTTACAATATTCGCAAAATTTATTTTTATAACCTTTATTTTGATTATAATTATTTTGATTATAATTATTATTAGCATTTTTATTTTGTGAATTGTAATTATTATTTTTATTACAATTATGTGTATTTCTATTAGGTTGGACATTGTGAACTGTTTTTATTTCTCTAGCCTTTCTTTTAAAGCAAGCTATTGATAAGTGTCCATTTTTACCACAATGATCACAATATTTGATCGGATTTAAAGTTTTATTTGATATGTTTAAATATGCAGTCATTTTTTCTTCATTAATTGCAATGTCGCAAGCTTCTGCGAATGAATTGGGGGCCCTAGCTCTTAGTAAACTAGATAAATTTTGATTTAGACCAGTTATTAAAGATTGGAGAGCTAAATCATCAGCATTGGCGAATCTGCCTTCGATTTCGTTTTGATTTATAGTAGTCAAGTGAATTGACGTCTTAAAATTTTTTAGGCATGTATTTAATCTTATAATGAATGACGTTACCGGTTCATTATGAGATTGCTTGCAATTTAGTAACTCTAGTTGCAAATGCTGTTGAGTTTTACTGTTTCCAAAGTTTAATTTTAAATATTCTTTCAATTGTTTGAAATTATCAAAGAGTTTATTAGAACAAGCGCTTTGAGCTAATCCTTTTATTCTTGATTGAATATAATCTAGAAGAACAGGAGTTTGTTCCTCAGAGGCTCTTTTGAGTGCTCTCTCACAATTCATTAAAAATGGAATAAGTTCATCTTTATCTCCATAATAAGGACTTATGAAATCTTTTAAATCTGAGAATGACATTTTAATTGAATCGCTGCTTGATGGATTCATTTTCTCAAAATTAAAAAAAAAAATAAAATAATTA
Organism: Molanna angustata; assembly: GCA_963576475.1. NCBI lineage: Eukaryota > Metazoa > Arthropoda > Insecta > Trichoptera > Molannidae > Molanna > Molanna angustata. The sequence goes on along the minus strand of OY754971.1, from coordinate 9,150,762 downwards.
AATGACAAAGAATATAAAAATAAACAATTAAAACTACGATTAAAGATGTTTTGGTGGACCAGATTACAATTTCTACTCACAGGAAGAAGAAGATTTGCTGTCTCATGTTCTTGATGTTTCTGATGATGTTCCTAATATCAATCTTGATGCTTGCGAGTTGATCAGGCTCGGTTGGCAACAATATTGAGATTCGGATGACGAATGAAGTCCTCACCTAGGGCAGCGTCCTCTTGAAGATCCTTGAAGATCTCTGGATCCCGTGGAAACCTCTGGAAGGAGTCCCTTGGAGACCTCTGCAGGAAGATTCAGGCGAAGGTGTGGAGTCACTCGGCAATCCGTGGGGTTTAAGAAAAATGAAATTTTTCTTCTGGAGGATGGAATATTGAAGGTCTACTCGTTATGTTGATGTTTCTCGGTATATATATAAGAGTTGAAGATTTAGTGTTTTCGAAGTGCTTTTTACGATTTATATTTGATGTATTCGCGATTTACTCGATTTAATTTTCGCGTTGTATTTCTTCTTGATTTCTGAAGAGAGTAACAAGATAATAATAATCTTGGAGTTTTAGCACTTTTCTTATATTCACGACGGCAGAGAAACGGCGCGACTTTCAAAGATTTTACTTTAAATTTTACTTCTGACACCAATTTGTTAGGGTCATCAGAGTAAAACACAAAAAAGCAAGAGAACCTTCTTTATTCTATGAATATTATCGTAATACTGGACATATTGTATAAAGTCAAATTAGCTTATATACTATACAAAAGTCGGGATTTGGAAGGGATTTGGTACATGTAACGGGATTTTACAGTTTGGTCACCCAATATGGAAATCACAAAATGCTATGAGACACGCGTATTGCGTCATTCGGAAATCTATCGTGGGGAACGGTCATTTTCCCGTTAGCCACACGTGTTGTTGTATATTCCAATTAGTCAGGGGTCATAACATCTGTTGTACTTCGCTTCTATCATTAATCTCAGTGAATTCGATCTGCTGTTTGAGCAAGCACCATGATGTCATCTGTATTTATCACAGAAATTATCTCCTGTATCCTATGAGGTAATCTCTCGATCCATAATCTTTTAATTAATATGTTGTTATTAAGACTAGGTCCAGCTAGACTCTGCATCTTTCTGAGCAATACCGAAGGTAACCGGTCTCCAAGTTGAAGTCCATGTAGTAACTGTGTCAAACGTTTTTCTTCGGATTGCTGTAATCTGCTCAGTAGGGTTGCCTTCAAGTGTTTATATTTGTCAGTAGCTGGTGGGAATTGTATTATATCGACGACAGTCGACATCGTTTCCGGATCCAGTACTCCCAGTACATGATTGTATTTTGATTCGTCTCGAGTTATTCTTGCTGTTGCGAATTGAGCTTCTATTGTTACAAACCACAAGCTTATATTTCCCTTCCATATGTTGGGTATTTTGATATTTGTTGTGCAGATGTCACTTCCTTGTTCCTCAGTTTTTTGTAGATATATCGGTTGATCCATAGAGTCCATGATGTTTTTCTCAATTGACATGATTACATAAATTCAGAATAATTTTATTTAAATTAATTTTTTATGTTGTTTTTTTTTTTAAATATTTTCTTCAGAGAATATCGTTAAAAAAAATTAGTTAAGAATTGAATTTTACAATAAATTTTTTATAAAAAATTACAAAATAATTAAATGAAAGTTCGACTTTATACACTTTTAAAAATAATATCTTGATGTAAGAAAGTTTACATTTCTAATTTGTATTACGATAAATGAGTATTTTGTTTTTTTTTAAATCAATTACTTATTATTTATTATATTTCTTTCATATTTAAAATGTTAAAATCAAATAAATAACCACTGCTATCATACTATCTGTAATAGAAAATCAATGTTATTCTCAATTTACATAACAGAAATTAAATTTAAAGTTGACACATCGTCCACGTATTCTTAGTCCGTGGTTCAATGTTTCAAATGTTTTCCCTAGATTACAAAGTTGCCGGCTCTCATGCTATAGTCGGACAACTGACATTGCGATAATTATTACTTTCATAAACAATCTGTAGGTTAATATTTAATAGATATACAATCATAATTTCATTTTTACATATACTGCGTATACGGTACACTTTCTCAATACATTATTTCAAATGACAATTTAATATAATAGGTATTAATACATTTCTTTATATAAATGAATATCTAATCAACCACACTATTAAATGCAATTATAGATTCAACATTTTAAATAGATAAATAATATTATTTATGTATAAATTATACTCGTGCATCTGTATTATATACCATATTTACTTTTTTAGAATAGCTTCTGGACAAATAGTTAAATTAGAAAATTGAAAAATAATTATAAATATGACTGGCAAATATTACTTTAACATTTAAATTAAGTTTTACTTATCTTGGGTAGATTGCACCTTTATTAACTTTTTCTCCAATAATATATTATTGTCATTTTTTGGCTTCAATGATCCTTGATTATATACATTAAGAGTGTAGGTATCATTTCTCTGTAAAATCAAAAATTGTTAAACGTTTTCATAACTTAAGTAAAACTTTATACAAATATTATATCAATACAAGTTGCGTTATTATTTTCAAACAAGAATTAGTCTCAGTTGTTATAGTTGTAATAATATTTCCATTACATTTGTTCACAGATGCAATTGAAAATTATAATTGTTCCATAGAATGAATTTTTACTATGTTTTTTTTACATTATCTTTTTCATTTATAAATTAAGTATATGCGCCTCCTTCACTATGGCGTAGATTTATTCATGCAAAAAAAAAATATAAATAGCGTATTCGTGGTTTCCGCTATGACAAAGATATACTAAATTAAAATATTGATCTTACATCGTATTATTAAATTATAACATATATATAAAAATGAATACGACCTGTTTAAAACCACGAAGACCTCTCTGCCCCGCTCGTCACGCTCTCAAATATTTCTTATATTTCTTCTTAGAAGATTTACACGGCTTATAAACATCAAAAACTTTTTTTAAACAATGATAAGTCACACACTCACATGGGTAATAATTCTGTGAATAACTGTATAAATGGTAATAAATGTATGTATTTATTTATTGATGAAATCTATTTCATCCTGATAAATAAAACAATTGTTTTGAACCTGACAAATTTGCTTGTCAACCAGGAGCCACGTTCGTAGTTTTTTTTTCGCGTAACAATATTGTACACCGTTGCAACATCTACTTTTTCACAACTGGCGGTAAAATTATTTGTTTGAACTCGCGCTAGAGATTTGAATTTTCACAATATCAAAATTAATCTTGAATCAGACTTTTATTTTCAATTCAATTTACAGATAATGATTGCCGCTTTCACAATTATTTTTCACTCTTCTTAAACACCATAAATATTTAAAATATAGTTTTAAATATAATTTTAAATACTATTATAAAATTTTACTGCAAGGTATTTTAGTGTCTGTGACAATTAGAATTTTAGTATGAATCAAATATATCGATTTTTTAAAAGAAAACACGAATTGCTGTTTTGAAAAATGCTTTATAAGCTATATACTGCGCTCAAGAATACTAAAAAAAAAACTCTAAAAAATTAAAACGTTTCGAGGTACTTCTAAAATTTTAAGCAAAAAAATGTAACAAAATCTATCTAATCAATCGTCGTGAATATCAATGAAGGGATGTATTTTAATCAATCGTCGTGGGTCACCAATGAGGGGGTTGAGGTAATGCCCATGAAAACTACACGAAAGTATCAGGATCTTGAATATAACTCTCGGACACCGGGGATCGAACCCGTTGTTCGAGAGAGTATATGTGTGTTCTGGATGGCCAAACCTCTCCCTTTTACTTATGTGCTGCTGAGAGCAAACACACAAATATTAATAGTATAATTAAGGAATTGAATATAGTCATGAAATTAAATACGCCAAGTCTTGGTACTTACGTTTATTGTAGCACAAACAAAAATTAATAAAAACACTCAAATACAGATTTACAATTAATTAACTAAATAACAATGTTGTAATGAATTTGCGGAGCTAAAATTATATTAACGGTATGAGACCGGAAACGTGACGATCGGGCGCAGAGTGGTACACGCGCCTCACGCGTGCGCGTTTATATACCACTCGCCGCGTCACCGGCTCACCGTAGGGATGGTCGTGGCCCAAAACGGCCGACTGCCACAAGTTCGTTGTACTCACGCAATGGCCGGAATCGCCATCGCTCGGCTCCGCCCGTCTCGGTTCTCGCCATTCTCAGTCAGTTTGCTATAATAACGAGTTTGTCTGTGTCTGCACGCTGTTTCACGAGAATTGCGCTTAAAATTTGACTGCAATACACTCTTTGTTATTTATGTGAAGCAGGATTTTCGTGCCTTGCTGTCATGAAAAATAAGTACAGAAATAGATTGGATCCTCAGCATGACATGCGGTGTGTGTGCACTTTCTGTAAACTTAACTCCACGTATACATCTTCTTTGCTCAAATATACAACACCAGGGTAGTCACTAATTATTTATAACAATGCTGCGTGGTTTCATTTCAATAAAGAAAAAATCAATAACGTTGTGTATTTCTATATTTTTAATAACATCCTATAATCCGTTTTATTATCACTGGAAAATAATATAAAACATTAGGGTCGCGGGCTTCAAATATATTTGTATTTTGGGTCGCCAGCCAAAAAGGTTAAGAACCGCTGGTCTAAGGGATACGTCATCATTTATATAATATGAAGATTTAATGACTTGAAATAATTTAATGTAAAAAATGACAATTTCTGTTTTGTATGAAAAAATTACGAAGATTTTGGATTTTTTATTCAATCCAGCACATTCTGCGTGGGCCGAATTTCCACATTTCATACATTTAAGCCATGTTTCACCTGGCTTTAATTTTTTATATATCTCATTGCAGTAAATGCAGGCACAGTCACTTTCATCGTCTGAAACCATCAAACTTTCTTCTATATCTGAATCACTTAATATTTTACTACTAATTTTTATTATCACGTTCAGTGACTTTTCTTTAGCCTCCAAAATGTTAGGAGATGTGTTTAAAATTATAGTGGCTTGTCGTTTTCTTAGTTTTTCGTTTACCAAGGCCTGAAATAAAAGTTCCAACTGGAATTGGGCTTATATCCACTGAAGTAACAACTCTTGATGTCGATGGTTTATCATTGAGGTTAGTGACCAATGTGTCAGACCCAATAAACTAATTATTTACACACAAATAAGGAATTTCATTATTGTTGTTTTCGGTAGCAATCGGAATATCTGTTGTTTCAGAGGGTTCATACACATGATCAGGAAAAATATCTGGATTGAAGGGTCATTTTCCTGTCTTGACAAAACCACTGATAGTATTTTGTACAGTTGTAGCCTTCCCGTAAGCCTCACCAACTAAAGAGCCTACTTGAAACGCGGTTACTACCCTTCCAGGATGATTTTTCAGCCATTTTCCTATTTCTTGATTGAAATAAGTTTTCATAGTACCAAAAATGCGACATCTAGCGGTTGTAGTCTATGTATGTGTGCAATGTGGTGGCAGCAATCCCATTTCTACAATAGCTTGGGTTGCTTGATTCATTGCTCCTTCATCTCATCCCTGTCAAGATGTTTTTCACACATAATTTTGTGGCATAATAATTCTAAATTTAATTAGAGTAATGAGTGATTTTGTAAGACTGGTGTTGTAGAGAGAATTGAAGTGAATAAACTAGAATGGTTTAGACATATTATTTTTTGCACTTGTTTCCTGCCTAAGCAATTTTCTCTATTTTATTTATATAAATAACTAATGTTATTTTTGAATATTTTTTTAATATTCCACAGACAGGCTATGCCTTGTGGGATTTTTGTGTACACGGTTGATATATTATAATTGATACATACCATCACGCCATGTCCCTTACGGGGTAGGCAGAGTGAACCGAACGCCACTTACTTCTATCTTGACGTACATTCATCGCCTCGGCAACATTCATACATCGTCTTATACATGTTCGTCTGTTGTTCACGCTTCTAACATTTCCGTCTTTCAAAATACCGTTCACATGGACGTGCCATCCCTTCCTTGGGCGGCCCCGACCTCTCATTCCATTCCTGTCCGCAATGTATATTTTCTTCGTCAGGCATTCATTTTCATTCATTTTCCCCATGTGGCCAAACCATCTGACTTTCATTCTATTAATAACATCTTTCTTTATCTTACATTCTTTCCTTGTCCTCATTTCTGACCCTGTCATACATCGTTCTATTACAGATTCTTCTTAGCGATCTCATTTCAACTGCATTTATTCTACTTTCGTGCGACTTCTGCCATGTCCAGGTTTCACTTGCATATTTCAAGGTTGGCACTAAGAAAGCATAATGAATGGCAACTTTAGCATCCTTAGATATGTTGCACTGGTTTCAGTGCTCCATTCACTCTGTTTCCTGCCATAACTCTTCTTTCGATCTCCTTATCAATCCGTCCATTCCGTTGAAACATGCTTCCCAGATAGACATATTCGTCGACTTGCTCGAGCCATTCGTTCTCTACTTTTATTTGGCACGCTGTTCTGCTTTCACTCTTCTTAAACACCATAACCTTTGATTTGCTTGCATTTATCCTCAGTCCGTTCTCTATGCATCCTTCATATACCATACTTACAAGATACTGTAGATCTTCCATACTTTCTGCTAAGAGAACTTTATCGTATCGTCTGCATACATCAAATCTCGCACTATAACAGTACTCAATTTTAGGCCCTTGCTTTCATCCTTAAGGGCTCTTATGTAGAAATCAATGTACAAGTTGAAGAGCCATGGAGACAGCACGCACCCTTGTCTAACGCCATTATTTATAGAGAACCACGTTGTCACTGTGTCGTTGACACGAACACATGCTTCGCTGTTCTCATACAATGACACGATTGCGCGTATCAGCTTGCTCTTCACTCCATACACCGCTAGTATATCCCAAAATTTTTCTGTAACTACTTTATCATAAGCCTTTTCTAGGTCTATAAAGGCACAAAAAAATTTCTGTTTTTTTCCAGAACCTTTTCTGTGACCGTGCGCAGAGAAAAAATTTGGTCTATACAACCTCTGCCGCCCACAAACGCACCTTGGACATCCCATATCTTGCTTTCTGTAATCTTTCACACTCTTTGATCTAGAATCCTTGCATACATCTTACCAACTGAGCTTAACAAACTTATGGCTCTATAGTTTTTGCAGTCGATCTTTGAGCATTTACCTTTATACAAAGGTACCACGACTGCATTTCTCCAGTCCGAAGGAGTGCGTCCTGCTTCCCAACACATGTTGAAATGAGAGAGACACCAATCCAACGTCTGCTCGCTGCCATATTTTATGAGTTCAGCTGATACACTATCATACCCGGCAACTTTTCCCGCTTTTGCGTGTTTCACTGCTTCAAGCACTTTGTCTTGTGTAATTTCATCATTTCCATCTTCGCTTACCTGCCATGCTCCCCGATTCGCACACCCGCTTATACTGCTACCATACAGCTCCTTGAAATATTCTTTCCACCATTCTTTCACTCCCTCTTCATCCATAATTATTTTTCCATCTTTATCATTAATCCCTTGCGATGCTTTCACAGTTCCATTTTTCCTTTACGCTACGCCTTTCTAGGCTGATGTGGGTAAGGCTGAAGATCGTTTGAAGGTTTGACTGTTTGAAGGTCAGGCATAGCCTTTCCAGTTCTAACACCGAGGGTTGGGAGCCTATAATGATGGGAATGAATGCTTTATTGAGTCCCCTTTTGAACACCTGTATGAGGTCTGGTGAGAGAATTATTTTTGTTAACTATCCTGCAAATATAGTCGGCCGCCGATTTGGATGTCTACTGTCTCGACGACCAGATTTCTAGTTTAACATCTGTGGCATAAGAATCGGATTGGTCGGAGCAGTCATAAAATTGCTTTTTAAGGCCGTTCCAATCGCAGTTTTTAATAAAATTCGTACGGTAGAACAAGAGGACGCGTCATTCAAGAAATTCAGGAATTACACTAGGCAAGAGACTGGTGGCAAATCTTCGCGAACCCGAAATCTCTTCGAGACACGTGAGGAATTCGCGAACATCATGGGTACCGTCGAACTTGGGCACAGGCCAGGTGGCAAAATTTTGATTTATCGTGCCTCTAGGTTCTCGAATAATGAGGGCTCTCGAATTTTCCACGAGCCAATCTGACGAAGGTGTTCTCGAGGGAATTGGTCTAGAAGAGGGGATACTCTCCGTTAAGAGGGCTGGCTCAGGTGTATAATGTTGATTTTATCCAATAACGGCGTACAGTTGAATAAGATATTTTTACGGTTTCTGTCGCATTGTGAATGATCTTACCTTCGCTTTTTCCATATCACTGGAAGTATGTGTTCCAATTTTTCTTTCTTTTTGCTTTCGCCCCATCCTGAAATAGAAAAAAACATTAAACTTGTAATTAATGGTACATGATGATGTGGTTCACTGTGTACCATGATGATATGGTTCACTGTGTACCATGATGATATGGTTCACTGTGTACCATGATGATATGGTTCACTGTGTACCATGATGATATGGTTCACTGTGTACCATGATGATATGGTTCACTGTGTACCATGATGATATGGTTCACTGTGTACCATGATGATGTGGTTCACTGTGTACCATGATGATATGGTTCACTGTGTACCATGATGATATGGTTCACTGTGTACCATGATGATATGGTTCACTGTGTACCATGATGATATGGTTCACTGTGTACCATGATGATGTGGTTCACTGTGTACCATGATGATATGGTTCACTGTGTACCATGATGATATGGTTCACTGTGTACCATGATGATATGGTTCACTGTGTACCATGATGATATGGTTCACTGTGTACCATGATGATGTGGTTCACTGTGTACCATGATGATATGGTTCACTGTGTACCATGATGATGTGGTTCACTGTGTACCATGATGATATGGTTCACTGTGTACCATGATGATGTGGTTCACTGTGTACCATGATGATATGGTTCACTGTGTACCATGATGATGTGGTTCACTGTGTACCATGATGATATGGTTCACTGTGTACCATGATGATGTGGTTCACTGTGTACCATGATGATATGGTTCACTGTGTACCATGATGATGTGGTTCACTGTGTACCATGATGATATGGTTCACTGTGTACCATGATGATGTGGTTCACTGTGTACCATGATGATATGGTTCACTGTGTACCATGATGATATGGTTCACTGTGTACCATGATGATATGGTTCACTGTGTACCATGATGATATGGTTCACTGTGTACCATGATGATATGGTTCACTGTGTACCATGATGATATGGTTCACTGTGTACCATGATGATGTGGTTCACTGTGTACCATGATGATATGGTTCACTGTGTACCATGATGATATGGTTCACTGTGTACCATGATGATATGGTTCACTGTGTACCATGATGATGTGGTTCACTGTGTACCATGATGATATGGTTCACTGTGTACCATGATGATATGGTTCACTGTGTACCATGATGATATGGTTCACTGTGTACCATGATGATATGGTTCACTGTGTACCATGATGATGTGGTTCACTGTGTACCATGATGATATGGTTCACTGTGTACCATGATGATGTGGTTCACTGTGTACCATGATGATATGGTTCACTGTGTACCATGATGATGTGGTTCACTGTGTACCATGATGATATGGTTCACTGTGTACCATGATGATGTGGTTCACTGTGTACCATGATGATATGGTTCACTGTGTACCATGATGATGTGGTTCACTGTGTACCATGATGATATGGTTCACTGTGTACCATGATGATGTGGTTCACTGTGTACCATGATGATATGGTTCACTGTGTACCATGATGATGTGGTTCACTGTGTACCATGATGATATGGTTCACTGTGTACCATGATGATGTGGTTCACTGTGTACCATGATGATGTGGTTCACTGTGTACCATGATGATATGGTTCACTGTGTACCATGATGATATGGTTCACTGTGTACCATGATGATATGGTTCACTGTGTACCATGATGATGTGGTTCACTGTGTACCATGATGATATGGTTCACTGTGTACCATGATGATGTGGTTCACTGTGTACCATGATGATATGGTTCACTGTGTACCATGATGATGTGGTTCACTGTGTACCATGATGATATGGTTCACTGTGTACCATTGTGATACTTTGATTTTTTAAATTTATATATAAAAAAATATAACTTAAATCATTTCCTAAATTAAATAAATACGAAATAAAATAATGTCAAAATGCTTAAAGTGTAATTTTTCTTTTAATACAGAACAAATACAGAACACAAAAACAATAAAAAAATACCCACCTGTTTTTTTCCGCCGGAAGCGTTTAGTACTATATTTGCCATAACACAAACACCGCTCATGACAGACTCGCGCTGACTAGTTCAAACTTGTTCAACATACCAGCCTTACAAAACATGTAATCAGCTATACGCACACACAAGTAGTTTTACTTGTAGCCCTAATGGTTCACTGTTAACCAAGTCACCCCTACGTAAAAGTGACGAGAAATGGTTCACCTCTTATTTCATGTTGGCATTTCCCGTTGAGCTTAAAACTATCCTTTTTTTATTAGTTCTCTATTTTGTTATAAAAAAGGGAAATCCTGTGAGGCAGAATTTAATTATAAAAAAAAGGTAAAAAAAGAAAGTAAATGTAAATGACAAAAAAGGTTCTCTTCTACTTACATAAGTCAAAGAAAAGAACGCTCAGTGCTTGTAATAAATCTCTGTAATTTCTTTAAACATGTACATATACATGTATAAAAATCAACAAAAGCAACAAATTTCATGTAGATAATAATGAATGTGGACACAATATATGTACATACAAAAAAATAAAAGATAATAATAAAAAAAAAGGAATATTAATTCGTAACACAAAAAATTTAAAAAAATTATATTCAACTTATTCTTCCCCCTTCTTCTATTTATGTTCCTTCTACATTTATTAATAATGACTTATTGTCAAATGCTTTCTGAATGCAACACCATCTATGTTTTCTTTGAATATTTGTAGTAAAGCTATTTTGCGATAAATTTCATTAAGTGTAGGCACCTGCCACTATGAATTTTTATCTGTATATTTCGGGGGACCTGAGATGGATTCACTGAAAAAGGTACAAATACTGTTTTTTCTGGGTTTAGTGATAATATATTTTTATCAAACCATGTTTTTATTATATTGATATCTCAATTAGCCCTTTCTATAGACTCATCCCATGTATAGCCAGTTGTCAAAATAACTGTGTCGTCGGCATACATAATTAATTTACTGTTAATGTTGCTCTGAAAATGGAATTTAAATATATTATAAATAATATAGGTCCCAGTACAGTCCCCTGGGGAACACCATAATTTGGGATTCCTGGGTCATGATTACTTCAATCTATTTCATTAATACAGTTAAGCTTAACGTACCCTTTTATTTTTATTTTATGACCGCCATACAATACAAGGCCCGTTGTGTTTTTCTTTGAACTAATTAGATTAGTACTTCATTTTAACTTTTTATACATATAGTGGTAAAACATTAATATCTGCGCCTGTGTCAATTTTAAAATTTATACATACATTGGTTTTACAAAGTTTACATACCCAAAACCTTTTTAATTCTTTAAGATTATTTACTGAGTCTATTCGCAAGAGATTAACCTCATCATCCATCTCCATTTTATTTACATTTTTCTTATTAAGACATCCGTATAACTGAAGTGATTTTTTTTTTCATATGTTACATTTTTTTCCATAAGCAGGACACTTATAACAGTGCATTGTACCACATTTTTTACATTTAAATTTTCTTCCTTGTTTGACTTCTTGTGTTTTTAAATATTTGTTGCATAAACTTCGTTTTGTTCTTGTTTTACGAACTTGTCTGTACTACATTCTGATTTTTCTTGGATATAAAGTCGTACTTCCATCATTTCCAGGGTATCATTTAGATTTTTCAATAGCTGTGTAATCATGTTTTTAACGATCCTTTCTTCGTAGCTGCAACTGCATTTGCTGCATTTAAATTCACACATTTTTGCTTGTTTCTTTATTTCCGTAACAAAATCTTTATACATTTGTCCCAGTTTTTTCACAGTGTTATTTAATTTTTAATGAAACATTTGCCTTGGAGCGGTAATATTTTTCAAAACGTGTCCAGCACGTGTTCTAAATTGTCTTTGAATTTTGTTTCAAGGTTATTGTATATGTCCAATCCTTTGTCGTCTATTGCATTTAATAGTATTACAATTTTTAACTCCTCTTCCTTTAATTTCTCTTTACCAGACGCCTTCATATATATATATATATATATATATATATATATATATATATATATATATATATATATATATATATATATATATATATATATATATATATATATATATATATATATATATATATATATATATATATATATATATATATATATATATATATATGTTATAATATTTTTATCTCGGTTTTCCCGTGTCAGTAGGTCTTGACTAAGACCATTTGTCTTCCGACGTTTCGCCTGAATATCACCAGGCATTTTCAAGGACTTAACGAAAAGCACGCGCGCGACACACGTCTACTCACACTGAAAGCTCACCGTCAAGTGACTCGTAGCGTACAAGATGGCCGCTTATGTCAAATATTGTTAGCGCGACGTGATTGGCTCCTTGTGACACGCCCACCTGCTGTCGTGTTCGTTGGTAATAATATTTTATCATTATTTTTGTGTTGTGATTTATTGTTAATTTTAGTTGTGACATTAATATTATTATTGTTGTGTTTTGGGGTTATTTTCGCTATGGTATTATTAATATTATTATTGTATTGTTTGTCATATAAAATGTTCTTCCAGGTACTAGGCAAACGAACTCCGTCGTCCCGATTGTTCATTATATCCCTTCTCTTATATATTTCTATAGCTTCCCTGTAAATTCTGAGAGGTTCACTGTTTAAACTTGCTATTATTTTTGAATGGTCAAAATCTATTGTATGTCCTTCTGTGAGCGAGTGTTGTACAAGTGAGGATGTAAGTTTTTTGTTTCTCATGTCGACTCTGTGCTCCGCTATTCGTGCTTCAACTTTTCGATTGGTTCTTCCTACATAAGTCTTATTGCACGATCCGCACGGTATTTCATATACTCCATGAGCTTCAAGTGGAATGATGTCTTTCGGGTTTCTTAGAAAGGTTGATATTTTATTTGTTGTGCTGAAAACGGTACGTATGTTATTTTTGTTTAATAGACGGCTGATTTTATCGGTGACGCCTTTGATATATGGTAGTCGACAGCAGGTGGGCGTGTCACAAGGAGCCAATCACGTCGCGCTAACAATATTTGACATAAGCGGCCATCTTGTACGCTACGAGTCACTTGACGGTGAGCTTTCAGTGTGAGTAGACGTGTGTCGCGCGCGTGCTTTTCGTTAAGTCCTTGAAAATGCCTGGTGATATTCAGGCGAAACGTCGGAAGACAAATGGTCTTAGTCAAGACCTACTGACACGGGAAAACCGAGATAAAAATATTATAACATATTTCACCCGTGAAAACATCAAATATAACATATATATATATATATATATATATATATATATATATATATATATATATATATATATATATATATATATATATATATATATATATATATATATATATATATATATATATATATATATATATATATATATATATATATATATATATATATATATATATATATATATATATATATATATATATATATATATATATATATATATATATATATATATATATATATATATATATATATATATATATATATATATATATATATATATATATATATATATATATATATATATATATATATATATATATATATATATATATATATATATATATTAAATCTTTGTTTCCAAAGCAGCCATTTTTCTGCCCGGTCATCTGAGCCGAATTGGAAGGTTTTGACATTTATTTGCTCCATTGAGTTTGTAATTATGATACTGTATAATAATTAATATTATCACTTTTTTTATATTTAACACTGTTTTCACACCTGACACCATGTTTTAGATATTATTTTGTGACAGTCAGTCTAAGTTCAAAAATGACCTTCCCTTTTTTTAATCAAAAAAGTAGAACAAAATATCTTATAAAAATCATAGAAATAAAACAAAGATAAATCTTCTATATTTAAATATTTTAACACAATTGTTATCCAACAATAATTTTTTTCCATAGATTACACAACAACTTTATTGGTTTGTTGTAGTTTTAACTACCTACTTAAAATCCCGATAAAAGATGAAATATATCGATAACACCAAAATAAACACAGGCCAGACCGACAGTGAATGCGTATATTGTATTGAAAACAATCAGAAAACGTGACGTGAGCTTAGTCGGCCTTAGTGACTTAGTTGGTTAGGTAATTGATTGGTGTTTCTCATAAAATGGCGGACTGACATATTTTGTATTTTTATTTTAATAATATAAGTATTATTCACTCTTTTAAAATGAAAATAAATACATTTTTTTAAATCTTTGTAACACGTCATCACACCTATTCTCTTGCTGAAGCTCGATTCTCTTATATACTCATAAGCACCAGTATTAGATGTTTTTTTAAATTTCAGATTGCATTTCATTTGAGCCAGCCGTAGTGTGAATCATATTTACGAGCCTTTTACACCTTTGGTGTTTATATAGAATTTGGCTTCTGATATCTATTATCATAGAATAATAATAGTATAGAATACTCTTTAGCCTGCAGTAAATGCGACTGCTTTATGTTGACTAATTTGGTCAACATTTTGATACGAGCATTCAGTAATCATTTGGCCGTCTGAGTGATACGTTCTCCAAATAGGGAATTTTTTAACTGCTTGCAAAATTATTTACGCAGTCATAACGAGTAGTACTATACGAACAATGTCGACACAAGCCGGCCAATAAAACGGCTTCACTTTTTCAGCGAGGTATTGTATGGGAATGAGTTTTATTATTATTCTATGATTATTATTTATATTTGTTATCTATTACCTGATTAATTTTTATAGGCATTTATTTGACAATTGATGACCATTATTTTTTGAGTATGTAGCTGTTTTTAAGATATTATTAATTTGTAAATTTTATTTAACAAATGTTCCATCTTGTATTAGTATGTGGTTTTTAATTTCTTGATACATTGAAAGATTATGAAACCTAAATGACATATCATTATTATTTGTTAAAAATAGTATGTAAAACATTAAAACAATCACTTGATATCATGTAGCGTAGTCTATCATTTACTGTTTTTTCCATTGTTCTTAATCTCATACTATGTTATTATATTCTACTGTACTGTCGGATATCCAAAATAAAAAAACAAACAATTATGAAAGACAATAAGAAACAAACAATATGTAAATGGGAGCTTCGCAGCTTATACCTTCAAAAACCTATAGTTTTTTTTATAGATTTTATTTCTAACTTGGTATAATAATATTTTGTGTGCCTCAGTACAGGGTTACAAATGTATTTTTTAAGTAAAATAAATTAATTTGATCTCTTTGCAGACATAATGTATGCTAGTGAGACATAGAATATGCATGAAAGTAGAATTAACACAGTTAAAGTGAGGTCTCTTAGATGATGTGATAAAACAATTCGCATGTGTAGAATATATTGAAACTTAGGTAATTATTTACAAAACACGTGCATTGCCGATCGTAATTATTTTTTAATCAATAAATAGATAAAAACCCTCTATATTTTCATTTTGAACGAAGAGATTCCAACAAAATTCATTTTATACAATAAAAAAATTCTACAAAAGTCTACAAAAGTTTGTCATAAACTATAGAGATTAGCCAAAAAACATCTCTACAGCTACAGAAAAAGTGATGTAGCCACGAACACTCCCAATATATTCTTTTAAGCAGGTATTCATGGAAATATTTTTGGTATACTGGGACGCATATCTCACCAGCCCCTTTCCACAGCAGTAGTGTGAGGTCTGGTCTCTGGATCTACAACAGTGAGATGAGTGTAAACATGCATAGACCCTCCATATGTCGCTACTAATTGTAGTTCCAAGTAAAAATGCTAATGAAAGATTTTTTAGATTCCTGCTCAATACCCCTAAATACCCATTGTCCCCTCACCAAATGCCCGCGATGGTAGTTTTCCTGCCCAAATTTGGCTTCTCTATTTCGACTATTTTACCTGGACCAGTTTTGTCAACGTGGTCCATTAGTTCTTCTCGTCAAAATCCGTACTGATCTATGATTCATTTAAGTCAGTTGAATATTGCCATCAACTCTCATACTTCATTCAAACTCAAATGGACCTTATTCCTTTTTATTTAGGTTGACCGATTTACGGTATCTGAACTCTAATATTTTGTAATTTGGGGCACAACATTACTTCATATTTCACATGGTATCAAATCTATTAATTAAAACACCATGATCAATTAATAAGAGGACTTTGTCAGGCCACATTATATAGCATTATGATAGGATATATAAATTACAACCTGCACATGCCCATTATTTGTAACTGTAAATTAAAAACAATGTTTTAATCACAATTTTCACACAAGTTTACATGCCGAAAATGATATCGAAAACACACAATACTAACTTACAATTTAAGTAATTAAGATTTTTGCTAATGAATATAATGGTCGGCTATCAAAAATTAAAAAAAAATCTAATATGATATTTACCTCTGGTGTGAGATGAGCTTTGTAAGATTCGTCATGTTTTTCCTTTAAAATGGTACTTTTTTTGGAATTATGAAAACATTAATTGAACAGGTAGATACCTACACAATATAGAATAGTTTATTTAAAAAAAAAACTCAATGTATCCCCTTAAAGTTTTGGTTAGGTTAGTTTTGTATGTTCGGATTGTATTTAATGTGAATCAATATAACTTTAAATTTCGGAAATTCAAGTAGTGTCAGAAAACTAACAAATAAGTTTTTTAATATTTTTCAAACTGTTTCCGTCAAAAGTTTTCAAAATTCCCAAATATATAGATGCGTTTATCTATCTATTGACATAAAAATTATTATTATTGGCAAGGGACATGTTTTGTAGATAATTACCAAAACTTGGGATTAACAGAGTAAGATAAAAATAAATGCTTTTAAATAAAACATAGTATGAATGAATGATGAAATCTAAGAAAGAAGATACAAAGGCTTATAAGATATAGAATATAATGGTATGTAGGGATCAATCTTGATAAGAAACAAAGATCTCTAACTAAAAAGATAATGTTGTGTTATAATGTGCTCTATCTGCCTTCTTCAAATAAAGAAACGGCATGATGGTTGGTACGCATGTGATCTTGAATGTTGATTTATCACCAAATGTACTACTATTTCAAATTATTTATATTAAAATTACATTTTTCTTGTATTGTTAAGTCTTGTCATATGCCCATTGTTGAATTATAAATATTGTTATCTATTAATATAAATAAATATAATATGAATTATAATCAGATTGAATTTTATTGAGAACCTCCCTCTTTTTATGTATTATTGCTATTTATGTATAACAATACTTAGTATAATTTATTGTATAGATATACAAAATTTACAATATCTTGATACTTTGCTGCTAAGCATTACTTTGTTGTTAATTTTAACTATTAAATTAAAATAATAACTTTTTTGTTTATACCACTTTAGAGTATTTAATGTTGACCAGTTTCAGAGCTGACCCGCTCCCTCATCCGAACAAACTTATACTAAACTTAAAATTATATTTAAACCGTGTGTAGTGCTAATGTCGTTGGTGGGTGAAGATTATACTAGAAGAAACGACAATAGAACTACACACGGTTTAAACATAATTTTAAGTTTAGTATAAGTTTGTTCGGATGAGGGAGCGGGTCAGCTCTGAAACCGGTTAACATTAAATACTCAAAGGTGGTGTAAAAATAATACTTATTTTGAAATATACAGTAAAGTACATAAATGTATAGAATATCATCAAATTCAAAATAGACAAATAAAACATATCTTACTCCAGAGCCAAAGGGTTCGATTCCCGGTGGGGACACTTTTTTTAACTGTGCTTTCAATCTGGATCTGTGAGACGATAAGTCTCTAGAATGTGTCAACTTGTTATTGGGTGAGTGTTAAATTAATATTTGACATAGTGCCTGTAACTTGCCTGAGAAAGCTATGCAAAATAAAATAAAAGAAACTAAAAATTAACTTCAATCAATTCAATATCAGTCCAAAGATGCAGTCAATTTTTTTATGACTGGCTAGACATACAATTTGTTCCTACCAAGTAATGACCCCAAACACCAAGATGGGTCATGTGAATCTGCACCATGCGAGGAGAATCTGCACCATGCGAGATATTGTTTCACCAAAGCAAAACTAAGCGTTGTATTAAATACAAGAACCCTGGTTCTTTAAAGTGCAAATTAGAGGCCTTCCAAGTAAAGATACAAAAGCAATATGGGACACCAGAGAGGATCGCGCCAGAGCATGCATCCTGATAAGGGATAAGGTAAAATATATTACACTATCAGAATTTATGTTGCAGGATTTAGTACCAGTTCAAGCTTGCATCGAAATTGGTGACAAAGCTTTTTCTTTTAGCTTTTCATATTTATTTGTTTTAGTTGATTAGTGCCTCACCGTTCTGTTTTTTTTTTTGCTCTGAAAGAGCCGTTGTGCAGAGGCTCTCAATTGTGACAGGTAATTATTCCACCAGGGAGTGTACCTACAGTTTACTTTTCTTTAACAGGGTAGCTAGATTCATACGCTTCTATAAGAAACTAGTATTCAATAATTTGGATTAATGGGTTTATTGTTTAGTACATATTCTTCAATTATACACACTATCACCATTGACAGTTGTATCCCATGTGTTAAAGTAATGCAACTAGTGATCTAAGCAATTAAGATATTTTATATCGTAGATCTCTATAATTTATTCATATAAAAATCAAATGAGATTAATAATAATCATTAGAATATATCCTGGCTCTTTGTTTGTAAGTGGTTTTTACAATACTTATTTAAGTATTTGTGTTAGTCAATATGTTTTATTACATTAAAAGTACAAATGGTGTTTTACTGTGCATATTTTTAATATCAGATGAAAAGACAAGTAGGTATATGGTAAAACAATTGTTCTTTTAGGAATAAAAGAAATTTGAGCATTATTCTCGTTTTGATTTTCGCACTAGTTTTGCATGGAGAATTTTTGAATTATTAAAATTGTTGTATTATCCTGTTGTTTTCAGAAAAAAATAGCCTCTTATTTTTAATTATATAGAGCCAAGTAACAACCCACTATGTTAAATAACTAACAAATATCAATTCATAAAAAATACATATTATTTAATCTTGACAGGTTTAATTAATGAATTTATTTTTAAAGTATATAATTTTTAAATAATATTGAATTGTATGAAAAGATGTTTCATTGAAATTGTATATTTCTTTTTACTACTTGCATCTCCTGCATTTCTTTTCTGGTCCGTACAGCAGTCACATTCATAGGAGATTCCTTGCGTTCTGGCAAAGCTTTTGTTGCTGGCGTTTGCAGATGTGTAAAGACAGGAATCTACAATGAATTAAATTAATTTATATTTTTAATAAATAAAAATAAAAACACTTGTTTAGAATTAATTCCACTATTTATTTGAGGACTACAACCTACGACCGGTTTCGTGCTAAGCACATTTTCAAGTAGTCTACTTGAAAATGTGCTTAGCACGAAACCGGTCGTAGGTTGTAGTCCTCAAATAAATAGTGGAATTAATTCTAAACAAGTGTTTTTATTTTTATTTATTAAAAATATAAATTAATTTAAATGGAATTCCATCAAGAACTGACGATCAAAAAGTTAAATCTAATTACAATGAATTATTTACTCAAAAACATTTTTGAATAAATATTAAGAGCATAAATTTTGTGTAAGTGCAAAAATACATCTTCCACTTATGTGAGAAACATTTAATTACAGCTTGTTCTACATATGTTGTGTACAATTGAATATACATAGCTCTGACACAATTCTATTTATTTATCCATAGTAAGTTGATTTAAAAAACATAATTTCAAAAAATGAAATTCGCATGTGGTGAATCTGGAAATGTAGCATGATGCAATATGAATATTATTCCTTGTACCTATATCAAATGTTCCACAAACTGTTTTTTGAATGTTAACCAAATTTATTTACAAATTCACTGTCGCTATTCTTGTTATTCAAAAGCAAAATTAATATATAATAATACTAATATCATTTAATGACATGCACGGAGGACATTGAAATTCTGACGATCGAAATCAATAGATGATGTAGCATCACGTTAGTATACAAACCACCTTCACTTAGAAGAACCCATTAACTTTAATGCACAATGTATAAAAATAGTCATGGGTGATTTTAAGTCTCAGCACAACATGGGGATATCTCGAAACTGATGAAAGTAGAGAAAAACTTGAAAGTTGGGCTGAAAATCTAAATCTCAAACTGCAAATAACCAGCATCATTCATGAGTGGTAGGTGGCGAAGAGGATACAATCCGGATAACATCTGGGTGAGTGAAAAAATTGGCCAAAAGGCAACTAAGGATGTGCTTCCACCGATACCCAAAACGCAACATAGACAAATTACAATTTGGAAAGTAAGTATTTAATGATTCAGCGGATATTTTGTGGTAGTTGACACTAACCATATTTATTATATAACAGAGTGTCGAGACTGTCGACAAGCCGGTCGATGGAAGGACAGCGTTTCGGAAACATGTCGTGAAATGATTCATAAAAATAGTGGTTTATAGTTAGTTATATAATTCAAATATGGTTTAATAATACTCTAACTATTAATGTCAATCACCGTGGTATAGTTGTAAATTATTCGACTCATGTGCTTGTGTATTGGGTTTGATTCCCAGTAGTGAAATTTACAATTTGGGAATATACCTCACCATCATTTGCAAAATAAAATAAATCAGTTTAAATTATTTGATTAGTTACTTACACGAGGCATAGAATCATCTAAAATGATGGTAGGTATAGGAGGTGGATGTTTGGGCATTCGACATATTCTCCTTAGTAAATGATCAGATGGCAATTTATCTTGTATTGTGTTCAAGAGTTTCAGATCACTGAGAGTCATTTCAAGCTTGTTGCGTCCAAACATAGGTACATAATGAGATACTTCACCACCATTCAATACCTATATTCATTTTGGAGAAAATTTCAGAAGGACAAGAATAATTAATTTTATTTTATATTGCTTCTCAGGCAACTAACAGGTACTATGTCAAATATTAATTTAACACGCACCCAATAACAAGTTGCCACATTATTGCAATAATATTGTAATACATATTACGATAAAAATTATCAATGTTTTATTTGATATCAATATTACAGTGTTTATCAATATTACAGTGAATATATGACAGTGAAACAGTGACACATGTGCTGTTTCTCTCGCACTTATAGAGATATTGTACTGAGAATTAGAGACTACATGAATATTCATAAACACAACATTTCTGCATTATTAACTCAAAAATTGGATTTTTGACTTATGTTGTTGTTCTCGATATATCAAACTCATTTATTATTTTTCTTATGATTTGCAAAAAATCCCATATTCAAAGGTTATACCATAGTAAATATATATATAGGGAGATGGATGCAGTGTGCCCAAGACAGGGAGTTGTGGAGGATCAAAGGGGAGGCCTATGTTCAAGAATGGATGAAAACTGGCTGAAGAAGAAGAAGAAGATACCATAGTAAAAAAATATTTTACCTATTAATAGAATGAATAGGGGTCTTAATTTTTTTTACAGTACTAAAAAGCTTATCAAATTCATTGATTTGCATCGGTTGCGATAAAATTAATAAGGTATATAAAAGATGGGATATTTTATTGATTCAGGTTTATTGATTTTTAAGGTGTAAGCAGAGCTTGCCAAGCAAAAAAATGCAATTGACGTCACACGCGCACAATCCAATTTTAGTACTGTATTATAAAACATTATAAATTATTTTGCATTCACTTGTCGAGCTTTACATTGTGAATAATTGATATTTTCAAAATATACCTTTAATGTTGTAGAGCTAGCCACTTTCTTTATATCAGGTGGTTTCTTTGGTTCTAATGACCATGGCAGGAATGTTCCAAGTGTAGTCAGATATTGTCCTCCCAGGGTCCATATTCTTACACTACCGTCTGCACTGCCACTGTTCAATAATTGTTTACTTCACACAATACAAACTTACTCAAATAAGAGAATGAGAAAGAGAATGATGACTATATATATACTATTGTGTTGAATATCACTTTCGTCCAGTTGGTTGGAAGAACCTGATTACGGAGGAGACAAGACAGAGATGACCAAGAGACAAGAAGCCTTTCTTTATCCAGCAGTGGAGAGTTGAGGAAGAAGGTGAAATGCCACTTTGCTTTCTTATTTTATAATAACTTTTAACCGATTTCTTCCCTATTCGAAGATGTCTCCTCTGTTGTGGCCCTGTAGTAGGTTGTTTTACTCCCAGAAGAGATTTATCAAAAATAATTTCTCATGCAAAGTTTATTTCTCTTGGCTGAAGCTCTGGTTATTTGGAAGAAATTGCCAATTGGTTATAAACTAGTTAATTGTATTTACAAAGTACAAGGAAATAGTTATTATTATAATCCCATAAAATCTTATGGGAATTCACAAACATGCCAATTATCTATGTTTCCAGTAAAGTTTAGTTTGTCGATCGACAATTCTTGATAGGACTCCATTGTATGTAGATATATTAGATATAAAAAAAACTTGGTATTTGTTGTATTAAAAATTATTTGATTATTGAAGTGTTTCGTGCAAGGCACACTATCACGTATATGTGTCAACAATAAAATAAATTTCAATAGAACAAAAACAAAGTATTTTTTTATATTTGTAATATATATCTTCATGTTTCCGGTGTTTATTAGTTACAAAATATCATACCTCAAAACATATTTATATTCAGGAATATAGACCACTGTGATAATACTACGAAGATGCGCTCTGTAACTGCTAAGAAGTAATGGTAGAGGTTGATTGTGACATGCCCTCTTTGCTCTTCCTTCAATTCTATCTCTCCACAAAAATGGAAATTGGAGGCGCAACAGAGGCATACTTACATGAACCTATCAAAAAATATCAATTATACTTTTGACTTTGATGGTAAATTTGTATATGACATAATATTTGAAAATAATATCATATTTTTGTACTAAAATAATTACGGTACAATCTCGCTAGTCCGGCACTACCTACCAATTCATTATTATATGTATTTCATTTATCAGTCTTATTAAAATAAATGTTAGTATTCTGTGTTTCACTTTCACTTAAAATTGCATTTCATGATAAAGTTGGTACAACTGTCAGTCAAATAAATTGAATAATGTTGCCACATCTCCGATCTTGTAAAAAGAACTTAATAATAATAAATTGACAAAAATAAAAACAATGTGATTTTAATGATAGAATGATACCTATCTTCTATGATTATTTTAAACAAAACAGACTTATTTTTTAACAATCTCTGCAGATTTATAAGATATTTTACGAATGAAAAAAATCCTTTAATTGTAAAGAATATCCTGTTTTTAACATTTAACAACACCAAATGCAATCATATCAACTTAACCACAATGTGCACTTTTAAATGAAACAAACTCTACCTATTTACTTACAAAGATTTACAGGTTTTTACTTTTACTTTCACATTTTACCTACATCATAGTAATCCAAATTTTCCGTTATTTCAATACTTTTGTGCCTGCATCAGGGTAATTGTACTGTAGCAGTATTTCAAGTTTTACTTTTTTTTTGGTTAGTTGAAAATGTTTGGTATAGAAATAAGTAATGGCTTTTGACTTTTTATTAAATTTAGATTTCAAAACTCATTTTTTGATGTTGCATTTTACATTGTTCTATTTTATTTTTTTACACATTTCTGCCTAATGTCCTATATCACCTAAAGGCATGACTCAAGACTAAAAATAGTTATGTTTGGTAAAAAAAAAAACATTAATATTATAATGTACCTTTTCACTGGTATAATAGTTTTGCAAGAGCCAAATCTTTATATAACCCATTGCAGTTCCTGTAAAAAGGTAGTGGTTTTCTATGTCTGTAGTGAAGCAAGATGCGAAATCTCCCTCAGTGTGGACACCATGAAAGGAACCCAAATAGCCCCCGCCAGGGTGCTCAGACCAGACTTGGATTTTACCATCTCCCAGAGATATCAAGTAGTTTGCTAAAATTAAATTCAATTTCAATCATAATTTATAACTCATGATGAACCTTCCTTTCTTTTTGATTTCTTTTTGTATAGGAAAATTTCTTTTATTACTGGCTAAAGCTCATGACAGGCTGTAGCGCCATTGGTGATGATGATGATGATGATAATATAGCTATTAATGTTTTTAGAATGGACTGTTGTTTACCCATTCAACAAGAATAACTCTTTTCTTGACTAATACAGACTGTTTCACTCATGAAGGTATGATACTAGTTTCACTTAATAATTTATTTTTATCTTTGAATTGATAAGATTTCTTAGTGTTGTCAGATGGTAGAAACTAAACTTGCCAGGGGGGCAAGTCTGACCAAGTGTTGACCGTCGAAATGAAAACCCACCTTGTTTACCCATATTATGGATATAATTATTATATGGAGTTCTACAATATCTTTAGATGTCATAGAACTCCATACGATAATTATATCCATAATATGGGTAATCACTGGGGTTTTGATTTCGCCGGTCGAACCAGACTTGCCCCCCAGATGTAACAACATATAAATCACGCTAAGTTGTATAAACTAATTCTGTAGTATTTGTCACAAAATAGGAATACCTAATAAAAATAAAAATTTCTGTAAATTTATAGAATAGTGAAATATTTAAAATGTTACCAACTCTATAGAACTAAATTCGCCAGATTGTTAATTATGCAATCTTACCAACACAAAAGGAGTTATTAAGTGAAACGGTCTTGACCAACTAGAACTACATAAAACCACATTAAACTAGAACTACGCGGAATATTTTATTTTAAATAAATATTTTGTCAAGGCTGTGAACAAAGAGATTGTTATAATTGAAATCATTAACAAATTGATCAAATACATATTTTGTATTGTTTTGATTTCTTAAAAATATTATAATCAGGTTTATCTCTTGAGTTTCTTGTACTGGTTTACTAAAAAAAAAATAATACCAGTTGTTGCATTGATGGGTCTCGATTCTAAAAAGATAATGGCCAATGCAGAAATATGTTGTATTGGCTGTGGCATAAATGGTAGTTCATCATTTTCCCTTTTAAATCTGAAATTTCAAATTTATATCTATTATTATTATATTACATAAAAATTACTATTTTTTCCTATCTTTTCAGTGATTTTTCATAAGCTGAGTTTTTTGAACAAAGATTAATGTAAAAATTTTGTTTAAATACTTTGATTTCATAAAATTATGCAATACTTTTGACTGTTTCGTTGAAATTTAATTCAGTTAATTACACAATTTTGAACAATTTTATAAAAGCAAATTAAAATCTTATATCTTTTAATAAAAAATATTCTGTGTTTACATTAACCCTGTTGCGTTTGTATATATCTGTACAATAGTAAGGTAAAGTTTTGTCAATTGAAAGTTGCACAAGCGAAGTCGGCTGGTGAGTATGCGTGCCTCTATATGAGCTACGTGGTGCAGTGATGAGCCAGTGAAAGGATATTCTACACACCTCATTTATTCTTTTTGTTATAATAGAAGGTCACAAAATGATTCTAGAATGAGTAAACAGTAGAGCAGTCTTAGAGCCTGTCCAGATAAGACGTTTCACGCATGAGCCCACTCGAGCACTTCAATTTATATTGCGTACAAATGCCGCGTTTTACGCGAGTTCTACGCTGGGAGGGATTACAAACCAAATATGTTCACTCGCCACGGATTCGCGCGTAACGCAGCAATGGCGCCCGAGTATCTTGACTCGCGCGTAAACGGGCGAGTCGAGAGTCTTGCTCATTGCACGTGTTTTACGCGCGAGTGAGAAAACGCGCGGCAGTTTCTGGACGGGATGTATGTAGTTCTAGTATCTCGGGAACGCACGAGTGTCTATGCGTGAGTAAACTCGCGCACAAAACGCCTTATCTGGACAGGCTCTTATGGGAGGTTTTATGTGCATGATCTGGCCATTCTCTCGGGAAAAGTTATTCAGATTGCATATAAAAATGGTAATGAATAGGATTAAAAAATATAGAACACCTCACACAATGAGGAAATTGAGGAAGTCGATGACATTAAATACTTGGGAGTATTGATTGACAATAGATTAAGATTTGATAAGCACATATTACCAAAAAAAATTGCGAAGTAGGTTGGTTTTTTGGGCAGAATTAGAAACAAACTAGATTTGAAGACAGCTAAATTATTGTACAATAGTATTGTTATTCCTCATATTAACTACTGGTCAAGTGTACTATTTATGAGCAATACAACGGAGAACAAAAAGTTACAAATTATACAAAACAGAGCAATCGGACAATTTTATATGCAACAGTTTCACCCTAATTAAATATATGCTTGTGCATTTGACGTTGTTGACAGTAAAATATTAAATAAAATGTGTTAATTTTTATTTATAAATTAAAAAATGGTCTGTTACCGCATTATTTGCAAAAAAATATTTTTTTATAATTTTGAAGTTCACACCTATCCAACGAGAAGTCAGCATTACTTTAGACTGCCTCAGACTAAACTAAATAAAATATACTACATACATGTAACCTAATGCAATATTTATTTTGAAACAAAAATTGATTTTATTCATCGATTTTCTCATATTCATTTTTCTGTTTTTTATTAGAATAAATAAATAATTGCTTACGTTAAGATTCCTTGTGACCCCGATAGAGATCTTTTGCTGCTAACCTTCTTTTTATTCTGGATTGTAATTCTTTCAGTCGGATTTTGACAGGAATATTGTCTAGATTACAACATATTCATATTAATTGTCTCACTCTTTGTTAAAAAAATTAGACTGACTTAATGATCTTAAGTTCTCAGTAATGAATCAATATTTTTTTAAACAAATACTTGCATGTTTGCGAGAACGACATAAGTCGAAAATCCGATTTTTGAGTTAATAATGCAGAAATGTTGTGTTTATCAATATTCATGTCGTCTACAATTCTCAGTACAATATCTCTATAAGTGCGAGAGAAACAGCACATGTATCGTTGTTTCACTGTCATATATTCACTGTAATATTTATAAACAAAACATTTCTGCATTATTAACTCGAAAATCAGACTTTTTGACTTATGTCGTTGTTCTCGCAAACGAGCGATATAAATGCAAAAATAAAGTACGACTGAATAAGAAACAAAAAATATAAGAGCTGAAATAAACTTGAATAAGGATATTGTTAACATAATGAAAGTAACTAGAGAAAGAATGAGTGAAGAACTACTCATAAAGTAAATTTATAGATCTGAGGGGCAAGTCTGGTCAATCGGCAAAATCAAAACCCTCGTGATTACCCATATCATGGATGTAATTATCATATGGATTTCTATAACATCTTAAGATATCCATATAATAATTATATCCATGATATGGGTAATCGTGAGGGTTTTGATTTCACCGGTTAACCAGACTTGCCCCCCTGATATAGAAGAAATGAGAGGTCAAGATAGCATTGGCACGACCATGTGAACAATATTCTAAAAGAAATAAATGGTAGAAATGTAAATAATTGATGACAACATGTCTGAATGGAAGTGTGTGGTATTCAGGTCTCTGCCTACCTCAATAATAGGCACTTGACTGACAAGTGCTCTATCAAATAATATCAATTAAAAAAAACACTAAATAACAAGTTACCACATTCTGAAGACTTATATATTTCTTATATATAAACTGTGCCTTTACCGGAAATCAAATTATTATCGAAATAGTTTACTTGATAGCTCTTCCTGTGTCCAATTTCCACAGAATCAGTTCACCTCCGTAGCTTATTGTTCCCAAGACTTCCCCAGACCTCAGTGCCCCTCCAGAGACATCCTCATTATGTCTTGTCTCCCACATTTTTCCCATCGCCCCAGCATTTATAGAAGTATCATCAAATTCAGTTATGTGGCGGTTCCAGCCAATAGCTAAAATTCTTTTTGCAACAAAAATCAAAAGATGTTTAAGTTTCTCAGTATATTATAATGACACTGACTGCATCCACCAATGATTGTCATCAGAATGTAAAAGATTGGTACTTAAATATTATTATTGGTTCACAACATTTGTTATATGAGAATAAATTTGATATGTCTATGTATGTTGTAATGTAATTGACTTCACGATTTTTGGGTGTGTGTGAGTGGGAGTGGAAACTCTTATAATAATTGAACAAAAATGCAAAGACCTTTAATTTACCAATGAAAATTTATTTTATAAAAATGCATATCCTTATTATTTACCGATGAAAGTATGTAAGCATAGTTTATCATAAAAATGCAAACTTTTAATTTACCTGTTTTGAATCCACATCACATATGTAATTTCATGCATGTCTTTCATAGCCATGGTTTTTAAACAAGAACCTGTGTTGAAATTCCAAGTCTAAAAATAAAAATATTTTAAAAATGAAATCAGTAACATTTGCTAAACAATAAGTTAAATGTGAATATAGTATAGTATACACATTCAGAGTACTCAATATACCTTCAAAGTACCATCTCGTGCACCTGTTAATAGTAACTGGTATCCTGGATGAAATGTTCCAGCTGTTATTTCTATGCTTAATGTTTCCCCATTTATAACCTTGGTATGGGCATCATGGATTGTCCTTTGTCGTACTCCTAAAAACAGTAATATACATATTTTCACTTTATTTAACTTATCATTATTGTTAAACTATAAACTAATTAGTATTATTTACCCAAAATATTACCATATGGAGAAATAGTGATACAAACAAAAGAGAGGAGACAAACTATTAAAATTTATCTTGAAAGAAAACCTTCAATTCCTTAATATGAGGAATACCCTCACTTTTATGACAAGGGCAAAGCAGAAAGTACTGGACATAACACTATTTAAAGAGATTGATATATTAATTAGGAAGTTCGGAGGTGTTTTTGTGAGGGACATTGCAGTAATATTCATCGGTAGTTCGAGGGCGATTACTGCACTTCATGGGAGAAAGTGAGAGCCACTCAAGTTGATTGACCTAAGATCAACTTACTTGCAGATACGGTTTGATGAACAATTATGGAAACACCAGCTTGTTCAGATATTTTTCACAAAGGTAAAATTTACTGCCTTACCAGATTTTCGGACTGAACTGTGTCCCTAAAATCATGACGCCGATTATCAAATATGTGTTGGCTAAAATTGATAAGTCCGGCTGCTGGGCACAGAAATCTATAATGATGATAAACTTGTGGTTGAATCGATAGTGTCTGCTGAGTATATCACAACACGTGTCCACTCATATGGCCTTGAGACAAAGCCTCTAGAGACATTGGAAGGAGGGGGCATCTTAGGGTTGGCTCTAGAATAGAATTAGTAAAGGAATTTATATTTCAACGAGGGAACCAAATACTTGACGTAGATGAAGAGTCAAAACTATCTCGAAGGCAACTGTTCTCGATATGTGGTCGATTGATCGGTCACTATCCAGTGTGTAATCGACTACATGTGGCTAGTAGTTACGTTAAGAGAGTAAGTGATGGCCAGTTGTGGGAAGATTATATAGGTGAAAAGGCACAGAAGATGATTATTGAAATTTGGACAGAGTGAAAAAAGATGACCCTGTACGTGGACTATGGTCAGATTCAGCCGAGGTTCATTCATCATTTTGGAGTGAATTGAACATTGCATTTAACTCGATTGGTAGATCCGAGTGTGAAGCGGCATGATGTTGATTTGTGTGTGCGTAAGTGTTTAAAGTGCAAATCTATCAACCCTACATCTATTCCACATGAGATTGGGGTTTGATGTGTGGCTCTGAACTTCTTAAGAGGCCTGAAGCTTGAGGGAAAACTGTAACAGGAAACCCAGTAAGCAAGTAAGGGCAAAAGATCCTGTGGGTCACAATACATATGAGCACCCCAACTAATAATAATAATAATTTATTCAAAATTTATGATGATGGTATAACCATCGAAAGAACTCAAGCTCTTATTTGCATTAACTCATTATGTGGATTATGACTTTGTTTGCTTTGGTTGTATATCTAAGTTTTTTTATATTACTTCTCGGGCAATTAACAGGTAGTCAAATATAAACTTAACATGCACCCAATAACAATTTTCCACATTCTGGAGACTTAAGTACCTGTAATAATGTCCCAACATATAATAATGCTATCCTCTCCACAGGTAACT
This sequence comes from Molanna angustata, assembly GCA_963576475.1. Classification (NCBI taxonomy): domain Eukaryota; kingdom Metazoa; phylum Arthropoda; class Insecta; order Trichoptera; family Molannidae; genus Molanna; species Molanna angustata. Next base: position 9,120,294 of record OY754971.1, on the reverse strand, counting down.
ACAGTCTTGAAAAGTGCATTATATAATACAACAGAAACAGCTTTGGAATGAGTAAATCCATCCGTATGGTGTGCATTTAGTTTGGGATCACACTCAATTAATCCAATCTGTAGACTAGCTACAATCAAGTTCCTTGTAGCAGAATTATATATGGCAGATATTATTGTATGTTCACCAAGACTGGCCGGTATTTCACTGAAACTCTTTCAAATTCATTGTATTTAATGATTGTACTAACTATAAATAAATTAAATCATAAAATTCAAATCACAGTTTGTGTATAAACAACAACAATTTTGGTATCTGTGTACAGATTGCTATAAATATATATGTGATTGCTATAAAAAATATTCAATTTGCATAATTTTTCATTTTGTTTGCAAACACGAATCCTATTCACCTGTATCGTTCAATGGTGAATAATAGTGGTGAACCATTCTGAAGATGCTCAGCAATTAGCGATATCAGTGAATGAGAGTCGCGTTAGCAAGCAAAGTTTAATAAAACAAAAAAATAAATGGGTGGGTAAAATAACACTGTTATTGTCTATGTGTCTTAATAAATGTGCCTTAAAAGGAGGCCACAATTTTTTTCATATCTTCTTAAAGATGTGTGTCAGAGCGGGTAGCGTGCAGGGTTAGTAATACAGTGGTCGCCAGTTTGAATACTGCGACAACCAATTTCATTTCTTTTACCTATAGCACAAGCATATGCTTAATTAAGGGAATGTATAAAGATGTTTATGTACTTGTTACAAGGACACATTTGTTTTTTAAAAAAAAATATTATAATTCTATAGTGGTGCTCAAGAAGCGACAGTTTCAAACAATGAAAAATTATAATAAATTTACTTGTAAACAAGTTATATCCCGAACACTCCAAATTTTGATGATTCTGTTGACATCCATGGAATAAATTTTAGTGCACTTGTTCTGTAGAAAAACAATAACTATAGCAGCGTGATGCCCTTTCAGTATGATACTTGGTTTTACAGGAACAAAGACACTCCACAGAAGAACAGTACCTTTACTTCCTCCAGTTACTATCACATGCTTTTCCTCATCAAATGTAAAACATAGTACACCCTGAAAAGAAATAAATAAAGACATTAATAGCTTTTGTATAATCATGTATCAGATTTATTTCAATCAGACAGAGAAATCCTAATAAGACAAAATAGCTAATTGGTATAGTAAATAATGGTCTTGATCACACTTCTTCTTCCCCTTAGCGCTTTTGTCCCATTTCTATCGGGGTACGCTTTGACCATGATCCTGGAATTAGCGAGTCTGGTTATTACATTGAAGCGACTGCCATCTGACCTTCGTAACCCTTAGAAAGGGGAACCAGACAAAGTGTATCATGGCTGTACATAGCTAGTGATATAAATCCACACATAAATTTTTCTTTTTAAAATCCAGAGGTGCGTGCCCCGCCCGGATTCGAACCGTCGACCTCACACATAATGGTCTTGATCACAGAATTCAATTTTTTTAATATAATTGAATAGTGCAAATGGGACTTTGAATATTTGCCCACTGACATATGTGGACCTCAAGAGCATTGACACTTTCAGTATATTACTTACGACTAGTTTGTTTCATAGATCAAATAATACACTAATTGTCGGCTCAGGAAACATTTGTTTTTATTGAACTCACTTCTGGTATAGCCGGAGCAGCATATACTTGAGATAAAGTTAGTGGATGATTTATGCAAAATGGAGTAGTATTAGAATCACTGCATGACAATGTGCTGTTTAAACTGTGGTAGTAAGATACACTTTTTACCGGGCCATCGTGTAAATTACAGTACTCTTTTAGTGTGGTCGATGCCATTTTACCCTAGAAATAACAAAAACATTCATATTAACAGAAATAAACATTCATTGTAATCTCACTTTGAAAATAATGATGTGATGGTTCAATTATTAGAACATGCACATTGTACAAGTTATTCAAATATATAAGCGATGTTTGAAAATTACATATTATGTGTAAATATCGCTATCAAGTGGGGTTAAAAAATTCATATAACTAATTATGTATGATAATTTGTTTATTAGTTAATCCAATTGAAATAAAAATAAAACTTGCCTTTAAAACTCCTTTATATGATATTTTCAACAGTGGTTTTCCAACTCTTTTTTGAAACGGACCGAGATTATAACTGTTAAATGACATTACATAGACATTTCCACCAACATCTCCAATAACCACTACACAATTTCCTTCATCAGCAGCGAACTTCGGAGGAATACCTTTCCTATAAGTTTTGAACAAGTTCACAACTTTGTTGCTGTGGTAGTACAAGGCTTCAATGTTGTAGTTCCATTTATTGATTATTACTCTAGCTACCATTCCACCAGCGGTTGTATCGTAGAAGTACAATTCTTGTTTGGAAGTAGATATGGCCAAGATACAAACATCGGGCATGCATGTTGCTGTTAAAATTTGTGTACGTGTATTATCTCTTTTAGCAGCTATAAATAAAATGAAAGCATGAAAATAAAAGGTTAATCACATTAAGCTGTTAACTGAATTTGATAAAATATTTTGTAATTCTAATAAAACAGCTGTAGCAGGTATGACGAAATATTCTGTCAAGAATTTTCTAAAACTACACTATAATGGGGGTGACGAGTTATGATTTATTTTATTTATTTACATATAATATATAAAACACATCTAGGCATCAACAGACACGGACTTGCCACATGTTTTTATTGCATTTCACTTAAAATTTTAGTATTCTCTCTTCAATGTCGCATGGAATTATCATACGGGTTAGATGTTCAGATGGGTCGGTGGCAGAGCGGTTAGCTCGCTGGGCTAGTAATCCAGTGGTCGCGAGTTCGAATCCTGGCTCGACCAATTTCGTTCACCTAAGTACAAGCATTTATTTGCTTATTTTAGGGAACGTAGGAAGATGTATATGTACTTGTTTTACAAGGACATATTCATTTTTTATTAAAAAAAAAATGTGTGCTGCTGTTTGTTTTTGTTTCCTTTTTCTGCTACCAAATTATTCTATTATACATATTTATATTTTATAAAATGAACCAGAGAAACTTAAATGAAGACACAAAACCATTTATCACCCTTGTACAATAATTAAAAAATATTATTTTTATCTTTTGAGTAAATTACTTTTTTCCAATGTAATGTTTAATTTATTTTATGTAGCTTCTCGGGCAACTAACAGGTACCTACTATGTCAAATAATTATTTAACACGCACTCAATAACAAGTTGCCACATTCTGGAGACTTACGATATTAATCGTCTCACAGATCCAGACTGAAAACACAATTAAAAACTGTGTCTCCACTGGGAATTGAACCCGTGACCCTTGGATCAGCAGTCAGATACCTAACCAACTGAGCCACTAAGGCGGACTTGTTTGTATTCATATTTTTTTGTATTCATATAGGAATTTGTTTGTATTCATAATTTTTTTGCACCTAATTATTTTTCTATGGCAGACTAGATAATCAGCTAATAACTTTTGCATTTCCAATGAAGATTCCCATCTTTATTGGAAATAAGCATTCTATTTTTATGTTGGCATGGTGAAATATGATCGTGGTGATACATTTCATCACTTGTTTGGTATGGGATGTTTTTGTCACTATGGGCTTGATGGCTTATTTGGTCAATACAATTATTACTATGGGTATGACGAAAAAACTCTTCATCTCCTAAAAATAATTACTCACTGTATATACAAAATTAAAATCCCCGGTTAACGAGTAAAATAACTGCATCATTTTAAGAAACTATATTTTATACAAAATAATACTATTGCCATATCCTATGTATTTTGTTGAGATTTTTATTAAAAAACTCTATGTTATATTAATTGAAATATGTAAATGAATTATTGCACAAGAATTTAAATAAAAGTTATTGCTTCGGACTGTCTTAATCTTATTTGATTTTTAACAATAATCAACAAATTATGAATAATTAATGACTTATCAACTAAGGCGACCACAGTGGAACAGTTGGTAAGTTGTTTGGATTCCCAGCAGAGGAGAAATTTATTAAATTCATTTCTCATGCAAATATTGCTTTTCTGGGCTGGAAACACTGATTAGTTAGAAGAAATTGCCATATAGAAATAAATTTGCCAATTGCGCATGGTGCAGTGAAGTGTTTATTATTATTTTGATTTAGAATTGGAATACTTGAATAACATTTTTGATCAGATCACAATATCTGAGAGATGATATACTATTGAAATTTCTCTTTTTTCATATTTTTGGCAATAGATTCTACTTGCTATTTAATACCAGAAATTGGCGTGGCAGGCTGAATGGTGAAATTAAAAACAAACATCTAGTCACAGACCCAACTACAAGAGTCGCCGGTTTTGGGCTGAAACGCAGGGAATGGGTAAGACTAAATTGCGTTAGGGTGGGATGTAGCAGAAGCGTAGCGGAGCGCCATAAATGGGGATACATCAAAGACCCTCAATGTGACTGCGGTGCTCTTTACGGGGTTATTCCAAACACACGCAATGTTTAAATATAAATTGGATATTAATGATACATTTATATAGCAGAAAAAGTATTTCTTTTAGAAATTTAAATTCCATTGTAAAAACATGTACTTTTTGATATTTATGTTGAGTACTGTTTCAATTTTCATTTCAAACCATTCGAAAAATATTCAAATATGTAAAATTTTGCTTTTGTCATGTCTACAGATTATTGTCTGTGATTAAAACACTAATCATCATAGCTTGTCTTAAGTGAAAATTTATCATACTACAATCGACCAATGTTGATCTGATGAACTGCATATCAAGAGTCCATCTGTTTACAACACCCTCAGGACTTGTTGTAATGTAACTTCCTTGAATAGGGTTGCCAAAGCTTTCCTATAAATAATAATCAATTTATAAATGATAAAATAATGCACTATCTTTTACTGTAACTTAAAAACATTTTTTCCATGATATTACATTGATAAAACTATTTAAATTTGAATTAAATAATTTTAATTCAAATTGTAAGTAATGATTATTGATTTGCCATTAAACAAAAAAAAAAAAGTAATGATTCATAGTACCTACTTATTTAAATTGAATATTCTACGAAATTTTTAAATATTATTTGAAATAGCATAACATTATTTGAAATAGCAGAAACACGGATATGTCAAAAATGCAATGTGAATATTATAACGTAATATTGTAAAAATATATAAAATCATATTCTCAAGACAAGGATTCTTCTAAACTTACCTTATCAATATTAGCACTATAACATATAGCATTGATTGCATGTGGGTGTTGAGATTTTATGATGATGGGCCTTTTGCTTATCGGGGGAACCAATCCTCCTGCTTCGTGCTTCAATTCTTCACTCTCTTTAGCAGCGAAACACAATAGAAGATATGAAATAAACTCATCCCAGTTTACAACACCATTTCTATTGACATTCATCTGAAATGTTTTATGTCAACCATACAAGCAAAAATAGGGAAAGACTACAAGGCAAGTTATTATCCACTGTGATGTGTACTTACTTTAAGAAATAGTATTTTAAAATCATCATCATCAAAATCAACGTCCACTACATCTTTTATAACTTCCTTTAACTCCGTTTGAGTCATCACATTGTTGTGCATAATGTCAAACCTTTCTTTAAGAATTACCAAATGCTCTTTGGTGCATACTTTATCAAGTTCTATTTTTACTTTGATTTCTTCTACTTCAACAATCTCGCTCTTTTCGCTTTTCTTCGATATCTGAGAATCATGATTATCAACTAAAGTTTTTGATGTTTGTTCAAGCTCTGTTTCATCGAGTTCATCATCCATCATGAGTATTTTTTCATCAACTTATTATGGGTATTTTTATTATTAATAAATATAAAAGAATGACTGTTTCAAATAAAATTAAATAAGCAAAAAATGTATTCGAAAACTATTATAAACATTAGTAACAAAAACGCAATATAAAAATAATTATGATGTTCAATATAGATAAATATTATATTTTTCTTTTACAATTCTTTATTCAAAAAACAAAAAAAAAATTGCAAGGTAGGTACTTCATTTATAAAAGGTATTGGTTGCTAGGATACCAAAATACAAACAACATATGACAAATGTCAAAAATGATAGGCACAATTTGAAATATCTATCAATGTAATTCAAAACTTTTCTTTAACAAACAAATATTAAATACTTCAAAGTCTACAACCATATCACTAAATGGATCCATTATATAGGGCATTGCTTTTATATCGGAATCGTAAATATGAAAAATGCTCTGATGTCTGTTCCACTATATTGAAAAACAAAAAAAATAATCCATCTGATGAAGCAGCTTGGGCTTTAAGGATTCAGGCAGCCACAGCACTGGTGAAAGTCGATGAACTCGATCTGGATGGAGCAGATGGAGGGATTGGGGAATTAGCTGGAGCTGAAGGAGTGTGGAGTGAAGCTGTAGCCACAGCACCGAGGCCTGGAACTTCACTGAGACATCCTTTACAAACTTCTTCAACAGCTTTGGTAAATTGTAGCTTAAAAAAATGTTTACTGAATGAATAGAAAAAACTTACAGTAAAAAGTACTTATCAGTAACAAAGGTTTCACAAGAGACTGTCTCAAGATGTTTACTTATTTCTCCAATAGAGTACTTGTGTTTTAGGCCAGTGGGAAATACATACTGGCACAAATAAAGTAAGGGTCTGCTAATCCAAATGGTCTGTGAAACAATCAAGCAAGCAACCCAAAACTACATGATAATGGGTAAAGGGAGTCATAATTTTACCATTTTTAACCATATTTATTATAAGACTATTTGCATGTAATACATGAGATCCAAATGTCAATGGTGTGTTTAGTTGAAGAATACATATCAAACTATAAACCTTTAAATCCAAATTATTCAATATTTTGTTTTCTATACAAAACATGTATGTCAGGATAGGATATTGTGGAGCCCAGTCCTATTTTCCTTCCCCGAATATGTAAACAACTTGATGGTATGTATGGAGATTAAGTATCTAGGTGGGCTTTGGCTGAATCCAGGAGTCTCCTCCATTCCGTCTATCCGTAGCCTTCTTGTGTATACTGCATTGTATGAAACAATTTCATCACTAAATTAAATTTTTACAAAAATTGTTCTTTTAGATATACCTATGTACTACTATAATGTATGTACTTTTTATAGAAAATTAAATTATCTGGGTGAGGTGTTTCTTGATATAAAAGGATTTTATCCGCACGGTGTGACATAATGAGTCCCGTTTAAATGCAGTCAACTTTTTGACATTCCTCATATCCTAAAATTCAGATGGATAAATTTAGACAAATCAGAATAGGATATCACCAGATTTCCTCTGGAAATCCCCTCATCACTGGGTAAACAGGTTCCTACGTGTCTAAAACATTTCAGAAGCTCGCCGCCATCTAAACAAAACGCCACTGTGCAAAACACAGGTCCAGCAGTCCCAAAAACTAGACCCAACTTTCCTTTCTGGAAAGTACTTCCATTTTAACTTTATATTAATAGTAAAACACAAAATATAACACTTTTTATAATACCACTATTAATCTATAGTGACTCCAATCGGTTTTATGCAATGCACATTATTTAAAGATGTGATGATAGGTGTATTAATCTATAATTATCTAATTTATGCTTTTTGCAATTTTACATTAAGCGGCGTCCTGGATCTGGTATTCCTACAGTAAGAACTCCTGGCACAGCTCGCACTCCAGCCACTGCTCGTCTGGGCACGGGACGAATGATCCGAACGGCAAGAACGCCGGCCACAGCACGAGCTATGCTTGCTACGGCACACGCCAGGGCTGTAAGACTCGGGACAGCATCAGAAAGCGATAGAAGTCAAAACATTGTGGACGTGTCTCGTTTGGATTTACCAAAATATGCCCGTGATTCCAGATTAGCAAAATTGTTGTTTGAATATTTATATTATGTCGAAGGAGAATACAGAAATGTAAGCATAAATTTAATATACCATTTTATAAAAAATCCATAAATATTTGTAAGTAAATACTAGCTAGTTCTAAGGGCTCACCACACTTCAACTAATAGTTTATACTTTATTTTACATATTAACAATTATCGTTCAATTCCTTTTGCATACATATGTATGTCAGACATATGGGTATGAAATAAAATATTAATTTACCTATAATACAAGCATTTATGCTTAGTTTAGGGAATATAATATGAGGATTTATATGTTTTTGTTACAAGGACATATTCATTTAAGGCTACGACTATTTACACGACTCAACCATAGACGAAAACCAAAAATAACCACAGAAAACGCAGATAAATTAAGTTATAAAAATATTTACCTTTGTTTATAATTGTAGATCTTGATGAAAAAATGATTTATAAAATTAAGTTAATGTAATAAGATGCCAATATTATTTATTTTTTCTTCAAGTTGGTTTCCATGATGCATTTTTATGACCATTGAAAAAATGACAAAGGTAAATATTTTTGTATTTTGATTTATCTGCGCTTTCTATGGTTATAAATGACCTAAAAACATAGACGACGTCAGAAAATTTGTCGTGTAAATAGACACTTTTTGGCGGGAAAACGCTTTTCCCGCCAATTCCGGTCGTAAAAATAGTGGCACCGTTCATTTAATAGAAAGACATTTTTTTTTCTATGCATTGGATTTTAATCTCATTAAAAAAATATTTTTATTAGATAAACAAGGATATTTAAAGTCAATTAAAAAATATATGGGTTTATTATTCAATTTATATTTTTATAATACACCAATATGCGACTAATACTTATATCTCTCTATGAAAACATTTATCATATATTAGATTGTAATAACGAAGTCTAAAAATTAGGCACATTATTAATATTTAAAAAGATTTTTTTTCTTGCATACATTACAGTAGTGAAATTTATTACCAAACCTACATGTGGTACTGATATTATAGTAAGTAATGCTGCGATTGTTTCCTTTTATTACGAAGGCCATGGAACTCGCTGTACATGCAACTCAGCATTGCAACTTTAGCGACTGGTGGTGGAAAGTGTCTCTGGGACGCTGCTATTCCATGCTGGGATTGGTGAGGGATGCAGAACAGCAGTTGCAAAGTGCTGCCAGACAGCAAAGGCGCTGTGACACTCCCCTGAGGCTTTCCCGAGTGCTGTGTCGTCTGGATCAACCCACTGCAGCACTAGAAGTCTGTCGCAGTGCAGAGAAAATGTTTCCAGGAGATGTTTCTTTGCTCACTGAACAGGTTCATTTTTAAATTGATTATTTTTTATTTCATATACAAAAAAGATATTGGATCCAGCGAGGATCTGGTAATTCACTGATTTTTTCATAAAAATTAAAACATTCTTATTATTGTTGAAAAAACAGTTGGATTGCTGGAGATGGGATCCAGCTATGCAATCTTTAAGGCTCCCATTCACGATCGTGCCATCCTGCCAAACGGTTTGCCATCACTCCAAAATGCGCTCGTGAATGTCAAATCCCGCGCAGCCCAATGGCCTGGCACCAAAATAGAATTCCAAACGATCGAAACTCTGTAGTACTGCGAAAACGGCGCGGCGCATCCTGTCGGCACGGCATGCTCGTGAGTGTGAAAACCAGCGGTACATTGCACCATATCATTGCGCCGAGCTGTTTGACACTCTCGTGCATGCGAAAATACAACATTTTCTCTTTGTTTTTTTCTATTCATATATAAACAAACCGCTAAATAGCAGTTGTATGAAACTCATCATCAGAATTATAACTCATTAAAAAAATATTTAAAAAAAATAGAACTTATTAATGCGAAAGCGTCGACCGCTTGCGTATACTAATTTTGATGGCTTGATGGTGCGCCCGTGAGTGTGATGAAAATTTTACAATGCTTCAAATGGAGCCGGTCCATATGGAATGACGCCGAATGGCACGATCGTGAATGGGCTGCTTTAGTCACAGAGTGATTTTTTTCACAGTGATATCAATTTAATTTGATATAATATTAGCATTGTTAATGTCTGCCAATGTTGATGATTCGTAGCTCTCAACATCCTATAAGCAGATTCTTTGATCATATCACAAGGAAATACCTAACAATTGCCGACCCTTGAAAATAATTAGGTATATTATCTTATAAAGAATACCATTTTCCAATTAAGAAAGCACCGCATAGTAATTTCCTTAGTTCTATTATTCTAAAATCATGTCTAAACTATTGGCAACCTCTTTTTCATTATAATGCATTTCTCATTTTTAAAATATCCGCATGTAATATTTTGAATACATGATTCAATAATGCAGGCCAGATTACTGGAAGCTCTGGGAGAGCTTCAACAGTCAGTGAAGGTATACCGATCTGTCGCCGTTCAGGATGCCATGAATACTGAAGCCATTGCAAGCATTGCCGTCTTTCATTTTTATAATGACCAACCAGAATTGGCTTTGAGATATTACAGGTATCTTTTTCATTTTAAAATCAATATTATTGTAAGATATAAATTGTAATAGTGTGACAAAATCAGTTTAAGTCTGTAAATCAGATTATCAATTGGCGCTCAACGTGGGGCATTATTTAATATCCTAACGTAAACTGATGCTGATTTACAATTACAATAATATGTTGACTTTTAAATACTTAAATGACTAAATGCTCGATAAGCTGAACAGCCCTGGGTAGGCCTTGGCTCAATCCAGCAATCTCTTCCATTTTTGCCTCATTCCATTTTGTTTCATTTAAAACTTCACTTCATGGTAATGTTGGTACGACTGTCAGTCAGTCAAAAAATAGGACATATAAACTAAAAATCGCATTTTCAAATCAAATTTCTCAAATATTTTCAACAAGTGCATAAACTGTTTTCATTAGCATGTGATAGTAACCCTTACTAACACGGTTCTTTATAGTATATTTATCAGTTTTAATATCATGTTTTCAGTCACTTAGTCTATTTAAGCTAGCGTTACATGCTCTTTCAAATTAATTCATGTTTTGCAGAAGGGTATTGGCGATGGGGGCATATTCTGCAGAAGTGTTCTGTAATGTAGCTCTCTGTTGTCTCAGAGCCCAACACTGGGACCTTACTATTGCATGCTTTCGTCGAGCTCTGTTTCTTGCAACAGAACCTAATGTGTGCGCAGGACTCTGGTACAACCTTTCACATTTGGCATTGGTTTGTACTTAATTAGTTCTGAATTTTAATCTTGAAATATTTCCAATATTGATTAATAGATTGATGCATAATACAACAACTTGTTTATATAATATATAATACAACCCCAAAGAGCCATTTTTTTTTAATTGGACAACTTGTGATAATCAAAAATATATATATACAGTAAAGGAATAAAACCTGGATTAATATAAAGTAAATTATATCAATAAACTATTTGAATCCATATAATCAAGATTTGGAGAATTAGAGCCATCTGAATCATTGATATTCCATAGCTTTGAACACAAAATGGAAATTTTAACATTGAGAAGGAAAGAAAAAAGTATGCTCTATGTCTTTTAGATGAGGTGCTGAAACTGTGATCTAAACCACATGAATTTAATTCCTTCATGGCTGTATTTGAATAAAGTGAGAAATTGGGTTTCAAAAAAAGTTTTTTTTTCTAGACAATAGGTGATGTAAACCTATCAATTCAGTGTCTCCGTTTGTGTGTGGGAGTCGACCCATCTCATGCAGCGGCTCTTAATAACTTGGCCATACTGGAGGCCAGGAGGGGGAGAGCTACTACAGCACGATCATTACTATCAGCAGCAATCTCTGCTGATCCCAATATGGTAGAAGCCAGGGACAACCTCAAGAACGTTAAAGCTTTTTAGATATAATACAGAAATTCTTGATTTGATTTAGTGTACAATTCTTAACAGTTTTAAGAACCCAAGTAATTTAATGTACATCATATATCTATATATTGAAATTCATTCCGAAACCTTGTAGCGTGCAGGTGAGCCTTTTTGCTGTCATATTGTAATGTAACAAACAATTTTGGCTTCAAATAAACGTTTTTATTATCATTATATGACAATAAACTCAGAGATGCCCCTAGTTTGATAGCATTCAAAAAGTGTCTCAAGTCACACTTTTTACTCACATATCCACAAATTCACGTCTTTTTCCCCTCTATCCTTTCTCCTCTCCTATCCCACATCCAACAAACATAGTGTCTCTATCTGGTGAATATTTAATTTTTTTTCATTTTTATATTTTTAATTTCTTATTGTTTTTTATTTTGTATACTCTTGTTAATTATTCCTGTAACTAATTGAATTTAATACGGTGGTTGACTGGTAGAAATTGCCTTCGGGCAATAATTGCACCACATTGTTTTATCACAATAAAAGTTTTTAATTATTATTATTAAACTTGCACAGGATGCAATAAAGTGTTAATTATTATTAATTTTATATATTTATTTAACTTTTTGTATATGATATAAACAAATGCATTGCACACTGGCAGGTTTATTGCCATTAGGCAATTTCTTCCAACCAACCAAATTACAAAGTATGACAAAATAGTATAATTTACATCAACAAAATAATAATAATGAAAAACAGAAAAAAACATAAGAAAAATACTAATTTATTATCAGTTATTTACCTATATGTTTTTGGCAATTGTAAAAACATTTAACTTCAATGTATAAAATTTTGTTGAGCCAAATTAAAAGTTGAACAGGATAAATTGTTTTTACATATAGTAAAAAAAATAAAAAATAAATTATTTTATTTTATTAGAATTTTTTTTTTCAATACAACTCTTACAATACTAAACTAATATGTAAATGTAAATCTAATATATTCAGAATCTTTTCTTCTTTTTATCTTTAGGTCCACCAAGTCCTTCAAGTTGTTGTTTGAGAGACATCAACTCAACATCAGGAACATACCTGACTTCTTGGTGTTCTGGTGAGGCTTCCTGAACTTGTACTGTCACTCCCTCGGGAAGAGATTCCTGAATGAGTCTCAGAAAAATAGAGTAAATATTTGAGGGAGCATCAGAAATTGACACCGTTCTTTCATATATCGACAAATTATAATCACAGTCTACAACGTTACTATTATCTTTGAATTTATGGACTTTTAATTTTTGTGGTGGAGTGGCCCAACTGGAAAAAAAATAATGTATGTTTTTAAATTAATTATAGTTCCACATATGTATTTTCATTTTGACAGAAAGATCGTTTCGGCTATTAGTAATCAGTTGATAAAGGTCTTATCAGCGGAATTGGACATCCTGTCATAAGGAAACTACATTATGTGGAATAGGGATGTTATGAATATGTACATTCCCATTCTTTGTATCAAATTTTCAAAATGATACAAAGCGAATGATTTGTATCATTTTGAAAATTTGCATTTGCATCATCAGTGCCCCGTTCCACCATCGTACTTTTCAACTTTGCGCTTTGCACTTTGCATTTCGTCGGCTTGTTTTCGTTCCACCATTACATTTTTTCACAAAGTAAAAGTTGCAATTTGCAAAGCGAAAAGTAGACGCCTATTGCAAAGCAAATAAGCCGTTCTGTTCCACCATCGCTACTTTTCATAAAAAACTTTGCAAACCTTGCGAATGAATTGAAAAGAATATTTTGACATTTCAAATTTGCCATTCGTCGAGTTGTGAAAGTAGAAGTTGTTTGTTTAGAATTTTTGAGTAAATTTATTATAAAATTTTGCATAAATTATTGTTAGAAAGGGATGAGGAAGACGGGGTTGTAAGAAATTATAGAGAAAGGATAAATTTCGAAAATATTTTACTCACGCAGTTCCTCGAATATTTTCGCATAAATAGCACTCAGTGTGAATATGTCTTGATTAAGTACACGATTTATTCTGATTTTTTTTAGGTAATTTAAACTAGTTTATATGATTATTTCACTACTCATTTACACATATTTCAAGGTACAGAACAGCACCCAGAGAAGCAAATGATTGTCTCCTCAACAGCAAATAATTCAGTGAAGCACCTGTTGTTTCACTGTATTAGTGATAGTGTCACTAATTACTCCAAAAATAACTCCTTTCTTTTCATTAATTATCTCCAACACGGCTATTTTTTTCTTAATATTGTCTTTCCGGCTCATTTTCTAACAACGACAACGAAATCACAGAACAGACAAGAACGAACGGTGTCAAATGATCGTGTACGCTACGCGCGAAACACTCGGTACTACTAAGTTATCACTAGGTGTCGCTAGCGTCAATTGAAAAGACTTTGTAAATGTTTGGCGACGCCACAAAGTGACCATTTTGTTTTCGTGGAACGTGAACGCTTTGCAGTTTGCGAAATTCTCAAATCGCAAAGCGAAGAGTGAAAAGTTGAAAAGTACAATGGTGGAACGGGGCACAGATGTGAATGTTTTGCGAATGCAAATGTTATGCAGGTTACGACAAGTAGAACAAGGCGGAGATCCCAAAAAACTCTTCCAACATGATCCAGTTGATGCTACAAAAAGTATTAAAAAAGGCTAAATATCGTCTCATGGGTAAAAAAGCAACCAAGTTACTGTTTTTAAATTATAATGTCCCATTTTTTAAATTTGACTTTTATAATATGCTTAATTTGATCGTAACTTAAACTTAATAAAAAATAATATTGAAGCCAAACAATTTATTTATTTATTTATATAATTTATGTACAGGTGTACAAATGTGGGTTTATTGCCATGAGGCGGTTTCTTCCAATCAACCCGAGCAACGTGAAGTCTCTGAAGTTAAATTTGTACAATACTTATTTAGTGATAAATAAATGATTTAAAAACAATGAAATAAACTATGATTTTTTATTCCTTTTCTGATTATTTGCATTCACGAATGTCAAAAATATAACTTCAAAATATTGTTAATTAATTTCTTTGATTATAATACGGAGTTCTACAACATAAATACTGTCTACATTGACAAATTAATACATATTGGTACATACTATCGGTAGGGAGAAGAAAAAGACTCATATGGGCAGCTTTTGGGAAACTCGATAGTACTTTTCGGAGCCCCATACCAAATTCCTTGAAGTCAAGGGTGTTTCAGCAGTGTGTTCTGCCATTATTCACTTACGGCATGGAAACTATGACCTTAACCAAACTGTCTGCCAACAAACTACAAATAGCACAAAGAAAAATGGAAAGACAGGAAACATAAATTAGAAGACAGGAAGAGGAATGACTGGATATGTAGTCAGATCAAATTATCTGATGTGGTTGAGAGAATAGCAATGCAAAAGTGGAGATGGGCAGGACACATAACAAGAAAAAAGGTCCAATAGATGGACGAAAAGATTACTGGAGTGGAGACCGAGGGGCGATAAGAGACCTCAAGGGCGGCCTCGTGACAGATGAATGGACGATATTAGAAGATTCGTTGGACCCCAGTGGAAGAGAAATGCACAGGAATGGGAGGGAGTGGAGTATGAATGTACAGGGGAGGCCTATGAATGTCCTACAGTGGGCCAACATGGAGTGATGATGATGATACACACTACATACATACATTACATGACTTATTTGAGAGAATCGTCACACCATAAAAGTTTTGTATTTTTTACTCACGAATCGTCAACATCAATATCTAGAGTGTCAGCCAGCATATAAACGTTTTTATGGAACTTCTCTAAGATGGGAAAATCATAGCCCCTCAATTGGATATTTAATGTGCCTAATACGGGTATATCTGGTATCATACTCTGTAAAATAAAATGATGCAAATTTTACTAAATTAAATTAAAATCATAGCCTAATGTAATAAAATGCAGGATAGAAGCGGCCCTTAATTATTTTAATAAAATGAGAAATCTCCTCTGTAACCACGACATCAATCTGAAACTACGCCAAAGGATGATCAAATGCTATGTATGGTCAGTCCTGCTCTACGGTGTTGAGGCATGGACCCTCAAGGTTGGTACCATAAACCGCCTGGAAGCATTCAAAATGTGGATTCATCGTAGAATGCTAAGAATATTCTGGACCGATATGGTGAGCAACTTTGAAGTCTTGCGTAGAGCTAATACTGACAGACAGTTGTTCACGCAGTCAGTTCCGTAAGACTTCACATTTTGGTCACATAATGAGAGGCAAAAAATACTCGATCTTACGTTTGGTCATAAAAGGGAAGATTGAGAGCCGTAGAGGGGTCGGCACGAAGCAGCTATCCTGGCTCCGTAACATTCGGGAGTGGACCGGAGTGAGACGTGTGGATGACTTGTTCCACACCGCACAGGACAGGGAAAGTTTCTCCTGAGTGATCGTCAACATCGGGGGGACCCGACAGCACACAGAGAAGAGAGAAGAATGTAATATAATTACAATAATTGATGTGAAATTAAGTGAATGTGCAGCAAATATCAAAAAAATGAATGCTGATGAATCACATGCCAGGGGATTGTCTTCAAGTTACACAGCCGAGCAGTCCTTTTTTGAGATATTGAGTTGTTTTTATTTGTGTATATTCTTATTTTCTCTTTTGTATTTTGTCTGTAAGCAACTTTGTCTCAATAAATGTTAATATCATTAAATTATTTTGTGGAAAGATACCAAAATACTCATATGAAGATATTATATTCTACAAATGCAATTCAATTTTTTTAAAGGAATAAAGGAGCAAAAATTAAGACTGAAACATCGTTTGACTAATCTCTTGTATTAATGTTAACATATTTGTTAATTACTTATGGCTCTGAAATTAAATATTTTGTATCTAACTTTTTGTAACCGAACCTAACTGAAAAACGGGCATAATGTGTGTCAAAAAAATCGCCTATTTTTTTATGTTTCGAAACATTCAGTTCCTATATCTGACGAATATCACATAAGGATAGCTTGAAAAGTACTCATAAAAATCAATGAATAGTAAACACACATTTCAATTATTTTTTGTGATTTAATAAAAACAAATGGTAAATTTTGGTTTCATAGTGTAAAAAGGTTTGTGTATCAACTGACGTAATTTGAAAAATTAGGGCATTCTCAAAAAAGTATTATTGAAAATTAAAATATAGTATAAAAAAAATTCTATTTACAGCTAAATAATCCGGTTCGTAAATATCTCCGTAATTGCGATGAGATGAAATTGTCGTTGACATTAATTTTATTCGATTTGTTAAGCACCTCGATATCTGGAAACAAATAAAGGTAAGAAAATAATAACACAAATAGGTTTATATTATGGAAATGTATAAAGTATGAATGAAAATATCCAACTTTACTTTAAAAATAGACATTGCGTGTGTGATACTGTTATTTTCTAATAATTTTCTGTGAAAATCGTCTAAAATATATAATTCTTCTCTGAAACCATTAACCTAAAAAAATGACAGTTGAGTTGACAGATTGAATTTTTCTTTTATGATTATGAGCATAGAATTATTAGGGGCTTTTCATATTTTCAAAATTTTCGCCCTGTTTCCGTTTTGAAAATAATAATTATCCTGAGATTTATTTGATTCATTCTGATATTTACATGTGTATTGTGATCGAAATATTGCCATGGATTATGATATAGAAACTGAAAATATATTATCTTACTTTCACTATTTCAGTATTACTATTGTTTTTAATACTATAAATGTTTATTACGGGTCCCCAGGCAATAAGTCCCTGTTCAATATACCTATTTAAAAACAATATCCATTGTTTTTAAATTAAGTAGCTTCAAGTAAGACAGTAGTCAGATTCCTGAAATGTTAGTATCATAACTTTTACTCTTAGTGCGCTAGTTTACCACCCCCTCACCTCTCCTCTGATGGTAACAAATTAATGGTTGTAAAAACAAATAAGCAGTCAGGATAAATGCTGACCAAAATTGATGTTACCACAGGGCGCAACATCATCTTTTCTGCAGAGGCAAACCCCTGTCTTCCACATGGTGGTTGTAGCTCGGTGGGGTCCAACAGGCTGGCAAGTCCCTAAGGTGCTCTTGTTATGTTTTTTCTCAATTTACAGTACATGATGATCTTGAGAACCACCGATAGAGATGTCTATATTCCGTGAAGATTCCTCATGGTCCCATCTGTGAGCGTTTGCCCTTCCTTCATGAGCGGGGGCCCAGGCCTTTACATGCCCCAACGAGCAAAGTCCTGAGTTTTCTTAGTACCAGTGACATCCTCGAGGAAATATGAAATGTCCACAAAACTTCCACATCTCCCAAAACAACGACCACCATTGTCGACCGATGATGGCATAAAAACAAAGTCCAACTCGTTTGCATGTTAAAAGTCAAAAGAGTGGCTTCTAGCTTGTGGTACTGTGAGACTCCCATTAGCTACCATTTCTTTTTCAGAATTTTGCTATGCCCATTACCATAGTCAAAGTTTCCATAGCCAGAAGTTGAAAAACAATAATCATTTTTCATTTCCCTTAAAGTTCATAACTGACCTGCATCTTTTTTTGACATGTGTGAGTTATGTTGTTCGTGTAGAAAGTTTTTATGGATTTCCATATTCAAGATATGTTTTCATCTTCATCTTGCTGTAGACTCAAGCGAGTCTGTTACCACAGGATGGTCCTCCTGAGATACCAAACTGTTCCAAGTTGACGCTGTCCATATGGTACTAAATATAAAGCAATGTGTGAGATTCACGTATGACTCAACATCTGCACATGTTGATACCAGTATCGTCAACGCTGTCTCCTCCATATGACCACATCTTGAACCGCACACTTCACGGATTGTCGTGTTTCTTAGTCGATCATACAAGGTCCTTCCAGCAATGGCTCATAGAGTTTCATCTCCGCGGTCCTCAATATACTTTTGGTTTTATAGATCTGAACAATTTGAGATATGTGATCAGATAGAATCTATACATTCTATATATCATGCCTTTGCATCCGGCAAAAGACTTTTCAGTGTATTGCTAGGCCCCACCAAGTGATATCCACTACATGGAAAAACATCAGCATGCCTGTGGATATTAGATGTTGTTTCCTTGAATGCTGCTTGAATATAATTATTTTTCATAACTTAGATTATAATTTATAATTCTTCACTATAATTTTTTTATCTTTTTAATTTGTTATGACTATTGGTGGGTGGTTTTTCTGTAGTCGTTTGTGTTCTAATAAAATGAATAAAAGTGTTCTGTTCTTCCTCCGCACCTACTTTAGTGTGAATCTTCCGCTAAAGGCATTTTGCATCAAATCAATTTATTGAAAAATATTTGAATTATATCTAAATGATTGGAATATATGTATCCCTTTATCAACAATAATGTCACTATACAATGTCACAACATGTGGTTAGTTATTGTTATTATTATTGTATCTTTGTGGTTAGTAAATAGTGTGTTGTTAAGTTTATCAAAATATTTTATTAGGCATATAAACTGATTATTACCGATTTATGAATGAAATAAATACACAAAACATTGTACCATACATTATAATTCAATCTCTACCTTTTAGAGATAAAGTCATCATGACAAGCATCGAAGAATGGAAAAGTAATTCAAGTGTTCAAAAATTTCAAGAATACCTCAAATTACCAAGTGCTCATCCTAATGTGAATTATGGTAAGAATCATCAGAACAGTAATTAATACAATGATACCCTTTTCTAGAAATATACACTACCCACGTAAAAACATTCATGTTGCATTTTTCCAGAAAAACTTATAGGTACATGTTGTTTATCTATATTATGTAGGTATATTGGGTATATCACTTTATTTTTTGCTATGAAAAGTTTCCTATTTTTATTTTAAACCTATTTCATAGAGGGCTGTATAAATTTTCTCAAAAAGCAAGCTGAAGAACTCAACCTACCATATGAAGTTCATATTGCTTCACCGAAAAACCCCATAATTATTATAACGTGGGAAGGAAAAAACCCATCTCTGCCATCTGTATTACTAAACTCACATATGGACGTTGTAGCTGTGTATCCGGTAAGTTAAATGTTCAATTAATTAAAGCGTGCTATATAAAAAATAAATTATATTTAATATTTAGACATGGCAACACCAACGAGAAAGGGGTAGGTGGTGCTAGCGGAGGGAGAAGAGGTGTTCATATTATTTTGTGATTCCAAAAAAAATGTATTGTTAAATTAATGTTTATAAAAAAAAATACATGAAATAGCTATTTCCTTTCTCCTCTTTACCTGCTTTGAAGTGGCTTTTCAACATACCGGAGGTTGCATCAAACTTTAGAAATGCGATCCAAACTCTAATCAATTTGTTTCATTATTCTTATATAAATGTCACATCAACTAAAGTATAAGCATGTATCTACATATTGAATTTTATGTATTACAATTTAATTATTGATACAGAATAGCTGGAAATACCCTCCTTTTGATGCCCATATAACTGAAGATGGCAAAATATATGGTCGAGGATCACAAGATATGAAGTGTGTTGGAATACAATATTTGGAAGCAATAAAGAGACTCAAACAAAATGGAAAACAACTATTAAGAACTATTCATATTAGTTTTATGCCTGGTAAAAAAAAATTATGCATATAATAATTATATTAAAATATATAATCTTGTCACAAATTCATTAAAGTTATCTTCATTTGCATATTATTTTTTCATAAATGCTCTTTTTGTTTTAATTTTCTCTATGTCTCATTCATTTGACTGTGCCCTGTGCTACTAATTAATAATTTTAACCAACCTTTAATTTAATTCCATAGTCTTCTTTTAAGTACATCGTCACATTCTGTTAGTTGAAAATCTGTCTGAGGAGGGAACAGTTCTGAAACAGGTCGCAATTTCAATAATGTTGTTTATACAAAGTAATAAAATATAGTTTATAAAATTTTTGTTATAATATGCCACAAAGTTAATAAATCAATATTTGAGAATAAAAAAACACATACTAAACTAAAGCTTTAAATTTTGTTTCAGATGAAGAAATGGGAGGGATGCTTGGTATACAGAAGTTTATTAAAACAGATGAAATTAAAAAATTAAATGTCGGGGTTTCACTTGATGAAGGAGCAGCTTCAAATACAAATGATTTTTACATTTTTTATGCTGAAAGGAGTATCTGGCGTATGTAGATTATTTACAGTAACAATTAAATAGTTATATTTCATAAATTAAAAATAATACAACCAAATTTAGCTTGATCGGTGCGTTTTTTGCATTTTATTTTCATACGCATTGGTCTACGATTTTTTTTTTGAGAAAGTGCAAAATGGTAATAATAATAATTGAGTGTTATTATTTGTAGTACTTAATTGTTGTTAATATCATTAGCAAGTCAGTCGACGCTGTAGTATAAAATATTTTTTTATTATAAAACTAAAAAAATATGTATTACGAAAATTATATTATTTTTTAGAAAACTTATTTAATTTTAATGAAATAAAATATTGATGCGCTCAAATCATTTTTTTTCCATTAAATATAGTATGAATCAAATTATTTTTAGACGTTATTATCACCTGTCCTGGACAATCTGGTCATGGATCACTATTGCTTCCTAATACAGCTGGGGAGAAGGTACATATTTGGCATAATTTTTTTATCTATAATATTAATAAAATCATAATTATATATCAAATTTAAATGCTAATAAATTGTTTTTTCTACCTATAAGATTAAGAAATGTTTATGTGAATTTAATGATTCGGTACATTTTTTCAGGTCAGATATGTGATTGACAAATTCATGGATTATAGAGAAACGGAAAAACAAAAACTGCAATCGAACCAATCACTAACAGTCAGTGATGTTACTTCAATTAATTTAACTCGCATTTATGTAAGTTCATTTATTGTTCTCATGTTGATATACTTTAGTTTTCATGTTATATACAATTTATATGTTGAGTTTGATGTCACTTTAGTTTATAAATAAGCTTGACGATGGAATGGTCAGCTCCAAAGCCAATAGTAATAGAATGGAAGAAATTGGAGAATTTTGAAGAAATTTCGATCAGAATGAAGAAGTTACAACTAAAATGTATGATATTAAATAAATATATTTTGGTTGTTAGCCTTCCATTTGTCATCATATCTGTTTTGAAATTTATACAAGATTCGCAGTGTTCCATTTTCAAACCACAACGAAACAGAGTCAGTGAATAAGTGACAAGGGTGTTTGCTATAGTAGATTTCCTTATAAAAAAAATATCTCTATATTATTTCTTAAATGAACGTTACGAAATAGTTCAAGGTATTTAATACATCTGATAATTTGCTTTAAATGATTTCTTTATTTGATCTAGGGTGGTGTTCAAACAAATGTGGTTCCAGAGTCACTTACTGTTGTTTTTGATATTCGTCTTGCTATCGATGTAAACCACAATGACTTTGAAGATATGGTACAGAAATATTACATTAAAAACATTATTATTATGATTACTTATTTAATCAAAAATATATTTTTGTAAGTATTATTAAAAATAACAACAGGCCTTCTTCAAAGAATTTTTTAATCCTTGTATTCCAAATTGGGTGCATAGAGCCTCTAGAGAATTAATAGTGGGTTCAGGTGAAATTTTTGAGAGTAGAGATACTTACGGTGTGGCACTCGATAGAAAAGTGATAAGAATATTTTCAAATTGATAATAATTTAATGTGCTGGGCTAACAATTTAGCTACCTACCTAAACTAATTACATTCACCTATAACAAGCATAAACTTATTTAGGTCAAAATAAATGCAGTTGAAAAAACAAAATGCAACACAGAAAGGGAACATTTACAAAACTCAACCATGTTAAAAAGTACACTCCGCCTTGACACACATCTAAGCTATCATTAGTTTGAAAAAAAAACATTTTATATGTTTAGAAACAGTAAAATTTTGTTGTAAAAATACTCATGATAATAACATATATTTAAAGATAAATAACTGGTGCAAGGAGGCAGGTGATGGGGTTACAATTAAATATGAGATGAAAAGTCCTAAAGTTGAGCCAACAAAACTAAATGATGATAATAAATTTTGGAAAGCTTTTAAAAAATCCACTGATGATCTGTAAGTACAAAATAATAAAACAATACATTGTTATTATTAAAATAATAGTTCATTATAAATTTTAAAAAATGTGAAATCATAACTTTCCATTATTCCAAAATAGTAATAATTTAACATTTGTGATGGAGCTTTCTTTGATCTTACCTCTAATGATTGTAAAATATGGTATGTGGCAGATAACTAACTTATATTGATAATATATTATCAATTTCTAGCGGTATCAATCTGAAGAAACTTATATTTCCTGGAGGAACTGATAGTCGTTTCTTGAGAGACATTGGTATTCCAACATTTGGATTCTCGCCAATGAACAACATAGAACCTTTACTGCATCAGCACAATGAATATATTCATGCTGATTTATTTCTCAAGGGGATTGATATTTATGAAAAGATCATTGAAAGTGTCGCTAATGTTTCTTAAATAAGTAATAGTAAACTTGTACATGTTACAATCTGTTCTAAAAATAAAGACAATTTTGTTACATTTTCTTTTATTTTTATATTTACCTAATCGTTTTTATTCCTCCAAGACCTAAACAATAATTTCAATTTATTTTCAGTTACTAAAAAATGTGTACCTATGAAAATATTAATTAATCAATTTGCTAAAAAATAAGTTATTCTAATATGAGTATACATACATACATTCCATCACGCCATGTCCCTCGCGGGGTAGGCAGAGAGAACCGAACGCCTACCCTACGAGTTTTTATGAGTATTCACAAATAAACATTTGTTTTTTAATAAAATAGCTATCAAGGAATTGATCGTGCTTTCTTGTATTATCAATTTTCCGGGTTTCATTCCTTGCAGAGGAGAAAACATTAATAGCAAATATTTTTTATGTAATTTTTGTTTTTCGCAAAAATGGCACACTAAAAAAATAATTGATTATGAAATTTCTCTTAGTTCTAGATCAAAGATTTCCATATAATATACGAAAATCTACGTTCTAGAATATTCTAGATCATTTGACTCAATAAAGAAAATTTCATTGTGGATTTTTTATTCTTCAAAAATCGGTGATTGTTATTTCCAAAATTTTACATTTAAATTTGCGCCTTTTGTCAACAATTCATAGATTTTTTTTATATAGCAATACTTAATTTTTGACTCGTTTGACCCATTTGACCTTGGTTTGACAGTCAGTCAAAAAATTTTCGATTGGATTTCGTGCAGAGCCGGGCATTCTCATTTCATACTAATCAATTATAGATTTTTAACATATTACAAGTCTTAAATTACATTCATTCCGTCTTTATTGAAGTAAGTATTTCATTAGTTATATTTTTATTTTACGTAATACCTTCATTATTTTTTCTGTGATCAAATTGCCTTTTAATTTATGCCGATAAAAAGGCCATTATTATAGATCAGAGGGCAAATTGTTTTAAACGATTGCAAATTCTTACATCATTTTTTTTATTATTTACCAAATTTAGTTTTCAGTGTAGTCATATTTTTTTTTAAATTTATCCTGCAAATCTCAAATATTTCAAAGTGATACCTCAAATATCAATTTGAATTAACATTATCTGATTATTGTGACAGTTTCGTTTCATTCAGATTGTATCATTAAATTATTGTATTTATCTATTTATAGGTAAACCAGATATTTAAAAATGGCCCGTAAATTCTGTGTTGGTGGAAACTGGAAGATGAACGGCGACAAGGCTATGATCACTGGAATCATTGATACTCTGAAGAAAGGACCTTTAGATCCTAACACTGAAGTATGTATACCTATGAAAATATATTATAAAATAATTCTTAAACATTGAACTGTAATTTTGTTTTCAGTTTGGGCCTATTTCTATCTTGAAAAATGCATATGATATGTACATATAGATATCTCCTAACATCTTGAAAATTTTCAGCCTGTGTTTTGGAATAATGCCTAATATTGTAGATTTTCATGTTAATGAATAGTATTTTTTTAAAAAGATTTATTAGATTAAATAATTACTTAATAAGAGAAGTAGATACATTTATACTATCCATTGAAATGAACTGTTCAAAACTATAGTAATTATCGGGAGGAGAATGGTTTTAAATGATTATTGTTGAAACAGTATGTAATTTTTTTATTATTAGGAAAACATTAAAATGAGAAGCTATATTTTATCACTGATTTGATAATTTTAAGCTACTATTTATTTTTTTATTTTTAGGTTGTGGTTGGATGCCCATCCATCTACTTGGAATTTGCTCGCAGCAATTTGCCATCTTCAATTGGAGTTGCAGCACAGAATTGTTACAAAGTAGCCAAGGGTGCTTTTACTGGTATGTATATTTTATTATGGTACAAATGTAATTATAATTAATGAACAGCACAGTTAATTAACTTAACCAGTCACATTAAAAGCAAACCAATAATTATATTTTTTTAATTTATCCTCGTATGCTTCCTCAACCTGCCATTGAAGCTGCAAATTTTGTGTAATAGATAATTCACCATGACACAAGGAATACAGTATGAATTTGCTTGTTTCAATAGGCATTAACAGGGAAAAGTTTTAGTAACTTGATATGAAGAGTTTACACAAAACATATTAAGGCCGCTCAGGCATTCAAATGTGATTTGTTAGCATTGGCATTTCTTCATTTACACAGTCAATACTGACATTATCGTCTTGAAACTAAAGCCAGGGATAAATTACACTACTGTGTAGAGCTTAACAGTTCCACCCTGAGCAGGAAAGGCTCCGTCTATGGCAGCAAGAAGCCCCCGATAACTTCGTCCGTCCTAAGGAGAGTCTTCCCCCGGGCCACAACGTGGAGTGGCGTAAGTGGAAGTCACTAAACAGACTGAGGACGGGCGTTGGGAGAACGTTGGATAACCTGTCTACATGGGGCTTCCTGCTACAGGGAATACCAACGATATGTGACTGGAGAGCAGCAGACCACCGCAACATCTATGCAGCTGCCCCTCAAGTCCAGTAAACTGCACCATGCACAATCTTATGGTGGGCAATGATTGTGCTATTGAGGTTGCTAGGCACTGGCAGAAAATGATTTAAATGCGTTGCTGACACAGTAGAAGAAAAACAGTTCCAGAATCATAATGATTGAATATTTTCTCGATATATAACAATTCCGAAAGTACCCCTGAAATTCGCAGGATTCCCTCGTTATCCGTTTAATTTATTAGATGTAAAACTATAATTTAGCAAAAATATTGTTAAATATGATGTTAAAACATTAACAGTGTTATTTATAAAAAAAAATTGTTTCAATTGAACCCGGTTCAAAGTCTTATTCCACGTTCTAATGAAATTCAAATATTCTTATAAATAAGATTTCAGTTGAACATGGAATAAGACTTTGAACCGGGTTCAATTGAACCAAGTTTTTTTTTATAAATAACACTGTGACTGTTTTAGATTTTTAAATTTTATCTTGATTTAAAAAAAGGTATAATTCATATTTTCGCTTGTTGTTCCTGTTTTGGCCTAGTCGAGTCGTACAAATTGTATGGTGGTACAAACCCCACTGTTTGTACTTCAGTACGAAAAGTGGGGAAATTCTCAGTGCCTGTGCAGCCTTTATAAACTTTTAAATCAAAAGAGAATTTCAGTATTATGTTTGACATTATTGTATGAGCAAATAACAAATAGGATATTAAATTTTACTAATCCCAATCTTGCGCCTTCCCATGTATATTTATATCTTTCATTTACCTTTGAGTTTTTAAATTAAAAAATTACTTGTTCATGTGTGTTGTTCTTCAGTCATAACTAGGTATGTTGCATTAGATAAGGTTTATTATTTAAATTATTATTAATGATATTTTTTTATTGTATAAACAGGTGAAATATCTCCTGCCATGATTCGTGATGTTGGATGTGACTGGGTTATCATTGGACACTCGGAGAGGAGAGCTATCTTTGGAGAAAGTGACCAACTTATTGCTGATAAGGTAGGTTTAGATAAAAATAGCATAATATAAATTTAAAAAAAATATTCAACCTATGATTGATTATTTCTATTTGATTCAGAGCTGCTGTAAAAAACAATTAAGAACTTTTATCTTAGTTTAGTTTAAACTGAAGATGGATAAGAAATTAATGATGAACGACTGACAGAAAAGTTATAATAATGTTGAAAGAGAAAGTGAGAGATAAATGTTATGTTTTGTTATTTTTGATATTGGTTTCTCTGATCTAATTTTCATGTCTTTTGATTTAAAAAAAAAACTGATGGTTCACCATAAATACATAAATATCTTGTTTTTAAAAAAAGAAATGTGAGATTCTCCCATTGAACAGTGGTGCATGTGTGCAACGATGAATGATAATATATAATAGTATGGTAATTGGTTCTCTGTTCCTTCTCCATGAGGGAAATAGAGTGATGGTATGTATTTGTGCTATCTCATATTGTATATAATCTATTTTGTTATTAAATAAGTAAATATTTTATTTAAATCATTGTAAAAGGAAATAATTGACTAATCAATACATTTACATCTAAGTAGTATGCTATGTATATGTATCTTTTGTATAATAGTGGCAGATCATTCCACGCTTCCAAAAATCTCTTGTTAAAAAAATATCTCCAGGGATTTTGTTTGAAACTGTGTTTTTTAAAGCTTCAAACCATGACCTCTTAAATTAGTATTTTAGTTTAGGCAGAACATCAGCAGCCAGTGTTTGTTTAGTATTTTAAATATTTCTATGGTTTCCCCTCTTTTTATCCAATCCTCAATAGTAGTGAGACCCAACACATTCAGACATTCTTCAATAATTGATTTAAATATTTCTATGGTGTCCCCTCTTTTTATCCAATCCTCAATAGTAGTGAGACCCAACACATTCAGACATTCTTCAATAATTGATTTAAATATTTCTATGGTTTCCCCTCTTTTTATCCAATCCTCAATAGTAGTGAGACCCAACACATTCAGACATTCTTCAATAATTGATTTTAATATTTTTATCCAATCCTCAATAGTAGTGAGACCCAACACATTCAGACATTCTTCAATAATTGATTTCAATATTTTTATCATTGTCTCATAATGTCTGTATGATGTCTTTAGATACAAAAACTCACGCTAGGATGTTCCTAAGAGTTAGGTAGCTTTGGTGAAAGATACCAATAGTTCGTTGAATTTATAAATGATTTATTTCTCACTAATCATGATACAATTTTTTTTTCCTAGGTCAATCATGCTCTGCAGTCTGGATTGAAGGTTATCGCTTGCATCGGTGAATCTCTGGAAGAGAGAGAATCAGGAAAGACAGAGGAAGTCGTCTTCAGACAAACAAAGGCTCTCGTTGGAGGAATCGGTGCCGACTGGTCCAACGTTGTGATTGCTTATGAACCAGTTTGGGCCATCGGAACAGGAAAGACTGCTACCCCACAACAGGTAAATTAAAAGGAGATATTTCATAACAAAATAAATTTTTCAATTGGATCAAGAAAGTACATATGATCAGCTGACTTACTCTCGTTGTTCAAATTTGATCCCTATTTCTAATTTTCGCTTAGAACCTGTCGCTTACGTACATTCAAGTTATCTACTTTTATGATCTAAACATACCTACACCTACCTACTGACATATGCTCCATTACAAAGGTGTAGGTTCTTTGGGAAAAATTCAATATTGGATTTGAAGACAAGATTAAGCCAGCACGTGAGATTGTTGTCATTAATTATGATTTATGTTGTTGAACTGTGTTAAAATTCTATTTTGGTGCATTATTTTTCGAAAACTAATAGTTTGAACTTATTGTTAAATTTTTGTTGTTATAAGTATCATTTTTTATAACATTTTCACTCAGTTTTTATTAATGACTGCAACATTTTTCATTCATTGTGAAACTGTATCATTTATGTGTACAAATATTTATAGCCGATCAAGTAAAAGCTCACATAAATGAAATTTTGAATGACTATAGAATAGTAGTACAGGCCAAATCTCAGAATAAAACGAATATCAATGAACCGAAATTTTCAGTATAACGTATATGTAATTTGTCCCCAATAAACCTTCATACAATATGTACTCAACCAAAATTCACTGTAGCGAAGCCGATCTCAGAATAACAATTTTTTTCTTAAATGATGTTTCAATTTTATGCAATCTCAGTCTGTTTTTGACACTTGATGGTTTCCAAGTACTATTTTTTGTTTTTATCAGTACGCATCTTACCCATCTTTGGTGTTTCTAAATCTTTTAGTCTAAAACATTTGTACTGTGTGAAAATGGAAAAAACAAACAAAACAACTAGCATTCATTATAGAGAATTTTTAATATAATGAAACATTTTTTGTGGTCCCGTGAATTTCGTTATACTGAGATTTGACCTGTAAAATTTATACAATATGATGCACTGACATAAGTGCAGTTGATGTTGATTTAATACTATAATAGAAGAATATGGTGTTTAGATCTCTAATGGCCAGTTTCATAAAAATTAAAGGAGACTTAATGTCGACTTTAAAATAAATTGTGTTTCATAACAACAAAATGTCACTTAAAGTTCACTTTAATTTAAAGTCCAGTGTCTTCGTACTTTAGTCACTAAAGTCTTCTTTAAGAGCAGTTCATTTTTTTGCTACCAGAGTGTGCTGCAATATTATATAATGTTCAAGTCAGTTGTCAGTCCTTGTTGATGTCAATATTGTCAATTGAATTTTGAAGATCATGTGCATATTACTTACTAATATTCAATAGTTTTGTTATTATTTGAACATTTTTTTTATTAATAATATAACAAAATGAGATAATTAGAAGATGCATAGTGTGGTACGACGGTGAAAAGTATATAGGAAAAGAATCGACCACATGGAAAAGTAGAATTAAGGAGAATTTTTTGATAGGTTTTGTTCCATAAACATGTCCTTTACATCAATGATCAATTCAATGACAGAAATAACATATTATATGGTAGTATACAGAAAGATTTATCTATGCTATTAGCTATGTTTCCATATATTTTGATAGCAATATTGCCAACTTTCAGGTATTTTGGTGACATTTCTGCCTTTTACTAAAGTACGCGGCATTATTATTTATGAAATGCAACGACTTAAAGGCGACTTTAAATTTTTAAAGAACCTTTCACTAAAGGGTCCTTTTGCTGCTTTTTATGAAACTGGCTGTAAGTAAAGAAACAGTGTAATGCTCTTAGAGAAAATTAATATCAAACTTTTAAATAAATTACATATTTTTGTCAATATAAGTAGTAAAAATCCAATAAGCTCACCAGTGTGCAATATATTTGTTTATA
This sequence comes from Molanna angustata, assembly GCA_963576475.1. Lineage (NCBI taxonomy): Eukaryota > Metazoa > Arthropoda > Insecta > Trichoptera > Molannidae > Molanna > Molanna angustata. The sequence continues at coordinate 9,090,122 of OY754971.1, read as the reverse complement.
TTATTTATTTATATACGGTTAAAAATCATTTTTACACAAACATTATATGCAAAATCATCTTAAATAAACAAAATATATGAAAATAGTTTTCATTTTATGAAATAGAAAAATATTAACAAAAAGTTGACTAAACATACATTTATGCTGTCTATTTGCATAATTTATGTGTAAAAAAAAACAGCATTACTGTTTAAAATAAATTTTTTTTTTTAATTTAAAATATTAGAAATACATATAATTTATTGGTGGTTTTTGTGAAAATTTTAGGCCCAAGATGTGCACGCATCTCTGCGTAAATGGTTAACTGAGAATGTCTCAGCGGCTGTAGCCAATGCTGTCCGCATCCAGTATGGAGGTTCAGTCACAGCAGCCAACTGCAAGGAATTAGCAGCTTGTCCCGACATTGATGGATTCCTCGTAGGTGGTGCTAGTTTGAAACCCGAATTCATCGACATCATTAATGCCCAACAATAAATACAAATTGTAAAAAATAAATAAGTGGTTATATGAAAGTTCTTCATCATACTGTGCTTTGAACTAGTCAAAAAATATTTTTGAATATTGGTTTACAAGATTTACAGTGCATATCCAAAATTTAAATAAAATCATGGTTTCAATATTTTACTATATGTTTAAGAATTGCATTTGTTTAATACATATATTTAATATAAATATTGTTTATAAGTTTACCTTTTTTAAACACATTTTAATCTTATTATGATTTTGTTAATTAATTTACAAAATAAAGCAAACTGAGTAAATAAGTTTTTTCTTTTACCCTTAATGTAAGTTTCATAAAAATGTAAACAAAATTAATATGTATTCGTTTTTTTTTTATTACATATACTTACCAAAAGTTACATTATTTTATATGAGTAACATAACAAATAAATTGGGTTGGTTTAGACCACCACACTAGGCCAGGCCTGTTCCGAGGTGGTAGACTTGTTACATAATATTAATTACTAAGTCATTGTAAGCTGTTATATAGAATGATTGTGTAGCCCATGGTCCACTTATTGAGTCCTATGTTAGTAGTTTTGTCGTGTATGTTGTTATGAATTGATAATTTGTTAACAATAGTTGATCCCTTTGTTATGTAACCATGTTTGTATTGTATGTTTAAGTCTTGTATGTTCTATTAAATGTATGTTCTTTATATCTTTTGCTACTATACTTAGGATCTTTGGAGCCAAGTATTGATAATATCTTTGTCCGTATGTAGTGTTTGTCTTCGGAGTGATTAGTTGATGTCTGTATCTTGTATCGTGAGAATGTTGAGCAGTGATATGGTTTTTCTTATCATTTTTAAAGTGAATAAGAATTTGTTTAATATAGAGTTGTGCTGTAGTTAGTACGTTAAAGTCTTTAAAAATTTATCTCAGAAAATTTTATAGCCTTTCAGAAAACTATAGATTTGAATTATCAATTATCAGGTTGATTTTAACCACTGTTGTCAGTTGGTCTCTAGTATCTATCTGGACATTGATTAAATGTGAATAGAGTCTCTAGAACGTATTATTCAACTGTTGATTTGTTTAAGAGAATTTATTTCTCTTAACATATCGACATACTATCAAGCCTAGATACGCGACATTTGTAAGCCAGCTCTATATTTTTCATGGCTTTTTCAACTTTGATGTCAAAAAACACCAACTTAGATGCTTCACAGCATATATGTTCTGTATATAGATTTACTCTTTAATTTCTAGTTTACTGAATTTGGAATAGAACATATGTGTGTGTCCTCCCCTTATGACTTTTGATCCGCTCAATGCACCGAGCCTAAAATTTCAGAATATATAGACAGTTATAGGCCTACAAAATTATTATACTCAGAATTTCGAATTTTTGCTTCAGTCAGGGGTTATCAACTTTTGATTTTTTTCTTTATTTTTTTAAATATATATATAAACAATAAAAGCTAGAATTCTGAAATTTGGTATAAATAAAGACAAATACAAAATATCAAATTAATTTTATTGAAAAATTCCTGAGTAAAAATTAAACATTTTTTTATGATAAATTTGTGTTTAACTGCCTATATTTCCAATTTTTTTGAAAATATCGAAAAACGCCGAAACACCCCAACTAGATCATTTATTTTTTTATAAAAAATAATATATGTACATTATAGTAGTACTACTCAAACTTTTTTTTAACAATTTTTATAAAAATTTAATTTAGTAACGACATTGTTTCATACAATTTGTATGGCAGTATACACTACACAATATCTATGGGGACTCTCAATAGTTTGATACTTAATCTCCAAACATACATACCATAATGCTGTTTTAATATTTTGGGTAGGAAAACAGGACTTACCTCCATACTATCCTATCCTTACATACATACCTACATTTTTTGTAAAGAACACAAAATTTCTTAAAATTTTCAATAATTTGGATTTAAGGGTTTATAGTTTGGTACGTATTATTCAACTATACATACTATCGCTATCGACAGTTGGATCTCATGTGTTACATGCAACTAGTAAATATTTCAATATACCTACCTATACAGTTTAAATAAAAATTGAATGTCCATTACATCCCAGCTCAATTTGACATGTACCTCTTAACTTCTAGTCCTTTGTTTTCAATTGAGGTTTGATTGCTCTACTTTTCTTTGTCTGAACCAGTCTGAACAATATTTACTATTACCTATATGTTTATCATGAAATAAAGATAATGATTACCTACTATTGAAATTATTTGTTTCCCCATTGTTGTTTAAATACAAACAATTGATATATAAATATAGATTTTAATCTTGTTCTTTGTGGTTATCATTAATAAATATGGTTCCTTTGATTGTTTTAATAGTTGTTTGGATTTGAATACCAAATGGAAATATCCTGACTGAATTCAAATTGCTTTTATATTGCTGTTTATTTTTTTCCAAATAAAATGGTAGAACTGAAAAATAACGATTCAATCAGCAAATTTGTAGAATTTCTACAGATAGCGAGTGTGCAACCAGATGTTAATTATGGTATGATTATACATTTTTTAAAATTAATATAAAGAATGACGTTATTGATATTTTTGCATATTATATTGTTAATGGAATACTTTTGATGAAAAACGATTTATTTTGAGATAAAGAGAAAATATTTTTAACAGATCCGTGCATAGAATTTTTGAAGAAACAATGTGCCAAAATAGGATTGAGCTACAATATCTTTTATATGGTACCCAATAAGCCTATATTTGTAATAACATGGGAAGGATTGGATCTGTCAGTACCATCTATAATGCTTAATTCTCATATGGATGTGGTCCCGGTTTCAGAGGTATTAAAAGTTTTAATCATTTTTTGAAATACAAATATGTTGATGTACAGATTTTACTACTGTAATTCTACTGGCCAAATTCTTGGTATACATAAAATATATATTATGCATACTTTCTCTGAAATACTGCTTACAATTGGTTAAAAATTAGCCAATAGACTTGGGTTTGTGTCATATATTATTCCAGATAAAATAACTGCATGCTCCGCATAGCTTGAAATATTACTAAAGTCAGGCAGCAGGCTCTCTTTAATTAGTATTGTTTCATCTGAGTTGTTTTGCAGGATAAGTGGATATATCCACCATTCAGTGGTCACATAGATGAGGAGGGTAGAATATTTGCTCGAGGCTCTCAGGATATGAAAGGAGTTGCTATACAATATATGGAAGCTGTGAAAAGACTAATGGAAAAAGGCATCAAGCTAAAGAGATCAATTCATATCTGTTTTGCACCTGGTAAAATAATTATTAGAATTTTTTTTAAGTACCTACCTATTTTTTCCCTGTCGGTTCTTTGTCAAACCATGTATGTATAAGATCTTTTGTTTCCATAAAAAAAATAGATACAAATATGGATAAAAATCCATCTTTGTATCTAACCCAGGGTTATAAAATATGTTAAAAGAAAATTATTACTTGATAGTTAAGGAAAAAATTATTCTTTTGGTATGTAACAGCTGCAGTGCTACAGTGGCTGTCTAGTGGCTCTGTTGTACAAACATATATATGCTCAAAATTATTTTTATATAAATTAATGAATTCTATATGTCGTTTTCTTAATTGCCTAAAATTCTCGTTTTTATTACATCTTGTTTGACATAAACAGCTTTGATTGCTTTACTTCAACGCAGGCAATTTTTTGTTTGGACAAGGGAATGTCTGAAATGTAGTAGGTACTTTTATTTCCAGGACATGTTCATTTTTATAATCAAGTAACTCTTAACCATATATTTTACAAAATTATAGATGAAGAAATTGGAGGAGTCGATGGAATGTCAAAATTCGTTAAGTCTGATGAATTCAAAGCATTGAATGTTGGAATGGTACTCGATGAAGGCATGGCAAATCCTACTGACGAATATTTGCTTTTCTATGGTGAAAGAAGTATTTGGCGTAAGTATGAAATATACGCAACTAAAGATAAGATACATACATATTAGAAATTATAATTTTTTTAATAAATCTGATTAATCATTGAGGTAATAAATTAAATCAAAGCTTAGTTTTATTTATTTACTAATTAATAATAATATATGTTGGTAAATATAGATATAGTCATCACCTGTACCGGTCCTCCTGGCCATGGCATGTTACTGCTTAAAGACACAGCAGGAGAAAAGGTATAATTACCTGTATTCATAGCTAAACAATAGCTTTTTTAGAAAAAATATTTCTTTGTTTATATTTGTTATCTAAAATACTTATTTAATGATGAAAAATTGACTCGTTATCAACATTTTCACTATCATCATCATCCATGGCGCTACAACTAGTATGAGTCCCGGCCTACTCATGCAACCATCACTATTCCATACTATTAGTTGCCTTACATCACTAGTTATAACTTACAGAGATTGAAATTCTCCTCTAACACAATCAAGCCATTTTAATTTTGATCTCCCTAAACTCCTTCTTCCATTTTCAACACTTGTTCGTGCTAAAATAAATAATAAAAATTCACTTTTGATTTTTAAATGTAGGTTAGCTTTCTTCACCACCATTGTGATGTTTATAACAATTTATCAAATTGATTTAAAGACTTTTCACTGTCTTCGTTATTCATTTTTTTATTTTTCTTCAGATTCGTGTCGTCATAGATAAGTTTATGGAGTTTCGTGAAAAAGAAAGGAAAAAACTTGATGATAATCCATCTCTAACGCTTGGCGATGTGACTACAGTAAATCTTACTCGTATATATGTAAGAGATAATTTTTTGCACTACATTGTAATATAAAATATTTGTGATTGTAATGAAATATTATTTCAATATATAGTTTAAATTATTATAAAATACAGGGAGGCGTTCAAACTAATGTGATTCCTGAAAGCTTATCAGCTGTGTTTGATGTGCGAATTGCAGTCGATGTGGACCATGAACAATTTGAAACAATGGTAGTTAAATAATTTATATTATATAATGAGATAAATAGAGTTCAAGTACATTTTAAGAAAAAATAATGTAATTAATGTTATTATTTAAGATTCAGTATTTAATTCAATTGGTGCTCATAAATAGATTATATTTATGATTTATTTTAAAACTTTATTGTACATAACATTTTTCGCCAGTACAAATGGCGGACTTATTCCAGACAACCATATATTATATATGTATACTAGTGAACCCCCGGCAAACTTCGTATTGCCTGTATAATTAAAAACCGTCCTCCATAACCACCCGTCGCTTCACTCTTCAATACCTACCATCCCTTCAGTACTTCCCGTCCCTTCAGTACCTCCCGTCCCTTCAGTTACTCCCGTCCCTTCAGTTACTCCCGTCCCTTCAGTTACTCCCGGCCCTTCAGTTACTGCCGTCCCTTCAGTTACTCCCGTCCCTTCATTTACTCCCGTCCCTTCATTTACTCCCGTCCCTTCATTTACTCCCGTCCCTTCAGTTACTCCCGTCCCTTCAGTTACTCCGGTCCCTTCAGTTACTCCCGTCCCTTCAGTTACTCCCGTCCCTTCAGTTACTCCCGTCCCTTCAGTTACTCCCGTCCCTTCAGTTACCCCGTCCCTGCTGTTACCCCCTGTCCCTTCTGTTACTCCCGTCCCTTCAATTACTCCCGTCCCTTCAGTTACTCCCGTCCCTTCTGTTACCCCCTGTCCCTTCTGTTACTCCCGTCCCTTCAGTTACTCCCGTCCCTTCAGTTACTCCCGTCCCTTCAGTTACTCCCGTGTCCTTCAGTTACTCCCGTCCCTTCAGTTACTCCCGTCCCTTCAGTTACTCCCGTCCCTTCAGTTACTCTCGTCCCTTCAGTTACTCCCGTCCCTTCAGTTACTCCCGTCCCTTCAGTTACTCCCGTCCCTTCAGTTACTCCCGTCCCTTCAGTTATCCCCTGTCCCTTCAGTTACTCTCGTCCCTTCAGTTACTCCCATCCCTACAGTTATTCCCGTCCCTTAAGTTACTCCCGTCCCTTCAGTTACTCCCGTCCCTTCAGTTACTCCCATTCCTTCAGTACCTCCCGTCCCTTCAGTACCTCCCGTCCCGTCAGGTCCACCAGTACCTCCCTTCCCTTCATTACCTCTCGTCCCTTAAGTAGGTGAAGAAAAAGTTTAATTCCCGAGACAATACTGGGAAGACCTACGAAGAGACAGTTGGACCTTCTTTTTCCAGGATTCTCCGACTTCATAGGTAAAATGAACAAATACACGATAAAGAAGAAGAAGAAGAAAAAAGTTTTAATCCAGAAACCGTTCTGGAAGACCTGCGAAGAGATGGAAGGACAGTTGCATCTTATTCTCCCAGGATACTCCACCTTCATAGGTAAAATGACCAAATACACGATGAAGAAGAAGAAGAAAAAAGTTTAAATCCAGAAACTGTCCTGGAAGACCTGCGAAGAGATGGAAGGACAGTTGGAGCTTCTTCTCCCTTCATAGGTAAAATGACATAATACCCGATGAAGAAGAAGAAGAAAAAAATTTTAATCCAGAAACCATCCCGGTCATATGCTCGACAATTCACCAAAGTTTCATTGTAATCGGATGAACGGTTCCCAGGATAGTCCACCTTCATAGGTAAAATGACCTGATACCCGATTAAGAAGAAAAAGAAGAATTTTTTTTTAATCCAGAAACCATCCCGGTCATACACTCGACAATTCATCAAAGTTTCATTGCAATCGGATAAATGGTTCTCAGGATAGTCCACCTTCATAGGTTAAATGACCTAATACTCGATGAAGAAGTAGAAGAAGTTAAAAATTTTTGATCCAGAAACCATCCCTGGTATACTCTCGACAGTTCACCAAAGTTTCATCGCAATCGGATGAGCGGTTTAGGAGCGCATTCAACACATACATAGATACATACATAGATACAAACATTCAAATTTATAATATAGATGGATGAAGGTAATTCAATACATGTACCTAAAAAAAACATAAATATATTTTTTTATGATTATTTGTTATACTAAATTAAAATTCAGTGGTGCATATTAAAGTATAAATATTTTGATGCCTAGATTAAGGAATGGTGCAAGGAAGCAGGAGAAGGAATCAAAATTGAATATGAACAAAAAAGTCCTTACGTAGAACCAACTAAAATAGACGATACAAATCCATATTGGGTTGCATTTAAAAAAGCCACTGATGAATTGTAAGTTCTTAGCACATCTTTTATTTTATATTTTATGTAAATTTCATGTCGTTTAATTTTTTTTTATACAATGCCCACTTGTTACATAGTGATATTTTTAATCATTTAAATTATAACCAGAATTCATGGTTCAATTTCTAGTGGAATAGTAATGTTTTAAAAAGTATTTTTTGACTGTTTTTGGTTGTATTATGATTCCGAAAAAAAAACTGTTAAAAAGTGGCAATGACCTGAAGTGAACATATTAATTTGTTAGAAATACTTTTGTTGTGTTAAGATTATACATCACTTTTCTGAATACTATACAGTATATCCAGTTTTATAATCACAAATTCAATTCTGTGTTTATATGGATGATATTTTGTATAATATGGAATTTAAAATAGGTATCTAATTATCTCAAATGTAATTATAGAGATGAATAAAAATTATTTATATTTTCAGAAAAATAACAATATCTCCACGTATATTTCCCGGTGGTTCTGATAGTAGATATATACGAGGAGTTGGCTTACCTGCATTAGGATTTTCACCGATGGCTAACACACCATATTTGGCACACGACAATAATGAGTTTCAATATTCAGAAGTATTTTTGAATGGAATTAACACCTACGAAAAACTTATATCAGCTGTTGCAAATGTTTGACAGATTATAACTCAGATAATATTCTTAATAATAATTAAATTACTATACCTAAGTATTATATATTTACACAGATTCAATATGAGAGAGAAACTTTTCATCAAACCATTGCTTTAATATGCATTTAAAAATATACAATGTTTTTATATTATTAATAAAAGTATTTTTATTTTGTATAAAATGATTTTTAGTATTGAATAAAAATGTAAGTGAAGAAATTAATATTTTAAAGAAATTTGCTGTCATGTCGAATTCTGTACATATTTTTTTTAAATAAAATATATTTATTTCTATTTGAATTACTTTTTTTCCTTTTTTACAAATGCAAGATGTAGGTAATTAAAAAATATTATGAAACATCCACTTTACAACAGTCAAACTGTAAGTATTCGAAATGAACTTTTTTATAAATGCAAGATGTAAATAAATAATATTACTAAACATCTACTTTACCGCAGTCAAATTGAAAGTAAGTCATATAATAGTGTAGGTGACAATATGCATTCCTGCTGGACTCCCCATTGAATGGAAATTCACTGAGAAGTGACTCTGTTTCCAAGTCGTATAACAGCATTTTTTTCCCAGTAGGTATAGGTTTTTAATTTATTATTGTAATATTATTGTCATCCACACCTTTGAAGCATTTTAATAAATTCTGTATTTACTCTATCAAAAGAGTTTTCATAATGAATAAAACAGGCATAATATAAGTTTACACAAGTAAAAATTATTGATAGGTACATATAAAACTTTGGAATGTCGTATAATCATGCATGTTTTCATGATCTCTTGGAGTATTATTAGTAAGTCAATATTTTCAAATACATATCAATAGAGTTATAATGTACTAGTGAACCCCCGGCAAACTTCGTATTGCCTGTATAAATAAAAATGGTCCTTCATTATCACCCGTCGCTTCAGTACCTCCCGTCCTTTCAGGCCCTTGAGTACTTCCCGTCCCTTCAGACCCTTCAGTACCTCCCGTCCCTTCAGTACATTTTTCTTTAATCGTGTCGGTAGCGTCATAAACTTCCTTTGCAGACCAATAAGACAGGATTGAGATGGTTCTCCTAGTTAATTCCTCCCACAACTACCTCTCAGTGTATTCCACCCTGACCAGCTCCAGTATCGTCTGTTCAAAGGAACAAAGTCCATCTAGGTTATTTTCTGACATTCTCACCTCGCCACATTGGCCTCGCTCCTTCCACACTCCGGTCTAATTCTGTTTAAAGTTTTCGAGAGACACCATGGAAGATTATTTTCTAGAGGCAGGGACTCGGATGGTCTGATGTAATTAATCATAAAGTGCTCTTCATTTTTGAAAAATCAAATAAAGAAACATAAAATAGAGTTTATAGTTGTATAGTAAGTCTATCCCTGTATAGATAATGAAGTATAGCTTACTGCATAGCAAGCATTATATGGACATAATTATTTTATCAAAAAATATTTGTTACTATATAAATTTGCCCATCTTTCATCTCATGCCTAAATTTACGGTCTCAAAACCAAAGTACACTATCAATACCAATACACCATACATCCTCCTACACTTACTCGTTCACAATACATGCAACCCGGCTGTGGAACCAATTATCCAATGGTATACATTAGAGAAGCTCCTAGCTTAATTGTTTTCAAGAAGCTTCTGTTGTCACACTTCTTATCCTCAAACCTATAATTCCTTTATCTTTCATCCATTCCCAACCCATCCTTTTCCTATTTTTGGACATAATTATTTTTATTTATGTTTTTTATATAAAATTAAGCATTTTTTACTTTTTGTTTCTTATGTATACATATTAGTTTTTATTTTTGTTATATGTATTTTTGAACTTGCTTTTACTATTGTATTTACTAGTGTGGTTGACAGGTAGATATTGCCTGCGGACAATAAGTCTGCCACGATATGTAATTTGTTTTGCATAACAAAAGAATTTTATTACTATTATTATATGATTGAAAATATTTTATCTCTTACCAGTTGAATAAAGAATATTTTCCTGTATAAAATGTCAAACAATATTTCCTGTCACACAAGATTTTCTCTTATTCGTGTCTTACTCACGGGTAATGAGCCTAGAACAACACAATATAAGTCAAACGACTAACCATTAGTCTTCGGAGCCTACCCATAATAATAAAATTAATATCAACGAAAGTTATGGTAACCCCAGGTAAAATAGTCTAGTAAAATATCCTCTACGCAAACTGTCAAATATATTGTTATAATGTAGGTATTTCTGTCACTTTTTTTACTATCCAAAAAAGGGAAAGAAGATGGAATTGGATGGAATATGTGAAATGTCATATTTATTGAAATGTCAAAATTAGCAATGAAAATGGATTTCCTTGAGTCGACAATCATGTTTTGATTTCTATTACTAACATTTTCATGTTTTTATTAAAAACAAGGTATTTAGTTCTCACGTTACATAGAATATATTTTTGTCTGGTGAATTCTATTTGTTGACCTCTGCCGTGGTATTTCGGCATCCAAAATGAAAAATCATCTCTCTGTCACAATGAAAAGGTATTTATTTACATTGATAACGACGTTTAATGTTATACACAGAACAGTATGTTATGTTACGTAAATCATTCGTATCAACATTAGATAGCAATCGTCAAATTACACAATTTGCGGTAGCGAATGTCCCAACTAAGGTTACATTAATGTTCAGTGTATAAGGCGCGGGTTTAGCGAGAGGTGTAGTAGTGATCTTATACCGCTGATTATTCACATCAATATGGCCCAGTATAAAGAAAATCCCGCCATACAAAATTTTGTTGAATACTTGCAAATACCAAGTGTCCATCCAGATGTTGATTACAGTAAGTGCTAATATTTTATTTGCAACTATGTGTAGGTTTTAAACTTCATAATCAGTTTATAAAACATTACAGCATCATTAAATGTATTAAAACTATTAAGCTTTTATTGAGTAACAAACATTTACTTTCATATCTAGATTTATTTGTAAATCAAAACTACATGTTTAAGGAAATATTCAACTTTGTTTATATTATTTACAATAACATTATCAACTTTTTTAAAATGATTAAAAAAAGATAAAAGTTTTAAAGCTGCTAGATATGTTCCAAAAAGTATTAATTTTCTGAATCCCTTAATATAATAAAAACGAGTGGATTGTGGCTAACGTTATACTTTTCACTACCAAGTCAATCCACAAAGTATTCTAATTTTAAATGGAAAATTTTCAGCATTTTTTTGAAGTGAGTATATTAAGTTATTTTTGATTTAAATATTTTATTATGAAAACTTGATAATTCTTCAATGCCATTTTATGAAACTGATGTGGTTTTTTAGCAATTTGAAAATAAAATATCAAATTTTGAGTTTCTTGAGCTTGGGGTCCCTTTGAAATATTTGACTGTTAAAAAAATTGAAAAGCACTAATCAAATATCCTTCAAAATCTAATGGGGTCTAAACGAGTATTAGATATAGGCACAAATTTGCAAAATTTGATAAGAATCGAATGAGTACTTTGGTCTATAATCAATAATATAGAATAAACACGTAGGTACATAGTACAAAGCATATATTATATAGTACACAGCACACACACACGCAGATACATTGTGATGAAACTTTCAGAATACAATCTTAAGATGACACTTATTGATAATCTGCAATAAAAAAAACCTTTGAAATTGCAAATTCTTAATTCCCCACTATATCCTCTTGGGTAAGTGAGGAATAAAAAAAGAAAAATCATATGAAAAAAAACAGGTACCATCATTTGTCAATCTATAATTATTTCTCACATGCCTTTTGAATCCAGCCTTTAAAGTAAAAATATATATTTTTTTTCATTTTTACTCTGAAATATATTACATTATCTTCTGAAACTTCTGCGTTACATAAATTTCAGGCTTGGAATATCTTTATATGACATTAACTATGATTTTCTAAGAAATTCGCTTGGTTTGCCGAGATTTTCTAGTAGAAGAACTATGTCGGACTTGATTGTACTGTATAATATCATACGTATATAAATATTCAAATGACCAATGGGAGGACTTTAAAAAATTTTTTCATGATAATATTGAGCCCCATGCCCCAATTATCTCAAATAAAAAATCACACGCACAAAATAGGCCATGGATTACTCATAACATATTACAACTTATCCACGAAAAGCGTAATCTATGGAATAGGTACAGGAGATCTCAGAATAGTGATGATTACCACCGTTATAGATTACTGAACAATAAAGTTACCCTAGAAATTAAAAAATCAAGAAAAGAATTTGAATACTCTGTTGTGAAAAAGGGTCAAAAAGCTTTTTATGGATATATAAGAAAACAGGATGACTAACATCAAGGATGACTATCCCACAAGTAACCCACAAGTATCCCACAAGTATCCCACAAGTATCCCACAAGTATCCCACAAGTAACGAGGTGGATAACTCAGTTGTTACAAATTGCCAGAGCATAGCAGAACTCTTTGCTGAGCAGTTCGCTAAAGCATATGTCAAAGAACTGGATGGTGAATTACCCCGGAGTGAGCATATACAACGATCAGTGGAATCTATAACAACAGTGGCCATATCCAATGAGCAAGTCGAGAAATATTTAAAGAACCTTAAGGATGATTCCGCCCCTGGCCCTGATGACATCCCGGCCATTGCGCTCAAAAAATGTGCTACTTCACTGAGCCCACTTCTTGCACAAATAATGATATCCTCATTTGACTCGGGAGAACTACCTGACGAATGGAAGTGTGCAACGGTGACGCCCATATATAAAAAAGGCGACAAACTGAATCCAGTCAACTACAGGCCTATAAGTCTTACGTCGATCATTTGCAAGGTGATGGAAAAAATTATTGCCGAAGAGTTGAGAAAATTTCTTGATGAAAAATGTCTAATAATATCTGAACAACATGGATTCGTACCTTGACGCTCAACTGTCACGAATTTGTTAACCTGTCTCAATAAATGGACTGAGAAACATGATCTGGGCGAGCCGGTGGACATTTTCTACTTGGACTTTGAAAAGGCATTCGATAGGGTGCCTCACAAAAGACTTCTTGCAAAGCTGGAGCATCTAGGTGTCCGAGGCCCACTTCTATGTTGGATTAAATCTTTTTTAACAAATCGAAACTTTACTGTGAGAATAGGATCGTTTCTTTCTAAGCCCCGTGAAGTGCTCAGCGGTGTACCGCAAGGTTCCGTGCTCGGTCCTGTACTATTTATTCTATACATTCTGGACCTCGGAACAATCATAGAAAGCACTCCCAGCTTCTTCGCAGATGACACAAAGTTCTTCGCAAATCCACTGACTGACCACAACGCACTACAAAGTGATTTGGATCGGATACATAAATGGACAAAACGTTGGTTAATGAATCTGAATGCTTCCAAATGTACCGTTCTTCATATTGGGAAAAACAACCCACATATCCAGTACACCTTGGGTGAAAGCCTGATAACTCCAGTCAAGAAACAAAAGGATTTGGGCATTACTATCTCGGAGGATTTAAAATGGTGTGAACATATCACAATGATTGTTAAGAGAGCCAACTCTACTCTTTATCTTATCAAGAAATCATTTCACCACCTAAGTGTACAAGTTTTCCTAGAAATATATGTGAAAAAACTTATGTGAGGCCGATCCTGGAGTATGGGTTTCAAATATGGAATCCTTACTTTATCAAGGACATTACACTGCTTGAGAAAGTGCAAAGACGAGCAACCAAGTTGCCAATTGGAATGGGTGGTCTGGAATACTCAGAAAGGCTGCAAATTTTAAAAATCCCAACTCTGCAGGAACGCCGGAACCGTGAGGATATGATTGAGACATACAAAATTTTACATGGCTATTATCACTGTAGTGTTATGGATAACTTTTTTACGTTGAATCACAATCCACAACTGAGGGGCCATCACTTAAAGCTGAATAAGACATCCTTTTCCCTGAATCCAAGGAAACACTTCCTGACCAACAGGGTGGTGGATACCTGGAATAGTTTACCGGATAAGGTTGTGAGTGCTGGAACACTCAATCAATTTAAAAACAGATTGGATGCACATTACAAAAATAAGCACATGATACAGGCCCATCAGCAATAGCTGCCTGCCTGTTAACTAATAATAATAATAATAATAATATATTCAGAGTTTGACTGTCCTTCATTACTTGCTTTGATTAAGTTTCATATACCCAGCAGATTTACCAGACATTCACCAATATTTCATAGCGATATAATGAGGACCGAAGCTTATAGGCATTCTCCATTTCCCAGAATCCATCGTTTGGGTAATGAGTATGCCTTTGTTGCTGACATTCTCAATGTGAGCTTGTACACCTATAAAATGAAAATGAGATCGGTATTGTTTTCCTAGCCATTTCTATTGTGTTTCTGGTCGATTCTCTCTTTTTTTATTTTCCCAGTATCAAAATTGTTTTTAATGTGGAATAAGCAATTGTTTTTATAAAGTTGTCACACAAAATGAGAAGTGATTTGAAATTTGATTGATTATAAGTATCGCAAATAGTTTAATGTTGGCCAGCCTATTCCTTTGTATATAGTGTAAAAAAAATTCTACGAAATCGGACTATAGGAAGTGGTTTGAAATTTAATTGAATTTAAGTGTAAAATGTTCAAGTGTTGGCCACAACCCTTTTGTTTTTATATATTGCCATCAAGTGTGAATAAAGTAATTTCTGCACGCTTGGACTATGGGAAATGATTTTAAATTTGAAAGAGTTTAGTATTTGGCTACAACCACCATTTTTATATATTGTCATCAAAAGCAAATGTGTCTGGAAAATTTAGTAATATGGGATGATGGGAAATGATTTTAAATTTGTTTGAACAAAACTATTGAAGAGTCTATTGTTGGCCACATCTCATTTGTTTTTATATTACAGTTTATAATATTTCTGCACAATCAGACTATTAGACTTAAAACTAACACAAAAGTCTACATAAAAAAAGAAGATGAAAAATTAGACAAAGGAGATAAATATTATATGACTAATTATGCAATTTTATTATGCCTATATCATTAATAATAATTAACAGACTTTTACAATATAAATCTTAAAACTTGCTAAAATGTCTTATGTACCATTTATTATTTCATATTCTCATTAATTTCTAAGGTTTTTAGTTCTAAAGAACATTTTCATTCAGAAGGAAAATCTTATATTGTATGGAAAACTATCAAAATGGCGGCGTTGTATGTACAAAATGCTCACTTTAAAAATAGGTTAAACACTATTGTTGTACAAACTAATCATCATGTTTTTCACTAAAACATTTAAGGCCGCTGCATACGGGAGGGAGCGACGACGTGGACGGGACGGGACGTGTTTTTTTTAAACATTGTTTCATATAAAATGTATACAAACGTGCATGCGCCACGGGTGCACGACCGGGCGAGGACGTGGCGTGGACGGAGCGGGAAAAAACATTGTCGCCGACGATGTTTTGCACGTCCCACCACGCTCCGTCCACGCCCCGTTGCGTATGCATGGCAATTAGAGTCGCTCCAGAGAGCTGAGTAGTGACGTACGTGTTGTGTTATCAACACTAGCACTTCACGTCCACGTCGCTGTCACGGTGCGTATGCATACATGGTTTCATAACACCACGTCCCGCCCCCGCCCCGTCCACGTCGTCGTCCCATCCCGTATGCAGAGGCCTTAAGTAATACTTGAAAATTTTATTCATGTTAATATGTAGGTACTTCTAACTTTTATGTTGACAGATATTTGCGTACAAAAAGCACTTCTTTTTGACAGCTCTATCATTGGACATTTATGATGAAAAAAATAATTATTGAAATATATTTAATAATTCAACATTTTTATCACATTTTTTAGAGTGAATTTGTGTCAGGTATACTGGTACATGCACGCATATAAATTAGATTTTTAGATGCTCTTATTTTTCCAGAAGGGTCAGACAAACACACACCCTAACACCATCATTACTTTATTACTTTAGATAACCAGGAAAATGGTATACGCTTACCAAATATTTGGTAAATCTACTTAACGACTACAAAATATATCCGAAATTACCTATAAATAAATTAATTCCAAGTATCGACTCTGTAATAGTACTTACGAATACAATCATTAGAGAGAACAATGACATAAATCCCAATCTTGGCAAAAGAATCACTAGGTTTCAGACTATACATAACGATAATAGACAAAGAAAATTCAGCAGACAGCTACAGACAAGGCGTAATTTGGATCTTGACTTCTGAGTTGAACGGGTGTGCATTTTAGGGTTGATATTGCTTTTCATACCTTAAAACTTTTTTTTTATCTGTGTTTTAATTTTTTTTTCATTTAATTGAAATAATAATTGTTTGATACACATTATTGATAGAAAGTTTGATAAATCTATTGTTGTATTTATTTGTTATCTAAATCAATATTAATTTCTGTCTGTATTTAAATGAACAGAAGATATAATATTAAGATATATCTCATTATTCATTTAAACTATTATTTAAGAATTGTTTTTATCAATTCTATTATTATTATTAATATGTAAATTATAATTAAATTTACATTATGATTAATACATAATTAGATTTATCTGCCATTTTGTATCTTATTTCCTAAATGTATATAATTTAATTGTGTCAATTTACAATTGTTAATTTTTTATTGTTATGAATTAGTTTGAAATATTAAAGACAATGAACTTTTGTATAATATGTATTACATCATTTAGATCAGATACTCAAAAAAAATATTGTCTACTGATTTGCTACTACATATGTAAATTCATTTTTATTCAAAAGAATTTTTTAAATTGTCAGACTATTATCTCATCATTCAATTGGCTATCAATATATCTTAAAAAAATTGGTAATACCAGCACAACAAATATATGTAGAAACGCATCTTTTATTGAAGAAAAATAAAATGGGGAGTATGTATAATAATTCAAGATGTTTTAATAAATATATTTATATATACAACAAGACCAAAATTATGAGCAACACAGAGCAAATATCACCTGTCATGGTTGAAGGGAAGACAATAGAAAAAGTTTCTTTATATACTTACCTCGGACATACAATAAAGCTAGACAGGGAGAATCAGGATGCTAAGGTTGAGAGGAGACGAGGCCAAGCCTGGGCTAAATTTGGAAAGCTGTCTTTTATTCTAAAATCTCCAAAATTTGGACGAGATTTAAAGACATCTATATTTGACTCTTGTGTCCTTCCCGTGCTTACATATGGCCTATAAAAGTCAGTAATTAATAAACATATTATACACAAGCTCATGATGCCACACAGGACTATGGAGAGAAGGATGTTGAACATCTCTATAAGAGATAGAAAAACTAATAGGTGGATGAGATAACATACCAAAGTAACCGATGTCGCCGAGAGAGTCGCCACACTAAATGAAACTGGGCGGGACACATTGCCAGATATACAGATGGAAGGTGGGGTGGACCCAGAGAGTCTTGGAGTGGCGTCCGAGACAGGGAAAAAGAAGCGTGGGACGTCGGTGGTCGGACTGCATCAAAGCTGTGGCAGGGAGCAATTGGAAGTGGCTCCCCTCTTTTCTTCTACTCTTCCCAGGAAAGGGTGGAGTAGAAGAATAGAGGGGAGGCCTATGTTCAACTCTGGATGCTTATGGGCTGATGAAAAAGATATATTTAGATGGTGGTTTAGTGATTACCGCGCTGGGTTAATAATCCAGTGGTCGCGAGTTTGAACCTGCCATGACCGATTTCTGTCACCAAGCATTTATGGTTAATTTAGTAAATGTATGAGGATGTATATATACTTGTTACAGGGACATATTCATTCTTTTAAAAAAATACGTTTACACCAAAATTTAATCAGTAACATTTGTGTGTACCAAAAGAACAGGAGCAACTTTTTTGTAACGCAACGTAAATAACATTGCCTGTAGGCAATTTTAAACAGTCGATCGAATAAGCAATAAATAAAAAACGAGTGGGTTGTGGCCAACACTAAACTCTTCACTAACAAGTCATTCTATAAAGTATTCAAATGTTGTATGGAAAATTTTCAGCATTTTCATGAAATGAGTTTGTTAAATTATTTTTTATTCAAATATTTTATTATGTAAACTTGGTAAATCTTCAATGCCATTTTATGAAAGTGATGTGCTTTTTACCAATTTGAAAATAAAAATTTCAAATTTCAAGTTTCCTGAACTTGGGGTCACTTTGAAATATTTGACAGTTAAAAAAATGGAGAAGCACTATTCATATATCGTTCAAAATCTAATGGGGTCTAAGCGAGTATCTATTAGATATATATATATATTTGCAAAATTTGAAAAGAATCGAATGAGTACTTTAGTCTATAATCAATAAAGTAAAATGAATACGCCGTACATAGCACACACACACAGATACATTGTGATGAAACTTTCAGAATACACTCTCTAGTTATAATTTGCAATAAAAAAAATTGCGAAATCATAACTCCCCACTATATCCCCTTGGGTTAGTGAGGAGTAAAAATAAAAATAAATGAAAATAAAGGGGAATATAAATACTAAGAGCTGCGCATTATTTAGTAAAATGAGAAAAAAAGAGAGTTTCTCCTGTTTTTGAATCTTCAACAAAATTTCTCTTTAGGTTGATAGCTATTTCATTTACAAGGAAATTATCATTTAAAGCAGTCTTTCTCAAAGTGGGCGATAACGCCCCCTAGTGGGTGTTGGAGAACTGAGGGGGGCGTTAAGGGGGGCGTTGGCTTGGTATAGGGAGGCGATGGTTGATTTATAATTTCATTTACTTTATATTTTAAATTTCACTAAAATTAAAACCTAAATACTACTCAATATCCAACAATTAGAATAATAATAATTGTATGATGATATAAAATTATAAAAACTTAAAATATTTAACATAGATTTCCTAGGATAGCCCGCACGCCATACGCAATCAAGTTGTAACAAGTTTCTGTTAATCTTTTGTGGTTTAAAATTGTGTTTTTTTTTAAGTTTAAGGAGTGTATAAAAAATTGGGGGCGTTTAAAATAATTGATTTTCAAAGGGAGCGGTAAAAGAAATAAGTTTGATAATCTCTGATTTAAAGTCTTGATAATGTCCGTACAGCATGAAATAAATGTTAAATAAATATATGTAATCGGAGCAAATGAATTTCTTTTTTGACATTTGAACAAATGCCATTGATCTTGTCACTACATTTTTTAATTGTATTCCAATTGGTATAGATGAGGAAATTTAATTGTTAGTATATCTTTGTTAGTATAGCCTTTATTGGAGATTTTATTGTAGGTATTGTCGGTTTTCGACTAAACTATATCAGGCGATGATAGAACTTGAAATCCCTCCGAAACTAATCAGACTGGTAAAAATATCAATGTCTTACTCTAGTTGCTGAGTTAGGATTCAGTCTAGTACTTCGGAACAGTTCTACACCCATAATGGTCTCAGACAGGGTGACGCACTGGCCTGTCTATTATTTAATATAGCGCTATAAGGGACGCTAGAATAGAAACATCCGGAACGATCTTCAGAAAGTCATGTCAAATATTAGCATACGCAGACGACATAGACATTATCGCAAGAACACTCCGCGATGTGAAGGCTGGTTTCGCTGACCTAGAAGAGGCAGCAAATAATATAGGACTGGAGATAAATGCCTCTAAAACGAAATATATGTTGGCAACTAGAGGTGCCCAACCACACCATCCCCCAGGAACTTCGGTAAGAGCAGGTACCCACAGCATCGAGTGTGTAGACACTTTTACTTACTTAGGTTCGGTCGTAACGAGTGGTAATGAAACCAGTGTTGAAATCAAGAAAAGACTTGCCTTGGCTAACAAGTGTTACTTTGGACTACAGAGGCACTTTAGATCACGTGTACTGTCAAGAAACACTAAAATCCTCGTATATAAAACTCTTTTACGACCTGTACTGACATACGGCTCTGAGTGTTGGGTTCTTGCTAAAAAGGATACGGATGCATTACTGGTCTTCGAAAGAAAAATTTTGAGAAAAATTTTCGGTCCCCTCTGCGATCAAGGCACGTGGAGAATCAGGTTCAACCACGAACTACAGAGCCTATTCAAGGAAACAAATATCGTCCAAACGATAAAAATAGGGAGGCTCCGCTGGTTAGGACAGGTGCATCGCATGGAAGATGACCACACACCAAAAAGAATCTTTACAACGCGTCCGGAGGGTAGAAGGGGTGTGGGAAGGCCGAAACTGCGATGGATGGATGGAGTTGAGAGGGACCTTCAAATAGCCGGTGTGCGGATTTGGAGAGAAAAGTCCATGGATAGGGTGCAATGGAGACGATTCCTTGAGAAGGCCAAGGCCCACCCTGGGCTGTGGAGCCACTGATGATGATGATGATTGTCAGTTTTCATGGCTCTGTTGGTCAGATATTTCACTGCTGATACAAAGGTTCCGTGTTCGATTCCCGGCGGTGACACAGTTTTTAATTGTGTTTTCAGTCTGGATCTGTGGGACGATTAATATCAGAAGTCTCCAGAATGTGACAACTTGTTATTGGGTGCGTGTTAAATCAATAATTGACATAGCACCTGTTAGTTGGCGGAAAAGTAATAAACAAATAAATAAATATAATTATATTTAAATGGAAGTGTTTGTTCAATTGGTGATAGCCATCGACACTGCAAATGTGTTGTGTTCTCATCATGTCACAAATATGAAATTGATGATTTCCTTTATGACCTACATACTGAGTCCCTTGGTATTTTATCAATCTGTCAGCAACTTGTTTTATTTGTTGCCATTCATAAACATATTCTGGTATGCCATTTTTTTCAAATGACACAGTGTGCAATGGTTATTATAAATGAAAACAGTCTATTTAATATTTATGTCAAGATCAAACAGTGGTAAGCTGTTTTGATTCTGTACTCGCTGCTTGGGTTTGATTCCCAGCAGAGTAATTTTTTTTTAAAATTAATTTCCATGCAAATATTGCTACAAACAACACTGGTTAGTTGTTAAAAATAACCATTTGACAATAAACTTGCTACTTGCACAGGATGTAATGAAATATTGAAATAAAATATTCAATAAATAATTTTATTGGATGATAATATTTTGCTTCAAACCATGATTTTTTTCATTAATAAGTTACTTAAGAGGGTGACTGCTGCCAACGTACCTATTTTTTCAATTTGACATACCATCATTATTACTAAACGAATCATTTTGAAAAAAATAACCTAGTTAGTTTGGATATTAATAAAGATAAATATAAGTACCTTAACTTTTTGATTATGTTCTGTATATATTCTTGTAGGAAAATAATAAGCATACCCCGATTTTATACATTTATCTTAAATTTCTAAAAAAATATAAGGTATAGAGCAATATTTTTTTTTATAAATTAAAGAAGAACAAAATATCTGGAAAAATATGATATGACGTTGCATTAATGCATCAGGTTAAGTAAATAAACCAAAAAAACTTTTATTACGCAATGGCGCTGAATGGAAAATAAATGTTTTTTAGGTTTATTTACTAAACCTGAAGCATTAATGCAACGTCACATCATATTTTTCTAGATATTTTTGTCTTCTTTAATTAAAAAAAAATATATTACTCTACGCCTTATAGTTTATTAAAAATATATGATAAACATTGAAAATCGGGGTATGCCATTATTTTTCTACAAGAATTTATACAGAACATTATCAAAAAGTTAAGGTATATTTTTGTTTATTAATATCCAAACTATCTAAATTATTTTTTTCAAAACGATTTGATAATAAATAATGATGGTATATCAAATTGAAAAATAGGTACGTTGGCAGCAGTCCCCCCCTTAAATAAAGACTTCAAAATAAACAGAAAAATATAAAACAATTTACAAAAAGTAGAAGTAGAGTATGAAATACAAAAAATAATGTTTTGTAAACAAGGACAATCACTGATTGTTGTTTTTTTTTTAATTTCATCTATATTTCAAATGAATATATTTTTTTATTTCTAATGAATATGTTTTTTATGTTTTAGCTCCATGTGTAGAGTTCTTGAAGAAGCAAGCCTCCTCTCTAAACATCCCATACAAGATCTATTATGTAGTTCCCCAAAAACCCATTTTTATTATGACATGGGAGGGGTTAGAACCAGCTCTGCCCTCCTGTTTGCTCAATTCACATATGGATGTTGTTCCAGTCTTCGAGGTATAAAAATGCTACTACTTGACTTATAATTATCTATTTTAGTTGTTTCATACAAAGTATATATTCAATTTATCTTTTGTACTGCTCAATTGTAGTGTATATGTTTTTTAAGAAGTCTATAAAAAAATTGGGGTTTAAAGTTGTGTATTTTATTAAATTAATTTAAATATACATCACGCCGTGTTCCCTATGGGGTAGGCAGAGAATACCGAGCGCCATACTCCCCTATTTTTGCATACATTCCTAGCTTCCTTTTCATCCATGCATCATCTAATACATACTCGTCAGTCAGTTTCCAGTCATATGGTAATGCCATCCCTTTCTGGGACGGCCCCTGATATTAACTATCTCTTACACCCATATATATTTTTTTGGTCAGTCTTTCATCATTCATTCTTTCTACGTGTCCAAATCACCTCAAGGCATTCACATTCATTTTACTTTTAATATTCTTCTTTATCTTGCATTATTTCCTTATGTCCTCATTTAATTAATTAATTCATTCAATTAATTTAAAAGGTTTCAAATTTTTTTAGATGAAATGTAATATTTTATTCAAACCTTTTCTGAAACATTTTCACTTTTTCTTTAGCCTTCTTCACCTTATTGATGGATTCATCCATGTTTTTCTTCAAACATTACAAGGTTCTAGAATAGCACCAAGATGTTTGATATTCTTTTTTATGTGCATTGCTATTTTTATGAGAGAAACAATTTATGATATTTTCAGTGTGGATTTGTATATTTTCAATTGTATGTTTATTTTTTTGTATATCTTTTTTGCTATTTTTTGTATTTATAATAGGTAGGTACTTTTTTTAAATTTAATGTTTTGGTTTATTTTGAGTTCATATGTGTATTTTTTTCATGTTTGCTTACATCTATTATTTTTTTTTATTTAATTGTTTTATTGTGTATGTTTATCTTTTTTTGCCAAGTGTATACCTAATTGTTTTTTTTTTCTTATTCTATATATTTTTTTCTATGCCGTTTATTAGTAAATAACTAATAATGAAATTTGTGTCTCAAGTAGACTTGTAGATTCCTGGGTTTGTATGATTTTAGATTTGATTGATGAAACAATCCTACCTGTGTAGTTGTCTAAACCAATAAAAACTATTATTCAAAATCTGCATTTTTGTTAGCAATATTTGCATATTATACTTCCTTCATTTTCAAATAACTAAGTATTTTGTAGTTATGAATCTGAACTGTTTAAACTGTATGCTTCATTCTAAATTTTGTTTATTTTATGATTTAAGGAAAACTGGATCTATCCACCTTTCAGTGGTCATATAGATGAAGACGGAAAGATATTTGCTCGTGGCTCACAAGACATGAAATGTGTTGCTATCCAGTATATTGAAGTTGTTAGACGCCTTAAGGAAAAAAACATAAGACTACGTAGAACATTGCATTTGTCATTTGTACCAGGTAATTATATATTTTATTTAATCTTTTATGGGTCTATGTCAATTGAATGTCTTATTCAAATCCTTAATGCTATGATCTGACATATAAGAATCAGCATTTAAGATTTAGAGATTTTTCTGTAGACTTATTTAAATTGTTTGTAATAAAGTCACACTATATATTTATTATCTTTCAATTACAGATGAAGAAACTGGTGGGGTTGATGGCATGGAGAAGTTTGTGGAGACAGATGATTTTAGGGCCTTGAATGTTGGTTTTGCTTTGGACGAGGGTATGGCCAGTCCAACAGAAGAATATCCTCTATTCTATGGAGAGAGAAGTATTTGGCGTACGTTCATATTGGTTTTATAAATCATTTGTATATTTATAGTAAAAATGAAATAATTATTATGTTTTTCGTTTAATCACATATTAACATCATTGCATATTGTACTAAGTATTTATTTTATATATTGTAATATATAGAGATATTTAATATATTTTTTCTTGTCACACATGTTTATACAGTTGATATTAGTATAAATAGTATATGCGAGGTGCAAACAACAGAACTGCAATGTGCAGACTGGTAAAGGTCACAGGTAGCTTTCGTAGGATAGAGTATTAAGCTGTTTT
The DNA here is from genome assembly GCA_963576475.1 of Molanna angustata. Lineage (NCBI taxonomy): Eukaryota > Metazoa > Arthropoda > Insecta > Trichoptera > Molannidae > Molanna > Molanna angustata. The sequence continues at coordinate 9,065,625 of OY754971.1, read as the reverse complement.
ATAAACTGCCACCTCACATAATTCAGTATTTGAAATAAGGTAGTTCTGAAAGAGAGACAGAGAATTATGGAAAAATCCTATGAGAGATCCTATAATCCAATCAGCATGGATTATTTTCCTTTGTATATTATTTAAATATATACTTTTTATTTATAATCAGTGCTCCGTTTGGTTGCCTATGGAGGATAAACCAGTACATATTCAAATCATTATCTAAGATTGTTTTTTTTCTTTTTTTCTTCACCATACAGACATACCTAACGTCATGTCCCTTGTGTGATACACATTCCTTTCATAATATGAGTACATCGCTTCTTCAACATCCATTTAAGCTCTTTTGTCATTCTAGCTTCATAAATTCCCCTGAATCGTTGTTCTGATATTCCCTCCGTTTGTGCGATGACCGGGGCGCGAAACTCGTTTGTTGCGTCCACCATGGCGTCAGCCAATTCTGCAACACGGTCCAACGGCGCGTCTTTCTGTGTGGCTAGAACCATCTGCATGGTGTTGGGTAGGCGGCCCAACCAGAGCGTGCGGAGCATCTCGTCTCCGACCGTCGAACCTGCGAGCGATCGCAGGTGTCGCAGGAACTGGGAAGGTTTGCGGTCTCCCATTTCCTCGTGCTCGAGAAGACGACGCGTCTTCTGGTCCTGAGTAGAGCTAAGGCGGCGGATAAGCTCTAACTTGAGCTTATCGTATGCTCCAGTCGACGGCGGATTTAAGATGATATCCCGTACTTCCGTGGCCTATCGCGGATCAAGAGCACCGAGAATATACCCGAATTTGGTTTTATCAGCGGTTATGCCGCTCGCGTCAAAACTTCGCTCCGCCATGTGAAACCACATTTCGGGGTCCTCTGGATAAAAGGGCGGGATCTTGACTGAAATTCGGCTCACCATCTCGGCGTCTGTTGATGTGTTCATTTTGTTTTGTCTAAAGCGCGTATAATGAAATTCGTTAATGCGGAGTCGGCACTGATAGACCTATGTGTTGTTTACGATTTCACTGGTTAAAAGTTAAAACAACGAAACTATTGTTTGTATGTTTCTGTAGCACATATAATCTGTGTACAGCACTAGGTACTTACTAGCTGTAGTGACGCAATACCGAGAGAAAAAAATATTGACGATAGATACAAACACAAAGAAAATTACTTATGAAAACTGTTTTTAACCGATTTTCACGAACTTTTCACTCCAAATCTCACTTTTTTTACACGGGGTCACCACTATGGAGATAGGTGGGGTGAAGGGTGTTAATTAGTTTGTAAAGGAATGGCTAAATAATTATATTCGTTACCACGATGTGCGCGGCGGGTGCGTGCGACTCTTGACCGGACAAGACTGACTCTGCTCAGGCTGACTGGAAGACGGCTGGAACTGGCGATGATGTCATCGTTCCTCCGACTGCCTGAAGGTTCCGTGATGTACTTATGTCGGTCTTGTTACTACCAGAGATGCGGGGAATCCCATAGAAATCTTTGGTGTCGCCAAAAGATGTGGTGACGCGATATAAGTAACAATATATGTATGTCCCCACAGTAGAAAATTAAAAATGACAATTGTATTAATAACATAGATACTTACTCTCGTGTGATATACAACATTTTGGAGACCTCATATGACACTCAAAAAGATTTTGCACTGTTTATTCAAAGTAGATGTGATAGTTCATAATGATCAAGTTAAGAGTTATCCAACTTTTTATTTTGTTTCCAGATGTAATTGTTAACTGTACTGGTCCTCCTGGACATGGATCCTTGTTACTTGAAAATACAGCTGGAGAAAAGGTTTAATTTTTTTATTAAAAAATATCTTTCTACTGTTTTCATTAATAATTTCTAGATCCATTTTCAAAATGCTAAAAATATTATTTAAATTATAAATAAATGTTGTGTTTTAGTGTCTGGTTTAGAGGAAGGTAATTAGATCAGTTTCCCCTGGCTCAAAATCTGAAAGGCCACAGACAAATTGAATAAAAAAAAATTAAATACATTTTTTATGTTTTGTTTGTTTTCTATTAGGTACTTATTGTTTTACAACTCTATTATTTTTATGTTTTGTTTGTTTTCTATTAGGTACTTATTGTTTTGTTTGTTTTCTATTAGGTACTTATTGTTTTACAACTCTATTATTTTTATGTTATGTTTGTTTTCTATTAGGTACTTATTGTTTTGTTTGTTTTCTATTAGGTACTTATTGTTTTACAACTCTATTATTCATTTATTTATTACATTACAATAATTATTTTATCTGCAATGCCCAAATAAATTAAAAAAAGACATTTAAATGAAAAATTATTTTTATTTTATTTTTTTGAAACAAAGATACATTTATTTACTGGATAACATGTTTTACAACCTTTGATGGTATTTTTGTTTGTAAGTAATTAATTTTGTAATGAGTTCAGTTTTGAATAATTGAATGTGTGTTATTGCTGTACTTAAAAAAAAAACAAGATTATTACAAGTGTTGGATGCAAAAATATAATCAATCATCTTATTGTTTTATACTTTTTTGTATTACCATTTTTTAAATGTCATTTGATAGGTACGAGTTGTAGTAGACAAATTCATGGATTTCCGTGCACAAGAAAAAAAGAAGTTGGACGATAATCCTTCCTTAACTGTAGGTGATGTCACAACTGTCAATCTTACTCGGATATACGTAAGTGTATTTGTATAATATATACATTTATATTTTATTTTTCTCTTCTACAGAATACTGTCATCCTTATATTTATATAGTTATGTAAAAAAAATTACTGCACATCTCCATCTTGCTGATTATTTAGTACACTTGTGTCATCTTCTTCAGTGAAATACATATTTGTAACAGTGTTTGGTACCCATTCCAATCTACAGCTACAATCTACACTGGGAGCGGCCCATCAGGCTCCTTGACATACATTTTATTGAATTCGACAGCAAAATTATTATTAATATGTAATTTCTGTATTAACTTTGTGGTACATTTTTAAAAAACTTTTAAAAAACACAAATAACTTTGTTTACACCACTTTTTGAGTTATTTTTAATAGTCTACCGGTTTCGAAGCAACTGCTTCCTCCTCAGGACTGATTATAACTAACTTTCTACGATTGGGTGTTACTGCTGTTGCGAGGTGTGAGTAGAGGGGGTGAGAGGGGTGGTAATGGGGGCGGGGTCAATTTAACCAATGATCATATAATTTATAGTCAACAATGTAAATTTTATTTATTTATTAAAATCCTTTTTACAAGTATAATAATAACAATAAGTACAATATAACTTTATACAGTAGTTAATAAAAATTATAAGTTATACTATAAGTAAGAAAAAGTTAAGTTTGTCATTAGTGTATACATTTATATATTTTAATTTGTGGATTAGGCTACTCTACTAGGCTATGCCTGTCCCAGAGTAGCGTTATATAAATCAGTTCTATTATTTTAATTTGTCATAGTGTTAGTTATTTTTGTAAGGTTTTGTGGTAGGTTGAAGTAATATAGATGTGCAAGTATGTATATATTTTAGTGTTGTATGAAAAAAAAAATGCTTGATGTAAAAAGGGCTAATGCTAATATAATTTTGATTTTTTTTATAAGTCGTCTAAGCAGTAATATTTAATAATTCTTCTGTTTCTTTTCGTCCTTTGGTAATTAACCAGTTGTTTGCTATGGCTTTCAATTTGATATGAGAGTAGGTTCTTAATAGTGGAAAGTCAGTTTTGAAGAGGTTAAATATTTTTGGACCTATGTACGCGTAATTTTTCTGGCCATGTGTTGTCTTAGTTTTTGGAATTTCGTCAAGGTTTAGTAGTGCTTGCCTAGTATTGTGTGAATGTGAGTTGCTGGTTGTCATTTGGTGGTTTGAAGTTTTGATGTAGAAAGTGAGAGTTGACTTAACAAAAAGCTGTCTTACGTCTAGTACATTAAATTCACTGAATAGTCTGTCTGAAGAGTATCTAAGTGGTTTTTTATTAATGACACGAAGTAAAGTTTTTTGCGCCGTTATAACCGTTTTTAATGTGGTTTTGTAGGTACCTCCCCAACTGGGAATCGCATAGCTTAAGAATGACTGGGCAAGGGCATAGTAGATAGTTTTGAGTTGGTGTTTCTTAAAAATATTGCGAATGGATTTAAATAGATAAATGAGTTTAATTTTAATATAGTAGTTTTTTATATAAAGTAACACTACTTCAGTTCTTGATATAAGTCTGGTTTTCAATTCCCGTTGGAATATGTTTGTTTATAAGTACAAATCCTTTTGTTAAATGACATATTATTTTTTTTTAACAATAACCTATATATGCTGTTTTTTACATTCATATATTTTTTTATTTATTTTTTCATGCCTCATTAAGTGGAAAATAAAACGGTAAACATAATTTATATTTATTTATTTAATTAGATGGGTCGATGGCAGAGCGGTTAGCGCACTGGGCTAGTAATCCAGTGATCGTGAGTTTGAATCCTGCCTCGACCGATCTCGTTCACCTATAGCACAAGCATTTATGCTTAGTTTAGGGAATGTAGGAAGATGTATATGTACTTGTTTAACTAGGACATATTATTCATTTAAAAAAAAAAACTTTTTGTACATAATATAATTAAATATAATGCACACACTGGCAGGCTTATTGCCATTAGGCAATTTCTTCCAACCGACCAGATTCATTTAAATGCAGTTCTGATTATATACGTAAATGAAATACAAAAATCTTGTTTTCTTAAGAATAATGAACTGATGTGAATCGATGGAAGATAAGAGATATTCAAACTTTGGGAGTTTTAAACTGGAATTGATGTGCTGTGGATAAAAAAAATTACAAATCAAATAACAGCACAGAATCTTAAGATATTTTTTTTTGCATTTAATAAACTATTATATTACTTCATATATAATCTATTTAGAAATTTCCTCCGTACACATCACACATGCGCACTGGGTTAGTAATCCAGTGGTCGCGAGTTCCAATCCTACCATGAACAATTTCGTTCACCTATAGCACAAGTATTTATGCTTAATTTAGGGAATATATTAGGATTTATATGTAATAGTGTGATTTTTTTTTATTTTACTTTATCAAATTTTTAATACATATATCAAAAAAGACAGAAATAGATGCACAATAAGAAAAAAATACCAGAGTGCAAACACTTGTGTGTAAAGGAGACATTTAAAAACAAAAGACACAAAATATTATGTAATTATTATCTACACAAAAAGAAGTTAATATAATTAAGTTAATTGTTATCAGTCAAAGTATAAAAGTGTATTTTATTTTTTAGTTTTCTTTTGAATTCATTGTATTCGGTTGCCAGTCTTAAATCTGTTTCAATTTGGTTGAATCACACCACGTCATTGTATGTGTAGTAGTGCTGTGCAAAACTTGTATGTGTAAGGTAAGGCGCGCATGGAAGCTTAAATTCATCGGCCGATAATAATCGGCCGATCGGTTCTAACGCACATGGAAGCTCATAGAATCGTACGATTGGAAATAACACGGCGGTCAACATTCATATATTTAAGAGACAATATGTATTTTCATAAGTTTTTATATATGATTAGAAATATGGATTTTTTTTCAAGTAGCATGTGTTTTTGCTCTTGTCCTCTAAATCAGTGCTCCGCAACCTTTTCTCACCTACGACACACCAAAATTCTTCCTAGAATTCCGCGGCACACCAAAAGCTAAAATATATGGGTATTAAATTTATACACAAATTTTACAAAATTTTTTTGTTTTTTTATTTGAAAAGTATACATACATATATGTAAAATGTCGAATACATTGAATTTGACCGCGGCACAACTGGATCCGACTCACGGCACACTGGTTGCGGAGCACTGCTCTAAATGCGTAAAAAGAAACATCAAAAAAAGTACTGGGTTCATCCGCTCATAAGTGCTAGATTACTGAATGGACAATTTGCCCGATCCTACGAAGATTTAAGATCACACCCTGAGAAGTTATTAACTACACCAGAATGTCAGTCAATACTTTCGATATGTTAATGTTTTTCTCGATCTACTGCGCTCGGACAATAAAACTATCGGTGAGCATGCGCCATGCGCGCCCTCTCATACAACAGGATTGGTAACAAATAATTTTTTTGTGTTTCGTCACAGGTTTTAAAATCGGCGAATTCTGTTAGCTTTCATGCGCGCTCTTACATGTAATTCGTATGTTGTAGCTCACCGATAATTAATCAGCCGATGAAATTAGCTTCTATGCGCGCCTACCTTTAAAGATATGTGAAAATGTGAGTGCGAGCGAGACAGCATGAGTGACTGGACTATATAAAAAAGGTATATTGAACGACAGCCATCTTTATTATTTTGGCTGTGCTGTCAACTAGTAGTATATTATATTGTTGTGTCATTGTAATTATATATATTAAACTCTTAATATTGAAGAAGACAGAGTTATTCATCATCTCTTTTACAACCCCAATACAAGAATATTATTGTGATTGTTCCAAGGACATATTCACTCTTTTTATAAATAAAATGAAAAAATCTATACCTTTTATATTTTCCCAAAAAGTGTTTCAATGAAGAAATATAATTCATTGTTTTTTTTTACTATCAAATAAAATCATCAATAGAATATACAAATTTAAAAAAATATTCTAGGGTGGTGTTCAAACAAATGTGATTCCTGAAGAACTGACTGTAGTATTTGATGTTCGTCTAGCAGTTGATGTGGATCATGATCAATTTGAAAACATGGTAATAATATGTACCTATGTATATTGTTTTCTTTAATACAACAGAATTTTCAAATGAATCATTTAGAAATTTTTCATTTAATTATCTTTACAGAGTACATTCAAAACAATATTATTATCATTATCAACCTCTGTTGAGGTGGAGTATTTTAAATAAATAGTAAAGACAGTTTATAACAATAAATTAATTAAATACATACAAATGAACCCACAATCATAAATAAATATTTGTTGAAATTTATGGTTCATTTGGCTGGACATCTGACTCATATATTGCAGATATTAAGATGGTCTCACTGTTTTACTGAATTTGTGAGACTATAATTTTCAAAAGCCTCTGAAATATGTAAATTTTACATGTTAAATAATATATTATAATACTTTATCTAGAACCAATAAAAGATAATTTGAAAACTCATATTTTTATATTATAGTTAATTTACATATTTGGATTTTGCTAAATAGATAAACGAATGGTGCAAAGAAGCTGGAGAAGGTGTTACAATAGAGTATGAACAGAAGAACTCATACATTGAACCGACAAAGTTGGATGACAGTAATCCATTTTGGGTGGCATTCAAGAAGGCTGCTGATGAACTGTAAGTAACAGTATTGTGTTTTTCATTGTAAATATTTATGTTATTAAAAATTGGAAATATTTATATTTCTTACATTCTAAAAAACTTGATGGTATCTAAAAATGTCTAAAATTTACATTTTAAACAAATATTTACTAATATTCTAAGGTAGAGGCGTTTACATTGTGGAAATTCATTTTAATAAATTATTAAAATAACAATACAACTTTGTTTATTTCCACTTTTTTTTTTTTTATAATATTTACTGATATTTGTGTATAAACAAAAGATACTTTTATACTAATATCAATCAGATTTTCAATATTTCTATTATTATCATCAATGAAAATACTTCAAGATTGTAATTTAAAAAATAACTTTTGTGGAATACTTTAAACTTTCCACTAGTTCTTCGACGTAAAAATAATGCCATATATTTAGAAATTGAAATGATATAAAAAGTCTGTATTCTTAATAACAAACATGGTAATATTTATCCCAGGAAATTGTTGAACACATATTTTATTAGTTAAAATTTAATACAGAGTAGCAAAATATAATGTTGTTTTATGATTTATTTACAAAATCTTATCAGTTTAAATTATATTTGCATAATGGAGGTATTTATAAGAGTATGACGTATTCTTTATGTTATAATTTGACATCTAAATAATATTTTGAATATGGATTGTCTTAAGAATTTTTTTCTGGTTTCAGAAAATTGAAATTGTTGCCACGCATTTTCCCCGGTGGTACAGACAGCAGATACGTCCGTGGCGTTGGTCTCCCTGCTCTTGGTTTTTCACCGATGGCCAACACTCCAGTCCTGCTGCATGACCACAACGAATACTTGGATTCTGATGTCTTCCTCAAAGGAATTGACATCTATGAAAAACTTATTCCGGCTGTTGCTAATGTTTAATTTGACTAAATGTTGTTACATAAATATACAATATATATTTTATTCAACTAAACAAAAAAAATCAATCTTGTGCAATTTATGTTTTTACATCTAATGATATAAAATTAATGTACATATGATAATTTTATTCATATTCTTTTACAATACCAATATATTTACCACTAAAATTTATAAGGAAAAGTATTTAAGGGGGCATATAAACCTAAACACCTCAATTTCAAATCAAATCCCTCAAATATGTTAAACAGTGTGTTTCTAGAAAAAAATAATATAAGTTTTTTCAACATTTCTCTAGTGAATGTTCGTCACACAATTTTAAAATTCAGCCTAAATTCCCATAAAAAGATTATTAAAAATATCCTTTTTTACAGCATTTTTTTAAAATTACTCCATAACTAGGTATGTGTCGTAGAGAAATAAATCTTTTATATGCTTAAAGAGTGCCTAAAACTAAAGTGAATGACCGATAAAGTTTTCTCATTTCAACTTAGGTTTGTTCTTACAGTGCCACTATTTTTACGACCGGAATTGGCGGGAAAAGTGTTTTCCCCTCCAAAATGTGTCTATTTACACGACAAATTTTCTGACGTCGTATATGTTTTTAGGTCATTTATAACCATAGAAAGAGCAGATAAATCAAACTACAAAAATATTTACCTTTGTCATTTTTTCGATGGTCATAAATGCATCATGGAAACCAACTTGAAAAAAAATAAATAATATTGGCATCTTATTACATTTACTTAATTTTATAAATCATTTTTCATCGAGATCTACAATTATAACAAAGTATAAACAAAAAATATTTTTATACCTTGATTTATCTGCGCTTTCTATGGGTATGGAAAGAATGATAAGAATTTATCTATGGTTGAGTCATAAGAATATCCCTTGCCTTGTTCTTAAAATGCAAAAAATCAACGAATTTGCGGTTTCCGATAATTTAAATCACGTATAAACCTTTTTTAACGCATGCCATAGTTACCCTTACTAACGCGTAACTTAATAGTGCATTGGGCGGTTTTAATATATCATGTTTTCAGTCACTAAGTTTAGTGTTATATGTCCTCTTAAGTATTTTACTTTTTTCTGTGTTGTAAAAAAAACACATTCGTGATGTAGTAATCAATTTAGTGAGATTATTAATTAAAATAGCAAATTGTAAATTTTTCCTTCAAATTATATGTGACAAAAAATTGGCAGATGTGATAAGTTCAGGTAATTTCTCTTTGAGAAATTAGCTTTTTTATCTTGTGATATATCATTATTTTGTTTAAAAAAGTATATATTATCATTGAAAAATTCTTATATATTTTATGAAATGTTTTACGTAAGTACAAATTATCTAATTAGAAATACATATCAATAAATAATTTGTAAATAAATATTAAATAATTATACTTTTTAAAAAATAAATAATTTCTAATATTTTTTTTCATTTGATTGTACATTTAAACTTGATGGAAAAGAGCACAGATTTTATGAGATTACTATTATAAAAATGGAATTTTGTTAAGACATGCTCTTCTTTTATTCATACTTCTTACATCAAAAAAAAATTATTTCAATGAGTGCTTATTTAAAAAAACCTATTTGAGTAATTTGTGAATTATGTCTGCCGAAAGAAAATTTCATTTGTCCCTTCTTTCTCACTTTGATCAAGTTTGTAGATATAGTTTCTACAAATTCACAATAAAATATATTATAGGATCTTATACCCAGAGAGTGATAAAATATATCTTCGCATTTATTTTAATAATATATGTATACTATGTAGTATTTTTAATAATATTTTATATCTTGTTAACAAATAAAAATATATTTTATTAAAATTTAGTTTTATTATTCTTTAGAATAAAGAGACTTTAGTATTTATTACGTACTAAAATTGATTAACATATATTAATAGAAACAAAAGAATAAATTATGCAGCATGACTAGACAGCTTTCTTGCGCATCGTTTATGTGATATGTATTTTTCCCCCGAAATATTGATGTTTCTTTATTATATTTAAGTCTCTTAATGTATCCTTTGATTTGTTGTTTATTATCCATTGTTGTTATTTTCATGTGTTTTTTATGAGCAATGGAAGAATCAAAAATAATTTAATTCTTTTTTTTTTTTTTCAAATGCCTAATTATTATTTTGTGGCTCCATCGTTAATTAATAACAATAAAATAACTTTGTATTCACCACTATTTTATTAGAACAAAGTCTACATGTTTCGAGAACAATGTTCTCTTCCTCAGGACACTTAATGTACTAGTTAACAAATATTAAAATTATAAGTTAAGGTAAAAGCAGTGAGAGGGGAGAAAAGGAGAAGTAGAGGGGTAAGGAAGGTTAGGGTGACCATATGTAAGCTAACATTATTTATATTTTTACAAATACCGTGTTTTCTTTGTATATATATACATAAATTTACCAATTTAATTCTTCCCACATCCCCCCTTTGATGTTACTTTCTTGGAGATGAAGGAAGCAAATTTATCTTTTATAGATATTACAAATAAAAAGTATGACGATGATACGATTATGTACCGGAAGCTTTGGTTGTCTTGAAATAATTGGGTCAACCATTGCAGATCTTAATGCACCATTCACTCTATTACCTACAGTTACTCTCCTTTCAATATCTTTTTCCAATCCTCTATCACGCCGAAACATGCTTCTTAAGTATAAATTTCGCTTTTCTCAAATATCAAAAGGTTCTTTTCAAGACCAAACCGGCGACCGCAATATCCAGATCCATCACTTTAGATTTAGTTACATTCATTTTCATTGCATGCAAACATTGAATACTATTTATAAAGTTTTCCACACCTGCTATTAGAACTTCTGCATTGTCATCTGCATATACTCACACCTTCCAGTCTCAACCCAATGTTCTATTATTTCGTCATACTAACTCTAATGTATGTTAATGAGACATGAACATGGCAGAAGATGCATGAAATTGTAATTTAATGCGGTGGAAAGAGAAACGAAAAGTAGGGGTTGGTCAAGGAAAAGTTGGCAAGAAAAATTGTTAGGACATTAAAAGTAAGAATAATAGTAGTGTGTATGACGATGGATGGACGTGAATGAAGCGTGAAATATACGTCAAGAGAGAGGATTCTGTGGTTCGGTTCTCTCTGCCAACCCCAAATAGGGAAATGGCGTGATGGTATGGTTAATATGACGACACTGGACTGTATTTTTTCGAAGTAAAGTGCAATATGGAATAATATGAAGATTAATTTGTATTTTTTCTACCTGGCAATATTAACACTATTGTCATTTTTAGTCAATGTCAAAACTGTTTACAAGGATGACTTTATAATAAAAGTAATGTTTATTAAATGAAAATGGCATTTGATGTAAATAAAGTTTGTAGGATATGCCTTGAAGAAGGCGTTTTAACTTCATTGTTTAGTTGCGAATTCGGAATAATGCCTTGTCATATGTTAATGCTATGTGCAAAAGTTAAGGTTAGATTTGTGGTCATTTGTTTTTAATTTAATGTTTTATCATGTAGTATAGCTAATTGATTTGTTTATATTTTCGTTCGTAGATCCAAATTAGTGATGGAATGCCTCCCCATATATGCAACAATTGCATTTATAGATTGAGTGTTGCATATCATTTCAAACAACAATGCGAAAATTCGGACTTAAGATTGCGCCAATACTTAGGTTTGGAGTTAAAATTATTCTATACCAAAGATGCCACAACAAACACAGAACAAATTATAATGAAATCTTCTAGTCCAGAGATAAAGAAAATTTTAGTTAGTAAAAAAAAGTAAGTATAGGTAAAGTTGTAGCCAAATATCATGAACTTTTAGATAAAGGGGGCGATTTGCACGTAAACCAACGAAGCAAAAAGACACAAATTTACGGATACGGTTTGCATATTTACCAACCAAACAATAAACCTGAAATTTGTGTTTTGCTTTGCCCACGAGATTTTTCAAAATGTTTGCTGATAATTCTACCTTTGTATGCATATTTTAATTAATTGCAATTAATTTACATTTAATATAAACACAATATGTATTTTTTATGTGTATATCAAATAACTTTCATATTTCAATTTTTTTTTCTATTGAATTTCGGGTTTTTTTTTCTTTCAAATTTTTGTTTGGTCTCTGTATCTTTAATATTTGAGATTAGTTTATTGAAATAATTATATGTGAAAATTATAAAATTATGTGAAAGAGAGAATCTGCCCTGCCAAAAAGCTGCTTTGCAGTTTGGCGGGAAAAGAACAATGTATTACTTTTTATTAAAAAATAAATATCTTAAAAAAAAAAACTTAATCTGATCAAATTTCATTTATTTATTGCAAACTCCTACAAAGAGGATACGCACATATGCACTAGCAAACGCAACCATCCCAGGTGCCAGACTAACCTTTTTCATACCTATATTCAATAAGAAAGAAAATATAAAAAACCAGTCATTAAAAAATGACTCATCGAAAAAGTTGCTATCTCGGACATATTTATATTTGTTTACAAAGCACACGTAAATACATTTTTTTAAATACCTACTTACATTTTTTATTCATTGATTTATTTACTAACATACCGTATTTTATTTATTTCTTATATCATTTAACTACCTTATTACATTTATTTTTTACAACATGTAATTTTAAATATTTCAGAAAGAAATCCAGTAATAAAAGAAAAAGTGAGAGTGAAAAATTAAAGCGAGGTCCCAAACCTAAACCAAAGCAACTGCATTCTTGCTTTGAGTGTGGAAAATCCTTTAAATGTGCAGCACAATTAGTTTTGCATATAAGGTTTGTTTCACATACATTTAAATATTAATCGCATTATCAAAGTCAATGTTCAAAATGCATGGGACCTCCCATAGCTAAAATCATAAGAATATTTGTTTATTTATTAGAATTTTGGTGCATGTTACAAAAATTAATACATACATGTACAAAGCAAAATTATATAAACACCAAATTTTCCATAAAGGCATTGCCTGTATACAATTAAAATACAATTATACAATTTAAAAAAATGCATTATATGTACCTAAATATACACAACAGAAAATATAAAAAAAATATTTATAATTGCACCTAATATGAAGAGATAAAATTTATACTTATATATATATATATATATATATATATATATATATATATATATATATATATATATATATATATATATATATATATATATATATATATATATATATATATATATATATATATATATATATATATATATATATATATATATATATATATATATATATATATATATATATATATATATATATATATATATATATATATATATATATATATATATATATATATATATATATATATATATATATATATATATATATATATATATATATATATATATAAAAATGCTTATAGCAATTTAAAAAAAATGTGTCTAAATTATTATAATTTATAACAAGAGTGAAATAAACAAGATAAAATAATGATATACAGTAAAAAACAAGAACATTGAACGAAGCAAAAATGTACTGGCCACAACACCATGAATACAGTCTACCCATAAATATAATAAACGCATATTTAAATAAATATGAATACCTAACTGGCGAATATCTACCAAAGTCTAAGCATTTGAAGAATCCCATAGGATACACTAGCGTCTACAATCCGCATTTACCATTCCGCATTCTGTTTCCAGTTGGCTCTCTGATTGGTTGAGATCTCGTAGTATGGAGTCAAATGAGCTGTGAAATTTTATATTAAATACGAAAAATTAAATAAAAAATGAAAATTAAATTTACAATAATTTATAATTCAATTTATAAAGCAACTCGCTCACGCGAGTCGCTATTATTATTATGCACAAACTTAAACCTAACCTAAGAATGCAGAAAAGAAGAGCTGAGACTAGACGCTACTATAGGATACAATGAGCATGTTATTGTTGCCTATGTGTATATTTATTTCTTCCAAGTCGACTACATTGCATTGCCTAACATTCCATCTTTGTAATATGGCTGAAACTTTTACCCTTTTATAGTTATATAAGTAAACAACTGTCTTCCAAAACTTCTATACCGCCAACTTTAACAGATTCATCAGGCATAGCCATATCTAATCAAAAAGAGATAGCCAATACTTTTGCTGCTGAATTCAATAAAATGTATGTCAAGGAGCCTGATGGGCCGCTCCCAGCTGTAGATTTATTGGAATGGGTACCACACACTGTTACAAATATGTATTTCACTGAGGAAGACGTCACAAGTGTACTAAATAATCTGCAAGATGACACATCAATGGGCCCAGACAATTTGCCAGCTGTTTTATTAAAAAAATGTGCTTCTAATATATGTAAACCAGTGTTCCACCTGTTTCGGAACTCATTTGAAACAGGAAATCTTCCTATTGAGTGGAAGAAAGCAATAGTCACACCGATCTACAAAAAAGGAAATAAATTGGACCCAAGCAATTACAGACCAATAAGTTTGACAAGTATATTATGTAAATGCATGGAGAAGTTAATAGTGCGTAAATTAAGAGCCTTCTTATTAGAAAATAACATTATTAATGATGAACAACACGGCTTTGTACCTGGAAGATCCACCATATCTAATCTCCTCTTGTGCCTAAATGACTGGATTAAAGATCATAATGATCACCAACCAATAGACATTATTTACCTGGATTTCGAAAAAGCATTTGACAGAGTGCCAATCAAAAGATTGTTAGCTAAATTATACCACATAGGAATTCGAGGAAAACTACACAACTGGATCAAGGATTTCCTTACAGGTCGAACTTATCAGGTTCGAATTGGTGGCGAACTATCACACGAAGAAGCAGTGATAAGCGGCGTACCACAGGGCTCGGTCCTTGGTCCGAATCTTTTCATACTGTACATCGTAGACCTACCAGCAGTGATTAAGTCAAGATCCAAAATCTTTGCAGATGATACAAAGTTCTTTGCCAATCCATGTACAAGTCATGAGCAAGTGCAGGATGATCTGAATAGAATAAAAGAGTGGACAAAAAAATGGCTCATCAATCTGAATCCCAATAAGTGCACTGTTCTACATATTGGAAAAAATAACCCCAAGTTTGAATACTTTCTTGAAAATACTCAACTAAAAGATGTTGAATCACAAACTGACCTAGGTATCATTGTATCCGCAGATTTAAAATGGGAGGATCATATTATTAAGATTGTTAAGAAAGCAAACTCCCTTATTTACTGCATCAGAAAAGCTTTCCAGAACATCACACTAGACATAATGTTAAAAATATATAAAGCATTTGTTAGACCATTGTTGGAATATGGTTTCCAGATATGGAGTCCCTATTTTTCCAAGGACATTGACTTACTTGAGAGAGTCCAAAGACGTTTTACAAAAATTCCCAGGACACTTCGCAACTTAACATATGAGGAAAGACTTGACTTCTTAAAACTGTCAAAACTAGAAAACCGAAGAGAACGTGGAGATCTTATTGAAACATTCAAAATATTATCAGGCCATTATGACTGTGAAAACATGAAAAATCTCTTTCAATATACTCATAACACTAATTTGCGTGGCCATAGCATAAAACTAGTGAAAAGTAGGTTCTCGACAAATCCTCGAAGGCATTTTCTTTCAAATAGAGTTGTGAATACTTGGAATAAACTGCCCCAACATGTTTTGGATGCTGAAAATGTGAATATTTTCAAGAATAGACTGGACTTTTTTTTGGACAAAGCAAAATAGTTACAACCAAATAAGAAAATTCGACAGTGAATATAGGCACATCAGCCTTGGCTGCCTGCCTATAAATAAATAATAATAATAATAATGTGTTGTTAATAAGTCTTCATTTTGAATGTTTCTATCATATTCATTCAAAATCCTAGTAAATTGACTTGGTTTCATTATTTCAAATATTGTTTAGTGCACAAAAGTGGTCAGTACATTTTTATAGAGATAAGCACACAAAAATGCTTGTATTTTTTCATAGCTTATACAATATGTTGTAAATACAAAAATGTAACAAGGTATTAATTATTAATTAATTTTTAAATATGCTCCCCTGTATTTTTTTTTTGCACTTGCCACTTCTGTGCACTATACCATTGATAAATACTTTTTGAGAAACTCATTTTTAATAGATTCTTTCATTTTTTTAGAACCCATACAGGTGAACGACCTTTTTCGTGCACATTTTGTCCAAGGAAATTTGCCCAGAAACACAATTTATCCATACACCTTCGCACACACACTGGGGAGAGACCATTTCAATGTGAAATATGCAGGTTAATACCAAAGAGTATAATATAATACTTGCAGATAAACTATTATGATAAACTATTTCATAAAATGGAACAAATTGGAATAACGGGTAAAGAATTGAAAATTCTTAAAAGCTATATGACAGACCGAACACAACAAGTTAAAATACAAAATGAACTTAGTCAACCATCTAAAATCAGCTACGGAGTACCCCAAGGAAGTATTTTGGGGCCGGTACTGTTTCTATTATACATAAATGAACTGTGCAATATCCAAATACCCGGAACCATAATTAGTTTTGCAGATGACACCATTCTTCTATTCAGTGACAGATCATGGCACCACACATACAAAAAAGCAGAAAATGGGATGGCGCTGGTCCAAAAGTGGTTAAATAATAACACGCTTACGTTGAACTATGATAAAACAGTCTTCATCACCTTCACAAAAACCATCCAAGGACAACCAAGTGAAAATACACCACTTAAAATACACAATGTATCACAATTAAAAAAAACAATTCACAAAATACCTAGGTGTACAAATTGACCAATGCTTAAAATGGAACCATCACATCTCACTCATTGCTTCTTAACTTAAAAAAATTAATTTCATCTTCCGTACTGTAAGGAACTTCCTACCTTTACCCGTCATTAAAATAATGTATTTCTCTTTGTATCAGTCTATATTAGAATATGCAATTATATCATGGGGAGGCGCTTACCATGTTACAATAGACCCTTTGATAAAACTACAAAAATCCGTATTAAAGATAATTTACAAGGTACCAATCCGCACTCCATCCGACGCATTATTTAATGACTTTAATATACTAAACATATCACAATTATATGCAAAGAACGCTTGTACATACATATATAAAAATATAGACAAACTTGACTCTACGCAAATATCTAGACCAACTAGACTGACCGAACAGGCTAAACTCCTAATACCCAGACTCGAGACAACTTTTGGACAAAGAAATTTCCTGTATTTTGGAGTCAAATTAACACTTAGACAAAATAGTAACTTGAAAATATTTAAGCGAGACATTAAAATTTGGATTAAAAAAAAGGGCAGAGACTATATTAAAAATAAATTAATCACCTGAACTCTGAAAATACTCCCATAGTTATTAACCAAAACTGAAAACTAATAAGACATCTATACACTGTCTCAGAACAGGTTTTACCTAGTGAGGCAGTTTATGAAAATAGTAAAATATCTGGTAACTATTATGTAACCTAAGTTAAATATATTATGATGCATTTAAAAAAAAATTTTATTACTAGATTTAAGGAAAAATTGTATTTTATATAATCTAAAGTAATAATAATAAAGTTATAGATAGATACAGTCTCTTGAACCGCATTGTATGAAAAATGTATATCTCATGGTGATTTTTCTAATTACTGTCTTCATTTTTTAGTAAACGTTTTGCAGCATTGGGAAACTTTCAGTCACATAAAAAAATTCATTCTGGAGTTCGTGATCAGGTATATATTATATATTTTTTATTACATTAAAAAACAATGTGTTAAAATAAATAAAAATCTAGTTACAAATTATATTATCTAAAGAATATAAAATGTATGTAGTTATGTGTGATTCAGCTAATCTTTTGAAAAATATTTTGTCAACAAAATTAATTTTTTATACCTTTTGGTAAATTTTTTGGTAGCACTTTTCAATATTTTTGAATAATTGTAATTTATTTTATATTTCAGGTGTGTCCAGTATGTAACAAAGCATTCATTTCTTCCGGAGATCTCTCCCGTCATATGATAATACACACGGGAATAAAAAGTCATCATTGTGATGTTTGTGCAAAAGGATTCTATAGGATAAGAGACATGGTATGGACTTTTTATAGAATAATATATATAACTTCTACAAAAAATTACTCTCCAGTCAATCTACGTAATATACTACTCTATGAAAATAGAGTAAATAACGAAAGCATTTATTTCTTATATTGTGTTACTGTAAAAGTAGCGGTTCGCTGCACGACAGAGACAGGAGACCGTTACTTGATTGTATACATTTGTGTGTGCGCCAGTTCGCGAAAGAGACAGACATGTCCAGGACAAGTGGAGTTGCGCGACCGTTTTTCAGTCTCTCGTGAACCAACGTACATTTTTTTTTTTTTTGCGGGTGGCAGAATACTCCTCCGTCCACCTTACCTTCCAGTTTTGACCCATCAGTGTAAACCACCTGGGCTTCACCATGACGGATCAGACTCTCCTTCCACATCTCCCTCAAGGGGATTTGGGTGGAGAATCTGTTCTCAAAGAATGGTTTGGGAATGACGTAGTTGATACCTTCCGATGGTTTTTTAAACTCCTGAAGAATTACGGAGTGCCCTATGTGTGTCTCCCTCCAGGGGTTGACACAATTCATTCTTATTGCAGCATTCGCTGCCATTTGCTTTCCTAGGAGGTCAAGCGGCATCAGATGCATGATGGTGTCAAGGGCTTTTGATTGTGTAGTTCTCAGACAGCCAGTGGTTGTCACTTCTGCTAGTCTTTGAACTTTTGCCAGCTCTTTTAGGTGTACTCCCTTTTTCAGGAAATGCCACCATACCACCACTCCATACATCATGATTGGCCTTATGACCGCCTTGTACATCCAGTGTGTCATCTTGGGATGTAGTCCCCATCGTTTACCCACGATTTTCCTACAGGTGTACAATGCATTTGTGGCTTTACGTACTCTTTCCTGCATATTGGACCTCCAGCTCAGTTTTCTATCCAGGATCAGTCCCAGATATTTGGCTTGAGCTGAGATCCCTAGCGTCACCCCTTCTAGGGTTGGCAGCTCAAAGGTCGGGATTACCCGTTTATTTGTAAAAAGGACCAGCTCTGTTTTCTTTGGGTTTACTCCCAACCCATTATTATTACACCACTGAGCAATCCTATCTAGTGCTCTCTGTAAGATTGATGAGAGGATATTGGGGATATTTCCGGACACCCCTACGGCGAGATCATCCGCATATGCGATAACCCCAACTCCAATATCGTCTAACTCTGTCAATAGGTCATTTAAGGCTAGGTTCCATAAAAGAGGTGATAGAACGCCCCCTTGGGGTGTTCCCTTCACCGGATATCTTTTGATCCTTGAGCCTCCTAGTTCTGAGTTTATGACTCTGTTTCTTAACATATTGTTGATAAATTCTGTGAGCGATGTCTCGATCCCCAATTTCCTCAGGGATTGAGTCATCGCTTCATATTTGATGTTATTAAATGCTCCTTCTATGTCCAGAAAGGAGACCAGTGTGTGTTCCTTGTACTTCATCGATTTCTCGATTCTGTGTATCAGGGTATGCAATGCTGTTTCTACAGATTTCCCCTTGCTGTATGCGTGTTGAGACTATGACCATTTTAATGGATTTATTTTACTTCTAATCCTGGTCTCTATGAGTCTCTCTAGCGTTTTTAGGACAAACGAGGATAGACTGATTGGTCTGAAATCCTTGGCTGTGTTATTGGATGTTCTTCCCCCTTTGGGTATGAACACTACTTTTACTTCCCTCCATATCTTGGGGGTATAGCAGAGCTCTATACAAGCTTCGAAGATTGAATCCAACCAGGGTATGACAGTCTTCGAGGCCGCCTGCAGTTCAGCTGGAATTATACCATCCGGACCCGGCGACTTGTAGGGCTCAAATTCGTATATTGCCCAAGCAATCATTTCTTTATTATATAATTTACGGGTCTGCGCCCCCCTTCTCGGGCGACCAGCTTCCCTAGGCAAGGTACATACAAATCCATAACCAACCAACCAACGTACATACAAATCCATAAAATCAAGTAACAGAATCGGTCTCTCATATCTGTCTCTTGTCTCGGTCGCTGTACGAACCGCTACCTTTCATTTCTGTAGAAGCATATTTCCTTTGAATCCTTTCCATGTGCCATTGTCCCCTCACCGATGCATTTGAGAATTGTCACTTGTCGCAATAATTTTGGGTGACAATAAGTTTCAAGTTAAAAATGTTCAGTACAAGTTTGAAGACCACCGCGTGTGGATGTGTGCACAGAAAAGCAAATAATCAGTGAACCAGGAATAAAAAAGCATCGGTGAGATCGTTTATAATACAGTCCACTACCTAACATCTTTAATACCCATCACCTGATGTTTTCTACAATTGCAATAGTCAAGTAACGGTCTTGGTCTTCCGTCTCTGTTGCGCAGCGACTCCCTTCCTTTAGATGTAATTTTTTTTTTTTTTTTTTTTCTTTTTTGGCGAGATGACTCCTAACAAATGGGTCTTACGGCCAGTTTCAAGTTAAAATCTTCTCTTTGTTTAAAAAAACAATAAAATGAAAAAAATAAGTATTACAAATATAGATATATTAAATCAAATCTTGATGTCGTTTCTTTTGACAAATTTTGATATTAAATTAAAAATGATATTTTTATTACTGCTATGCAGCAAGGTCAGAATGTTCACTGGCAGTGGGATCTTATATTTTGATAGAGATTGGTAAAGTGATGGGGATTGGGAGTTGAGAGGACAAGAAAAGAAGATATGGTCCAAGTCTCCCACTTCCTCACCACATTCGCAAGCTGGAGAATCTTTTATCTTAATTTTGTATAAATGAGCAGGTGTACAACAGTGACCGATTCTCATTCTGTTTATCACCGTTATCTCCCTCCTATTGCGCATAACAGAAGTGTACCATGGCTTAACTGGAATACTTGGTTGAATTGAACCATATCTCCTTCCTCTGGTGAGTGAAGATGTGGACCAAAGTTTGGTCCATTCAGAGGTGAGGAAAGATTTTGTTAAAGGGAGAAGATCGGGTATGAAATTATTACTATAGGAAGAAGCAGAACCTCGCTGCACAGCAGATTTTGCCAATTCGTCAGCCGTCTCATTTCCCTGGATTCCCCTGTGTCCTGGGATCCAACCCAAAACGACATCAAGATTTTCATCCCTTAAAGAATACAACATATGACGAATATCAAGGGTTATAGAATTAAAAGGATGGAGAAAAGGATTAGCGGAGACTGTTTGAAGGGTACTTCTGGAATCAGAAAGAACTAAGGATTTGGACAGATTTAGTGTGTGAATTACTCGTAATGCTTCCAGAATTGCGATACTCTCACCAGTATAAACAGAGGTAAACGTTGGAAGTTTAAATTGTTTAGTAATTTTCTCGTTTTTGTAATATACTGCAGCCCCAGTGTGACCGTCATCGTCAGTTCTAGAAGCATCCGTAAACAACATGTTCCAATCACTCCAATTTGAATCAATTTCGTTCTGGAATAACTGGTCACTGTTACAAGAAGTCCTGTTTGGTCCAAGAGAATATATAATATTAGGGCAATACATAAGAATTTCATATGGTACAGAAAATAACGGAATTGATATAAACCGCTGTATCAGATTGGGATGTTCTGTAAGTCTACGATAGCTTTTGACTATTAATGGTAAATTATTGCGAAGTGAAAGGGGAGTATGAATATTTAAAAGGGAGTGTACTTTAGATATAACAGGGTGAGTAGAGAGCCTAGCAGCCTAAATAGGTAACGATCTGAAAGAAATTGTCTGCGAAGATCAAGGGGTGGTTCAACATTTTCTACTTGAAGAGCATTAGTTGGAGATGACTTCATGGATCCGGAAATAATTCGGAGGGCATTGAATTGAATTTTATCTAATTTACGAAGGTGGGACTTCGCTGCAGTACCAAATAAAAACGAACCATAATCTATGCGGCTGCGAATAATAGCATTGTAGAGCAGTTTAAGTGTAGAAGGGTGGGATCCCCACCACACCCCCGCAACAGCACGTAATATGTTAAGATGTTTTTGACATTTGGAGGAAACCAAGTCAATATGGGTTGCCCAAGTAAGTTTTGCGTCAAAGGTTAAACCCAAGAATTTAAAGGATGTTTGAATTGGAATTGAGGACTGTTGATAAATGATGGAGACCACAGGGGGAATATGTTTTCTCGAAAACACCACAACAGAGCTCTTGGAGGGAGAGATTTCCAGACCGTGTCTGGATAACCACTGCCCGAGTCCAGTCAGTGATGTATTCAAGATTTGTTCTGAGATATGCACAAATTTATTCAAAACATATATTACAATATCATCAGCATAAGAAAGGATACAAGCATTGGGGGATATAGAAATGGACAAGTCATACGTGTATATATTGTAAAGGAGAGGACTAAGGACTGATCCTTGAGGGAGTCCCTTCCAAATTGTCCTGGAATATGAAATACCATCTACCACAACTATGATAGAACGAGATGCTAGAAAATTAAAAATGAGGAAAGTTAATTTAGATGGTATTTTAAGGTGCAACATTTTTTCTTTTAAGATAGAAAGTACAACATTATCATAAGCAGACGACACGTCGAGGAAAGCAGCAATTAAAGGGGAGCGTTGGGAAAATGAAATGTGGATATCAGAAGTTAACATACTGAGATTGTCCATAGTACTTTTACCCTTTCTAAATCCAAATTGATGTTTATCAAAGATATTATGATGTTCACAAAACCATTCTAGGCGATTTTTCACAATATGTTCCATAATTTTCAACAAACATGATGACAAAGCGATGGGGCGGTAGGAATCCCCTAGAGAAGGGTCTTTATTAGATTTTAGTATTGGGATAATTAGCTGAGTTTTCCAATTTTCAGGTACCTTGCCTGAATCAAAGATCAAATTTAAAATAGACAAGAAGTAACTTCGAGTGTGAGGTTTTGTGAATTGAATAAATGAATAAGGGATTCCATCTTGACCAGGGGAAGAATTTTTGACACTTCTGAGAACCAGGTTAAGTTCTTCTAATGTGAACGGGGAGTCTAGTTGTTGGGTATGATTGGGAAGGTAATATGAATATGGAAGGTCTTCATTCCGTGGAACGAAGGATGGGGCCAATTTAGAGATAAAAGAATTCAGCCAGGATTCTGGCGGATGTTTTGGAGTGTGAGGGGACAGACTAGAACGGAATTTGTTTATATTTTGCCATATTTTGTTAGCGGGGAAACTTGGAGATAAAGATTGGCAAAACTCTTTCCATCCCAATCGTTTTTTCTTAACAAGAGTACGTTTGGTTTGAGCCTGAATTTTACGAAATTGGAGAAAAGAAGACACACTAATGTTTGTTTTTAAAGATTTAATGGCCTCTTTGCGGAGTTTTACTGCATCTGAACATTCTTTATCCCACCAAGGAGGAGATAACTTTTGTTTTTTCTTATTATAGGTCTTAGGTGGGATACTTTTAGTTGCTGCTTCTTCAATAGCTTTTGTAAACTGATCATAAGTTGAAAATAGATTAGAATCAGTAGGTTGATCTAATTTTTTTATTAAAGAGTCTAAAGTATCTTGATATTTAACCCAATCAGCCCTATGAAGATTGAATTTAAAGCGGGAAAGAGGAGGGGAGGGAGATAAGAAAGAAGGAAAGGAAAGTATGATTGGGAAATGATCACTGCCAAGTGTGTCATGAACGAGGTTCCAGGTCAACATGGAAGCGATGGATGATGATGAAACAGATATGTCAACCGCACTAATATTCTGATTGGGATGAGTAATTCGGGTAGCAGATCCATCATTCAAAATGCATAAATCAAATTTCTCTATAATATTAATCAACTCTCTTCCGAAAGCGTTAGACTTGGATGATCCCCATGAAGGGTGGTGTGCATTCATGTCTCCTAGTAATAATATTGGAGGAGTGAAAATGTGAAGAAGTTGTTGTAACTGGAGAGTGGTTGTTTGGGATGGATGTGGTATGTATATAGATATAATTGTTATGTTTTTGACTTTTGTAGCCACTACATTGAATGCTAAACCACCCGTGTCAATATGCACCGGTGAAAAGGGGATAGAATTATGTATTAAAAGTGCAGCTCCGGCCTTTCCGTCCAATCTGTCATCTCTCAGGCAGGAATAACCCGGGAAATGGTACCGACGACCAGGTTGGAACCAGGTCTCAGATATAGCACTTATATATGGAGTATATTTATTTAGTAGGTAACAAATGTCTGCTTTGTTGGACACAGCGCTACGGCTGTTCCACTGGAGAATCCTTTCTGCTGGATTGAACATTCTTTAGGTTGTTGAAAATTTCTGTAATCGACTGGGCAACGTTGGGCGGTATATTATTGTTTGAGAGAAAACTAGAGACAATTAAGAGGAGATTAGAAATTATCATATTTGTATCATCTTTTTTCTCTGTGTTATAACGAAGAGCGCAACCGTTTTCAGGTTGTGGAATTTGGAATTGTTTTAATATAGCATCGTGTTCTATTTTATTATAACCAGGTGGTGTAGGTAGACGAGGTGATTTTGTAGAATAAACAGTCTTACGGAATGAACTTGACATTTGACTAGGAATAGGATTCGGGTATTGGGCCGTGATTTCAGAATATACACGCTTTACAGCAGGAATCAATTTTACTGCTTCCGAATATGAAATATTATCTTCAGACATAATTTTTTTAATTTTATTTTGTCTTTCCCATTCCGGGCAGACTTTACTAGTAGCTATATGACTTCCAGTACAAGAAATACATGTTATAATTGAATTATCATCTTTACACTCTAAACCCATGTGAGGACCTCCGCATTTGAAGCACCTAGCTGTAGAGCGACAAAGTTTTACAGTGTGACCGAATCTACAACATTTAAAACATTGAATTGTCGGATATTCATATTTTGTAACAAGAAAAGAATTATAAGCTATGAAAACTCGTTGAGGGAGAATTTGACCATCAAATGTTAATACAACTGTTTCAGAAGGTGCATAGGTGGCTTGACCGTCTGAAATTGTTTTCCGATTAAAACGTCTCATTTTAGTCACACGCCCACAATTTCCTGGGACAGTAATATTATCAATAATTTCATCGTCTGTTAAACTAGTGGGGATACCTCTAATTACACCCATACGTGAAATATTGAATGTGGGAATAAAAGCTTTATAATTATGTTGAGAGACAACTGGGTTCAGAAAAAATTTATTTGCAGCATCAGCAGAAACAAACTGAGCAGAAACTCTGTTCCTACCAATCTGCCTCATACCACCTGGTAAAATTCCTGAAATGTTTTGTTGCTTTAAAAAAAATCCCAATTTGATAGAGTTCAGTCTGATATTTAATTCCTGAGAATTTAATTGAATATGGACAATGTAGGGTCCGGGATCATTTTTACTGTATGATCGGGTAGTACCTGGGTTACTGTTAAACGTGTGCAAATTGTTGGATAATTTTGGCTCTTTGCGAGGCATAACCTCTTCCACATCAGAACTTTGAGGAGTAGAACCCCGTTGTACTCTTTTATGGGTCTTTTTTTTTCCTTTACCCTCCTTCGTCTGAAGAATCTGAGACTCATCAGAATCTGGAGGGTCAGGAGGTTCAGGAGGGGATATATTTGACATATTGAGTTACAAACACTTACTGACAGCACCACCAGACAGCACAAATATATACACTAAATACACCACATTAACACAAAAAAAAACAAAGAGAAGATTTAATCACTAAGATTGAAGTGTACAAACAAATTTTCAATATTATAACACAATTTTTTCAATAAAATATGAATTTTCAGTTGAGAGCAAAATATTGTATGTTTGACAGGTATTATTGTCACTCGCCAAAAAAAAAACTTAGATGTAATTACTAAATACATATTATTAACAATGGATAAATTTCGAAACAAGGTATTTATGTACTTAGAATCTCAAAAATATAATAAGAGAATATCTGTTAGCAAAACACTTTTACAATACCCGAACAACTAAGGAGATGCAAGCTAGTAATATATGATAAACCAGTGGAACAAGTTATGACATTAAAATACCTGGGTGTGGATATTTTGAGCCACTATTCTGAAGTAAGAGAACAAACCAACAAAGCTGCTGCTGTGCCTGGATGTCTCAGAAATGTCATTTGGAGAAGTAAACATGTGAGTGAGGCCAAAAAATTTATAAGACATGTTTAAGACCAATAATGACATACGCTTCAGAAACAAAAGCTGACACAACAGGAACTAAAAACCAGGGAGGCAAGTTTGGTCCAACCGGCGTAATCAAAACCCTCACGATTACCCATATCATGGATTATTATATGGAGTTCTATAATATCTTTAGATGTCATAAAACTCCATATGATAATTATATCCATGATATGGGTAATCACGAGGGTTTTGATTTCACCGGTCGGACCAGACTTGCCCCCCTGCTCAGAGTTTCAGAAATGAAGGTTCTACGTGCTATCACAGGGAAGAGATAGAGTGCGGAACAAGGAGATTTGGTGGACCTGTGAGACCGAGGACATCATATGATGGAGCAGAGTCAGAAGAAGATTTTGGAGGGACTACATAAACAGGAACATCGCTTTCTCGGAAGATTGCCAAGAGATGGAGGGACAGTTGGACTTTGGTCTCCCAGGAGCAATTTTGGGAGAAAAAACAGATCCACGATCTCCATAAAGAAGAAGTTATTTATTTAAACACTTCCTAATACCTTACTAAGTTTATTGCCTTATGAAAATTTCTTTCAACTAACCAATATTTCCAGTCTAGGGAAACTAGATTTGCATGAGAAATGAATCCTCTGCTGGGAATCGAACCCAATATGTAAAAAAATTACAAAAGGGTTAATGTTGTTTCAGACTTGTCATTTAATATTTTTTTGCTTCGGAGAACTATGTCTACTAAATAACTTTTATTTTTTTCTATTATCTTTACCGGATTGTGTGAATATCGCTATCTTTAATAATAAGTTTATATAATAGGTATTTTATTTTTGTAACAGATGGCGCATAAGAACAAAGTCCATAATTTATCCAGACCAGTTGCTGTAGCTCCCGCACCTTCAGCATCATCTCTAGAGGTCGGAGGAATCAGGACACCCCCTCCTCCACCTATAGCCACCCCTGCACCACGGAGACCCCTTCATCCCTTCCACTCTACGACAGATTCTCATTCCTCTCTCATTGGAACTCATCTCCAACTCAACTATCTCAATTATCAAATATCAGTCAACGACGATAAAAAAGTTATGGATTCGTTTTGAAATAAAATTAGTGGAGTAGGCACAGAACCAGGATTGCTAATTGTGGCCAATTTTCAGACTCAAAAGATAATTTCATTTTAGCCATTTATTTTTTGGTTAATTTCAGCTATTCAGTCAATAACACATTTTTAAAAACCGTTAATTATGTGCTACAGGCAATACAGGTTCACATTTGCCAATATCTTTCCATGATTTTGCTCAATATGAAAATGTAGAAAAATTTGAATCACAGTATGGATATTGGAAAGAAGAATGCTGCTTCCATTACTGGTCAGCACTAGATTTGTAGATTATTCAGACTTTGTACTATACTTAAATATCTCACATTTTTATATAGGTATGCATATATGGTTAATTTTTATCTGTTCCATCTGGCAACCACAAACAGAACCTACTCCCATCATTACATCATTCACCATTTCGTACATGCTTTTCGATTTTAAGGTCCCTTATATGATTTCTCATATATTCTCATGCCTTTCTTGGGTGATTCACTTATATAATAATTTCTATTCAGTCATTTTCATTTATTCATCAATATTCATTCATCATTTATTTTTTCAATATGTCCTAATTACTTACTTCCAGGCATTTACTTTCATTCTGATTACAATTTAGTTCTTTGTCTTACTAGTTATTTATTAATTTAAATGTGTAATTATCGTATTTATCAAATGGTTAGATTTAAGAGATTTTATTTAACAATATATTATTCTGCTTTATAGTTCTGATTTTTAGATTATAATTTTGACATTTTGTACTGTACGTACCATGAAGGTATGATACTAGTACCTACGTGCACTAAAATGCAAATATGTATTTTATTAAAGACTGTAATGTTTGTTTTAGAGTAGATAAATATGGGATTTAAGGGCGAAACTAAATTTTTTTTAGTTAAGATAAAATGATGAATAATTACACATGGATTTATCATATTTTTTTGTTTATATTATAAAACAAAAGTATTATTACAACAACACTGATTCGTAGATTCGTCCTTGTGATTCTTAGTCCCCCCAATTATCATTATAAGTGTGTGTAGTTTGAAAAATAAAATATGTTTGTATAATGTATTTCATTTTATTACCACAAAACAGTTTGTAGACAACAAGCATTCATATTTTAATAAAAAATATAAAAACTCAATTTATTATACAAATATAAGGTTTTGCATTCTGTTTATTTATTTATATCAAATTGAGGTATGGATTGTACTAATAAAACATAATTGTTAAAATAAAATACATACTTATATAACTTTTATTTATTTATACCAATATGGTATAAGTTGTACTAATAAAACATAATAAATATCTAAATAAATTGTATGTTTGTAATGAAAAAAATACTCAACATTACTTTATGTAACTTTGTATGTAAAACCAACGATTCAAAAAAATTCAAACGAGAATATTTTGGTCTCTTTACGAGAATATGTTGGTCTCTTTACGGTGCCTTTATTTATTTTAAATATCTGTCATAATTAAAAATTAGAAAAAAAAATGCAAAACAGCTAATGGCCTGGTTTCTCCTATAAGAAAACATATTCTCGTCTTAATACTATTGAGATAATACAATATAATAATAATTATGATACATATGAACACATATATATTCCACAATGAATTAATTTGACTTCAGACGACTGTTTCGGCTTACAAGGCCATAATAACTTCGTCAGAAGTCAAATAAATTTGTTGTGGAATATATATGTGTTCATATTTATCATAATTACGGAATTCTACAGTTTGGAAGCAGTGTCAATCGACTGATTGAAAACTGTTGACAATATTATTCATAGATTGATTACATCATAAGATTACTAAAATATTGGTAGGTAAGGTTGTCATGAGAAAAAGTTCTAGTAGTATTTTTTTGTGACAGAAAAATTATAAAAGACATATATTAACAAAAAATGTAATGATAATGGATTTCATTTGCAATTAAATGTATGAGACAATGTTTTAAATATAAAACAGAAATATCAACAAAAGGGTGGGATTGTTTTTAGATAAGATAGGGTCGGTATTACAGTCTCATTTTAACAGCTAAACTCAAGTTTTACAAAAATATAGCGTATTACAGTATCCGTTTAGGCCGAATCTTCCCTCAAATACATCACTAAAATGACAAATATTTAACTCAACGTTTCTGGCGGATTAAGTACTTAACGGTGAGTCGACTGTCATTTGCTAGGCAACAAGTGTAGTTTCAGTTTCTATTTCGTTAGTTGTATCGATGGTGGCGCCACACAACAAAATAAACTGACAGCCATATTGAAACGAACATGGGCATTTAAAAGCATTATTTTGGTGAAAAAAATTAAATTTACCATGTTGGATAGTAAAACAATAGTTTTCAAGTCGTAGCGTCCCGTTTTGTAGTTCGTATTATTTGAGGTTATTTAAAATTTTACAGATAATAACCACAGAAAAAGTAAAATATGTCTATAATTGAAGATTTAGTAACTGACATATCATATTGCACTGTCATACGGAAATGGATTCAATCTCCCCTTAACATTAATCTTGAGTTTAACAAACTCAATGAGTTGAGGGCCGACTGTAATACTGGGCCATAATCTTTCAAATTTATGTCATGCAAAGATTATACAGTTAAAAAATAAATAGAACTTTCACAAAAGAGAGAGTTAATCACACATCAAATCAACAATATTTATAAGATATGTACAATATACATAATATTATTAGGTATAATAAATTTAATTATACTTAATTGGTGTATAAATTCACAATTATAAAAAATTCATATTAATAACAATCTTACAATTAAGTACAGTCTTAGTTTTTCTTGAAACTCTTCAAAATAGGATATATTATATTTAAAGACTCCATTATATCATTCCTGGACTTTCCACCTGTAAATAATAAATATATAATTAGATAAAATATTATTTTTATAAAAGTTGGTGTTGAGTACATAATTGTTTTTATTTGTTTTGAGATTTTGAATTTTCAATCATTCTAGCTTATGTTGTGGTCTTTAAGATATATGGAAAAATAAAGTAAAAATTTAAACTGACTGAAACTAATTCTGAGTATAAAAGTTTTTTAGACACTAGTTGCATGTAACACATGAGATCCAACTGTAGTTAGCGATAGTACGTATAGTTGAAGAATAAGTACCAAACTATAAACCCATAAATACAAATTATTTAATATTTTAAGATATATGGTTTTCGTTAATGTTAGGAAAATAATTTTGTGGTTTTCTATACAACACATGTACCTAGGTATGTATGTCAAGATAGGATAGTATGAAGGTCTATCCTACCCAGAATATGAAAACAGAATGATGGTATGTATGTATGTTTGGAGATTAGTATCAAACAATTAAGTCTTCTTAGATATTGTGTGTAGGCGATTGGCATACAAATTGTATGAAGCAATGTCGTCACTAAATTCAATTTTTATAAAATTTATTAAAAAAAATTTGAGTTGTGCTAATACAATGTTAATATTTTTTATATAAAATTAAATTGTCTAGTTGGGGTGTTTCGGCTTTTTTTGATATTTTTAAAAAATCTGGAAATATAGGCAGTTAAACTCATAAATTTATCATAAAAAAAATATTTTTCTTAATAAAAAATGTTTGAGAAACCCTGGATTTTTTTTAAAAATACTGGTTTGAGATTTTGTATTTGTCTATGTTTATAACAAATTTCAGCGTTCTAGCTTTTATGGTTTCTGAGATATATGGAAAAATAAACCAAAATTTCAAAAGTTGATAACCCCTGACTGAAACGAAAATTCACAATTCTGAGTATAAAGTTTTGTAGGCCCTATTTATATATTCTGAAAATTTACACTGATATGGGGGCCTGGCAGAGCCATGACTTTATGTGATTATTTTATCAGATAGAAAAGCTTTATAGGTTTAGGTAGTTGGTGAATAGCTTAAATAAGCTATTTTGAATTAAATAAACTTACTTTTGAATTAATTTTTAATTTAAAAATTCCTATAATTGATAGTTGTCTTTTTTTTGTCAGAAATCACTTGAGATCAAAAATCACTCTGTATATCTCGAAACTTTTGAAGAAACGAACAAAGCAGATTTTATTTAAAAAATCTATATTTTTTTAATAAACCACATCCATAATCAACTATACTACTATAAGTGAAAAAAAAACTGCATAGCACCAAAGTTCACAAATTATCGTCTCCATATATGGAGCAGGTGGTGGTGGAAGTAACATTTTTCAGATTCTGAAGTACTGTAAGAATCTGTATATATAGCCTTTGTGTTTCTCAGGAGCAAATATGTCCCCAATATATTTTACCTATGAAACACAGTCCTCATAATTTATCCAAGAAGACACAGCTGAGTCAAGATCACTATAACTAAGCAAAACCAATATTTTACTTTAAAAAGCATGTGTGTTATCATTACTATTTCTTGCGGATGAAGTACTGCGTTCCATTTTAGGCTATACAACAAAATAATGAAAAATAAAGAAAAAAATCTGAAGCTAACTGATTTTTAAAAAGTTACATAAAAACTGACCACAAAAAGTATGAAATAAATTTACATACCAAAATAACGCACATGGACACACAGTCTTGGTGTCACTTAACTAGAAGGTACTATAAGAATCATGTGTTTTGCTTGCTGAGTAGAGGAGTAATTCAATATTATTATTTTCACTAGGCCTCATAGTCCCCCACCTCAAATTTAAAGGTTATTATACTAATAATATTCAATACCTGTGAAAACAATCTTCCCGTTGACAAATATGAGTAAAACAATCCTAGGCCGGACAAGTCTGTATATGAGACCAGGGAAGAGTTCAGGTTCATAGGAAGTAAACTGACCATGAGCTTGTTGCAAAGCCTCTAGCCTTACTGGAAATCTCAGATCGGCTGTGGCAACAAAATTCTGTATCTTAAACTCTGTGAATTGAACCTGAAAAAAAAATTCAAAACTTAATCGAAACTCACTCTCATTTTGTTAACTCTTCATTCTTAAAGTGACATCGTTTTGTTTTTCTCGAGTCTGATTATCTACTTTAAAAAAGTAATTTTTGTCCTAGTCTGGCATCCAATGAAAGTGACTCAAAAAGTGTAAATGATTTCACCAGGATATTCATATTCTTAATTGCCATTACGCCGCTTAAGGTCTAACATCGCGTAAGCCAATATCAGCAACTTTACAGTAGAGCAAAAAACTTTCTAAAATTCTTATATGACATACACAAAGCCATTAGTATTTTCAAAAGAAAGTATATTTAAATGACATGTAATAAGAATTTTAAACAGTTTTTTTGTTCTAATGTAAAGTTGCCGATATTGACTTACGCGGTGTTAGACCTTAAGCAACGATTATCAAAATTTACAATTCTAATTTACTTATACAATAAAATAAAATTGATCCAGTTTGATAAACTAAATTTAATAATCATTTTACTTTAGCAATAAAAAATCACAGAATTTATCAAAAGAGGAATTTTTTCCGAAAAGTAAGGTAAGGTGCGCATGGAGGCAAAAATTCATCGGCCGATTATTATCGGCCGATCAGTTCTAGCGCGCATGGAAGCTTATAGAATCGTACGATTGGAAATAACACGGCGGTCAACATTCACATATTTAAAATACAATATGTATATTCACAAGTTTTAATATACATATGATTAGAAATATGGATTTTTTTTATTCATTAAGTAGAATACATATTTATTAAATTACCTATGTAACTATTAATCAATTAAGTAATAACTTACCCAATTCAGTTCTTTTATTATGATTTAGCTGTTCTCAACCAGTTATTAATATTTCGCTTAATTTTTAATCATACAATGAAGGACGAGCTTCAACATATATAATAAATTGTTCAGAATCAATATTTATTTCATCCATGTTTTCTGACATTTTGTTTGACAACACTGACAACGTACTTCTCGATCTACTGCGCTCGGACGATTAAATTATCGGTGAGCATGCGCCATGCGCGCCCTATCATACAACAGTATTGGTTACAAAAAATCGGCCGATTTTTTTTGTGTCTCGTCACAGATTTTAAATCGGCCGATTCTGTTAGTTTTCATGCACGCTCTTACATGTTATTCGTATGTTGTAGCTCACCGATAATTAATCGGCCGATGAAATTAGCTTCCATGCGCGCCTACCTTAAGTTTTCTTGATTTTTATAGGTATTAGTCACAATTTTCTATTTATATACTTTTTTACATAAGTTATAAAAAAAAATTCCAATTACTTACAGGAACTCTAGATTTTAATATATAACACATTCAGAAATATTTAATGTTTTGAATTGATTTATATCTTACTGGGTATCCTAACTTTTGGATGATTCTTGCAAACTTCCTTGCAGCTAATAAGGAGTCATGTTCATTTCTTGCTCCAGTACATACTAATTTTCCTGATCTGAAAGTATCAAAGACATAAAAGAAATTTATCTAATAATATAAAAAATCAATAATCAAATCTATGTAAGTAGGTAAAGTCGTAATGTCATGATATGGTTTACCTGAAAACTAATGCTGTAGCCCTCGGTTCAAGTATTCTCATGACAACTCCATGAAATCTAGATGGATTGTATTCAGAAAATCTTGTACGACAATAAATGTCTAATAATTTTAGATCACAACACAAATTTACAGTAGATACACAATTTCTGAAAAGATAAAAACAATAATAATATAAAAAATTATATTTCAGTAATAATGTAATAAACCTAACAGTTACTAACTGTTAGGTTTATTACATTATATTTCAGTAATAATGTAATAAACCTAACAGTTACTAACTGTTAGGTTTATTACATTATATTTCAGTAATAATGTAATAAACCTAACAGTTACTAACTGTTAGGTTTATTACATTATATTTCAGTAATAATGTAATAAACCTAACAGTTACTAACTGTTAGGTTTATTACATTATATTTCAGTAATAATGTAATAAACCTAACAGTTACTAACTGTTAGGTTTATTACATTATATTTCAGTAATAATGTAATAAACCTAACAGTTACTAACTGCATTTATGACTGAAATTTTGAGAAAAATGTGATAGTATTATCAAAATGTTTGCAATTATTTTTAAATACTATACTAGCGGCAAAATATGGCCTTTTTGGAATCTTATAAAGTTCTTATAATTTCTATCAATTAAGGGTAGGGGAAAAAATACTGTACTTCAAAAAGTGTGTGTACACAATGAAACAGAGCTTGACAAGTGAGAGAATGCAGGTGAATTTTTTATACATTGTGGTTACAAAGATCAGGGTAAAAGTGATGTGGCAGGGTAAAAAAAAGTATAGGTATGTGCGCAGGTGACATCACCTGCATTCTTTCACTTGGTGAGCTCTACAGCATTTTTTCCCCACAGTTAGCTGTCAATAATTAGGAATTTCATATGAGTCTAAACATTATAATGGCCATCATAAGTTATCCGGAGTATAATAATTTCTTTACGCACAATAACTGTGAAGTTATTTTAGAAAAAATTACTTAGTATTATGTTTAAGAAAATAAAATTTATTTCTTTATATTGTGTTACAGAAAGAATTGTCAGACCTGAAATTATATATGGCTCCGAATGCTGGACAATGTACAATAATACACACGCAAGGCATCTTGAGACCACAGAAATGTGAAAATCGCGAAGGTTGGTTTTTTGAGGAGAATAAGAAACAAACTAGATTTGAAGACAGCTAAATTAGTGTACAATAGTATTGTTATTCCTCATATTAACTAGCAGATACTCAAGTGTACTATTTATGAGCAATACAACGGAGAATAAAAAATTACAAATTAATCCACAGAGTAATGCGGACAATTTTAAAATGCAACAGATTTACCCAAATTACATATATGCTTGAGCAGTTGAAGTTGTTGACAGTAAAACGGCAAATAATTTTAAATATTTTAATTTTCATATATGTATTGATTCAAAAATGGACTATGGCCGCAATATTTGCAAAAAAATGTTCTTTATAATTTTGAAGTTCACACCTACCCAAAGAGAAGTGAGCGGGACTTTAAACTGCCTCAGAATAACCTGATAGGTACACAAAATAATGTGTATTACAAAGGTTTTCAACTGTTTAATGATTTGCCAGAATGTGTGAAAGAAGCATCTGGTCTTACCGCTTTTCGTCGCCTAGGTGTTGAATACATAAAGGAAAAGTTCTTTTAAGATATTGTGTGCTTCCTTTGTTTGTATCTTTGTGTGAATTGGAACATTTTCTTGTTTTTATAAAATTCATACTGTGTAAATTTATTATTTTTCAACTAGTTAATATTCTTTTTGTTTATACTAGATGTAAGAAAATGTGTTTATTTTTTACATAATAAAATATACTTACAAACATATATTTAGTATGAAATTTCATTAGGACCTGTTTTAAAAAAAAATTGTTATTTTCGTATTTATATTATTTTTACATATTAACACTCAGTAAAAAACACTTGGCCAGTGTTTCCATACCAGATAAACAAAACTCATTAGAGAATTATTTCAAATAAATTTCTTTTGTACTGTGAATCAAACACAGATGATTTATTTGTACCATTTAATTATACTTGACAAAAAATATTCTTACTGTAATTTAACGCTGTTTCTAGCTTGATCAGGTCCAC